>WNWU01000101.1:265075-283128 GCA_012654045.1 Ptyas mucosa
CTGGGGGAAGGATATTGCAAAATCCCCATTCCCTCCCCACTCCTGGGGGAAGGATATTGCAAAAGCTTCCCATCCCACTCCTGGGGGAAGGATACTGCAAAATCCCCATTCCCTCCCCACTCCAGGGGGAAGGATATTGCAAAAGCTTCCCATCCCACTCCTGGGGGAAGGATATTGCAAAATCTCCATTCCCACCCCACTCCTGGGGGAAGGATACTGCAAAATCCCCATTCCCACCCCACTCCAAGGGAAGGATACTGCAAAATCCCCATTCCCACCCCACTCTGGGGCTAGCCAGAGGTGGTATTTGCCGGTTCTCCGAACTACTCAAAATTTCCGCTGCCGGTTCTCCAGAACCTGTCAGAACCTGCTGGATTTCAACCCCCCCCTCCCGCCCATCTTTACTGAGCTGCAGGTGGATGTGGACCAGCTGCAGGTGATTTTATTCTACACACATTTCCAAAAGCGATGGAATGAACCTATGCGGATTCTCAGTCACGGTTGTTCCAAAGGTGCTTTTTTTCAAGAGGCAACTGGATTTTCTTGGAAGCTTCTTGGATGAGAAGCTGAAAGGTCTTCAGAGAAAAACAAGGAAGTCCAATTGCCGTTTGGAAAAAAAAGCATCTTTGGGATGAAATGAACACTTGCTTCCCGTCTTGTTAGTTGTTCAATAGTTTTAGAAAAGCTTTGGGACTTATCCTCCCACCTTAATCCTTGCAGAGTTCCCGAAGAAGCCAGAGACCCTTAATAAATATTATTCCTGCTAACCAGCAACGCACCTTGGGCGCTTTCTAAATTTACAGCTCAGAAGAACTCATGGAGTTGGGTTAACTATTCGTCCTCCCTGTTGTTTTGTATCATGAATAACGTAGGAATCTGAGTCAAGTGTAAATGTATTAAATCATCATTGTCTTTTAATGATGCCATAATCCCTTGAGGGTGGAGTCTGGGCAACTGAATGGAGCTAGCAGAGTGTTTTTTAATGGCCGGATGCCCTTCCTGTTGCCAATGCGGAGTTTCGTTCAGCAAATATATTCTCAAATGTGCGCAGAGAGAGCAATATCTGCCTCTACCTAGGATCGAGCTCACAGCCTCCGAAGTGTGAGGCAAGAGCTCCACCTCTAGGCCACTGCACCACTCAGAGGCCATTTCCATGAATGCCACACCTTAAACCCGCAGCATCTTTTCCTGAGAAGATGCATGTTGCTTTCTCTTCCTTTGTCCTCTCAAGAACCTTTTGGAGATCATAACCAAACACATCAAAGAGCCGGTTTTCCAAGAAGAGTTGGATGATGATGATGATGATGATGAGGCCACTGTATCACTCCCTGTAAATGTATTTAATATGATAATCTTTCTTCAGGGGAACTGAGAGAATGGCTGCTCTAATCCTATGTCTGGGGATCTGAGAGTATGTCTGGGTGTATCTGATATGCACCAAGACAAATTCCTTGTATGTCCAATCACACATGGCCAATAAAATTCAATTCAATTCAATACAATACAATACAATACAATACAATACAATACAATACAATACAATACAATACAATACAATACAATACAATACAATTCTATTCTATTCTATTCTATTCTATTCTATTCTATTCTACTCTACTCTACTCTACTCTACTTCTACTCTACTCTACTCTACTCTACTCTACTCTACTCCCTGCTCAGATTTCCCAGGACTTCCTTTCCAATATTTGAACATGATTGTTGTGTTGCCTTACCAGAAACAAGTAACTCCTTTCTAGATCCCTTACTATCTTGATTGCTCTTTTGGGGTTTTTTGAAATCTCAGTGCCTCCAATATTGGGGATGGAGAAGGAAGGAGGTAAATGAAATCCCAATTTGGGACAGCCACTTAAGGTGCATCAGAGAAAAATCCGATCCCAATGTTTCGCCCTATAACTGAAAAACAGTTTAATGGATGCAAGCAGTAAATTGGGTCTTGTATGCAGTTACCATCAGCAAGTATGACAGGCAAACGCATTTATAACTGCACTCTATCCTGCAGGAGTATTGCACTTGTGGATGTGGTTTAAGAAGAGAGAAAAACAGGCACTGAGATTTCAAAACCTCCAAAAAGAGCAATCAAGAGAGTTAAGGGATCTAGAAAGGAGTTACTTGTTTCTGGTAAGGCGACACGACAATCATGTTCGAATATTTGAAAGGAAGTCCCGGGAAATCTAAGGAGGGAGCAGAAGTGAGAAACATTTAGATAGCAAAACAAATTGCTTGAAGAGGTGTTTCATCAGATATATAGAGGCTGGACAATTTGTAGCAGCTGCCAGCATTTGAAGATGGTATAAAACTCTAAAGAAAATCCCTAGCGATTTCCAGAAATTGAATAAATTTAAAAAATGAATACAAAGGCTGGGTTTTCCCCATTTGTTAAACCATGGTTTACTAAACTATGTCTTCACTCAAATGCCCCATGTAGATTTGCATGAGACAAGAAGCCACAAAACAACCAATTCTATTTTAGCCTTGCATGTTAAACCCTCCTGTTCCCCTGCATTGAGAAGCTATGTTCTTCATTCTTTATCACCCAGGCAACAAAATTAATTTGTTGTTATTGTTAGTTGTGAAGTCGTGTCCGACCCATCACGACCCCATGGACAATGTTCCTCCAGGCCTTCCTGTCCTCTACCATCCCCTGGAGTCCATTGAAGCTCACGCCGACTGTTTCAGTGACTCCATCCAGCCACCTTGTTCTCTGTCCTCCCCTTCTTCTTTTGCCCTCAATCGTTCCCAGCATTCGGCTCTTCTCCAGTGAGTCCTTCCTTCTCATGAGGTGGCCACACTATTTGAGTTTCATCTTCAGGATCTGGCCTTCTAAAGAGCAGTCAGGATCGATCTCCTCTAGAACTGACCAGTTTGATGGCCTTGCAGTCCATGGGACTCGTAGGAGTCTTCTCCAGCACCACAGTTCAAAGGCCTCAATGCTTTGGCACTCAGCTTTCCTTACGGTCCAACTTTCACAGCCATACATTGCAACTGGGAAGACCATAGCCTTGACTATACATACTTTTGTTGGCAGGGTGATGTCTCTGCTTTTTAGTATGCTGTCTAGATTTGCCATAGCTTTCCTCCCTAGGAGCAAGCGTCTTCAACAAAATTAATATATTTTCTTTATTCTGGCTTTGCTGTACTGTGAAACTCAACTTCTCTTTCTCAACACTGATGTGGGAGGAAACTCTTTTCCTGCTGCAGCCAGAGCCTTGAACTGTGTTTTTTTTTAACTTAGCAGTTGCTTGTAAAATACTCCAGTATCTTCCTTATGCAGCTGCTTTATATGCATTGAAAGGCAGGTGTTGATTGGAGAGGAAAGTCCTGCGACACTGAAGTTCTTTGTCACGTTCACAGTTTACTTACGGACAGCAGAGAAGCCTGTGTCAGCCTCTCATGAATAATAGCCCTTGGAACAGGAACGGCCAAATATGTTTTGCAGCTTGCCATCTAGGGAGGCCCGATGTTCCCTCCAGTGAAGATTTCTCAGTGCCAAAGTCAGGATTAAAAGGTAGCTTTGCCAGTCCCCTGGAGATCTTCTGCCATTGTGTGCTCAGGGGAAGGGTCTCTTCTATGCCATTAAACCAGGGGTGGGCTGCTACGGGTTCGGGAGAACCCCTAGCTAAGATTCTGTGCAGCTATAATTAAATCCCACTCCTGGCTGGCCCCACCTGCCCTTCCCTACCCCTACCAGAAGTCCCCACGCAGCCTGTTTTGGAAGTACGGGGGGCGCGCAGAGGCTCAGGGAGGGGAAAAAACAGGCCTACCAGAGGTTCGGGAAGTTCCAGAGGGGCTCTGGAGCCTGTGGAGGCCATTTTCACCCTCCCAGAGGCTCAAGGAAAGCCTCTGGAGCCTGGGGAGGGTAAAAACGCCTTCCCCCCCCCGCCATGGTGCAGGTGGCTGACATGGCCACGCTTACCCAGCAACCAGAGAACCCCTTGCTAAAATTTTTGAAACCCAGCCCTGCATTAAACCCCCACCACCGGCAACCAGCCTAGGCAAGATTGGCAATCTTTTGATAGCCAGAAACTACAATTAACATTTTTGGAGAGATGTGGGGGGGGGGGGGGGGGGGGGGGGGCGCTACAGAACGAACCTGATAGTCAAAAATCATGATGCAATGCAGGCTGGGAGTTCTCTGTCCTTGGCTGCTTCTTCCCCATAAGAGAAACGTTGTAAGTCTGTTTCTGGGGCTTACATATAATTTTTGTGGTTGTCGTGACTCAGAATGCTAGGAAACGGTGCCATTGGAGAGAGAACTGCAGGGTTTGAGACCCAGGAAAAACTACATCGGTCTACAATGTGGCCCCAAGACACAATATACGGGTTAATACCTAGCCCATACAGGAAACAACTTGGCAGAATTTTTAGTCCCTAAAGAAGTAAAGCATTTGAATGCCAGTGGCTCAGTGGCTAAGACGCTGAGCTTGTCAATCAGAAGATCGGCTGTTCAGTGGTTTGAATCCCTAGTGCCTTGTAATGGGGTGAGCTCCCGTTCCTTGTCCCAGCTTCTGCCAACATAGCAGTTCAAAAACACGTAAAAAATGCAAGTAGGAAAATAGGGACCACCTTTGGTGGGAAGGTAACAGCGTTCCGTGTGCCTTTGGCGTTGAGTCATGCCGGCTACATAATCAGAGAGACGTCTTCGGACAGCGCTGGCTCTTCGGCTTTGAAACGGAGATAAGCACCGCCCCCTGGAGTCGGGAACGACTAGCACATTTGTGCAAGGGGAACCTTTATCTTTACCTAAGCTGGAATGAAGCTCTATGTAAAATCAAATACAACTAAACCCAGAATAGCCAACACAGGGGCAGAAGACGAAATGATCATAGAAGAGATGCTCTTTCTAAAATGGGGATTAGCAATTTAAATTTCCCTGTTTGATTCCAACAGCAACGTCATTAAGCCACCATGCTTCCATACTGCAACAAAATAATATCTCAAATGAAAGCTTCTTTCTTCCTTCTATTAATCCTTTGGCAGACACCAACCGAAATATGTGGTTATGCATTCTCCATGACAGTACAGTGATTATGAAAAAGCAATACAATAATTGGCAATCTCTATTCCATGCATCCTTTATTCCATTACAACCACTGTTGTTGCATTCTGGCAACAAATACACAAACCATAATCAATTGCAATCTGTTTGTACAACAATCAAAGGCTTACAGTACATTTAAGGCCGTTCAACTTGGGGACAAAACTTCAGGCCTTTTAGTGTAATGATTTAAAGAGTGTTTTGCATATTCTGTGCAATTCCAGTGTCAGAATGAAAAATTTCCCCTAAACAAACAAAGAAAGAAACAAAAAAAGGACCAGTTTCAATGAAAGAGTTACACAAATTCATCAAAAACCAAATGTGCAATTTTGTTAATTGTCCTGATAATCTTATAAAACCTTTAATAGCAAAGCAAGGTAGGGATAAAAACTTATAACAAAACATATTCATAATACAAACTGGAATTTGTTAACTAGACTTAAGTTTTATAAATTGCCAGGAGTTATGCATTAAAGGAAACCCACTTATATACAATATTTTAAAAAAGGGGGAAAAAAAACCTTTAAAAGGAATGCAAGTCACACAAGTAACTGCCAAAGCGGGCTCATATTTAAAATTGAGAACATTATTTTGGGAATGGGGTTAGTAATTTTGTACATCTCTTCCAGTTTTTTTTTATTTAAAGAATTTATATCCATTGAGTTATTATAACTTTCCAAGTATTTCATTTTGTAAATTTGCAAAAAAAAAAAAAGAAAGAAAGAAAGACAGACAATTGAAATGTTGCTCGAGAATGTGCCTCAGTGCACCAAACTGTGGGCACTCTCCAGAAATTTTCATTCAATATTGTAGTTAGGAAGGAAAAGTCACCCAAAATACTCCCCTAAGAAACACAATGAAAAAAGAAAATCACCACAAAATTCCTTTCCAGTTACAATAACAGAGTTTAAAAATGTGACAAGATGTGGGAAATGCTCTTAAGACTGAAGCTGTGGTCCAGATCCTTTGCATTCCAGATCATGGGAAGATTTTAAAAAAAGGGAGAGATGGGGGGGGGGGAGGAGAGGAGGGAGGAAAGAAAATCCCTATACATACAGATATCTAAGACGAACTACCTGAAGGGCAGGATAGGAAAATGTGGAAATATTATCCTGCACTTAAGATTAAATAGTGTCTTCACGTTCATCCATTGTCCTTCTACATCTCCAGCTCTTCTAGTGTAAGGAAAAGTACAAAATATCGTGTGGGTTACAGTAGTGGCCATTAGAATAGCTTCCTGATATAAAAAAAGGAGACAGTTCAAGACTTGATTGGATCCGCCCTATCCAAAGGGTTTTTCTTCATAGTATAAAGCTATGACAGTTAATCCAGTTAATGCATGTGCAAAAACAGGTAAATTCTTTTCTATTCACAGTTAAATGAGGTAAAAAAAAAAAAAGGCAAAGGGAAAAAAATTAAAGGAAAAAAAATATATCAAGTACTGCAGGCGTCTTCAGGAATTAGGAAGTTCGTGGGATATGAACTGTTTTAGTCGTTCTAGATATTGTGCGTAGAGCTCTATGTCATTGTGGCCTGCCCCTTCTACCCAAAGGGGTTCCACGGCCCGCGGGCATCGCTCGTACATTGCCAAGCCGTGGGAAAAATCTATGACTTCGTCTTCAGTACCGTGAATCACCAAAACGGGAGAGGTGACTTTGGAAATCTTGTCAATGCTGAGGAAAGAAGCACAAAGGTAAATACGTTATTAAAGAGGATGCAACGTTCAGCCATTGTTTTTGTTTCTTGAAACTTTTGTTCGGGGATCTTGAGGGTTCTAAAAGAGGAGGTCATCAACCACCGGCCTCAGCCTTCCATCCTTTCTAAGGTAGGTAAAATGAGGACCCTGATTATGGGGGCAATAAGCTGACTTTGTATAAATATACAAAAGTATGAAGGCTATTGCTTAACGCATTGTAAGCCGCCCTGAGTCTCCGGAGAAGGACGGCATATAAATAATTTTTTTTTAAAAAAAACATTCCTTAAAAAAAAAAGGCATAGAAGCAAAAAACTATTGGTTTAGAATACAGATATGGTTAGAGGAAATGCTACACAAGCGTACAGAATTAAAACCAGAGATTTTTTTAATTGGGTATTTTGCCAAAGAGAGAGAGAGAGATAGCAAAGAAGATATATATATATTTAATCATACACATAATAACAGCAGCAAGAATTGTATTTGCGCAAAATTGGAAGATAGGAGAAAATCCCGTCAGAAGGTGGTTGGGCACAATATGAACTGCTTGGGCTGGAAAGGCTGGGGACCGTTGAACAGTGCAGGCCAATTGATGCTCTGGTACCTGAGAACCTTTTTTGGTCCTCTGTGCATCTCCTACTATTGAACTGCTACTCTCAGCATCCTCCTCCCTTGGCTACACTTGTTATAATCACTGGTGTCAACGTCCAGCAGCATCTGGAGAATCTGAATTCCTGTTCTGCCCCAGCTACGGACCACAAAGGACGCAGCATGCACTAAGTCCGTACAAACCTTAGTTTACTAATTAAGCACTACTAATGAGCTTTCTTAGTAGTTGTTCGAACACAAGTACAGTTTAAATCAGTCTTTTCTGAACAAGGGCTGTTAATTTAACTTCATTAACAGCCGACAAGAATCCAAAGAATAACAACTCAAATTCTGAGGCACAGTCTTTCAGATAACCGTAATCTTACTGTGGTTGGCAGAATGCCCAGAAGCAATTTGCAGGAAAACTGACAAGAGAGAAACGAGAGCCAAATCAAACGTTTCTGGAATCAAGACGCGAAGGAATATGAACGAAGTTGTTTCTTGCAAATTGCATCAGTCGTCGTCCTTCCTTAAATAGGCTAGGGGAGTGGCCAATTAGCCCCAAGCCTTACTCTCAAGGAGACCTCCACCTGAAGAGCCACTCCTGCCTTTTAACAGCTCTGCGCGCTTGTGCATTGAGAAGAGGCTCCTCCTCTTCTTCCTTTTCACTTATGGGAGCTTCTGGAGGTTGTGAAGGCCCTGGCTGAATCCCCGCCTCTGGCACCACATCTTGTCCAGCCTCCTCGTTGTCTGACTCGAGTGCCAGATGCACAGGCTGCTGGCGCAGCACCACACCAGCCTCCTCGCTGTCGGAATCAGCTACTAACTGCACAGGTTGCTGACGGGCCACAATAATTCCCTTCTGCCTGAGAACATGTCCCCGCTTTCCATGTTTGGATGAAAAGACATCAATAGATATCGTATGTAGACTAAATTAAAAAAAAAAAGGAACTGGAAAATGTGAATGTTCGCACTTGGTCTCTTCCGTAACTGATAAAGAATATTCCCCTAGAAGCTGCCCTCAAGGAATTAACAAAGCTGTCCATGTACTACAGCGAGATCTGTCTGACATGTTTCAGGGGAAAATATTTTGCTTTACTGTAAAAGTCTGGTGGGCGTGCAGAAATAAAGCAGCAAAAACTAGCAGATAGGAGGTAGGCAGAAGGAAACTTCCTTATGACAGCCAGATGGGCTTTCCCAGTGAGAAACAGCTGTTGGATCCCAACCTATCTCTAATCTTTCTTGCTGAAAAGAAGGATAGTCTTGAGAATCCAAAAGAGAGTTGAGCTGAGTGAGCCGGATGGCAGCCCTGGCTGTCTGGGAAATTCTATTTTCTGCAGAGTTATCATTTTGATTTTTTCCAACTAGCCCAACATTTGCACTGCCAATTCTAGGAACAATTGGCATTTTCAAATGGCATTTTCAAAATTGCCCACTTTCAACCAGAAAGAACAATGCACAACCCGTTTGTGCTTACTTGCTAATCAGCTTTACATATTTTCCAGCGATCAGACTCATTTCACAACCAGGTAGTCTAATATCACACCTTGCTCCAAGCTCTAAGTAATCACCCCAAAGGTCAGATTTACTTCAGAGACAATGGAATTTAGCTATTTTCCCCCTCTAATGCTGCTCAGCCGTTGTGCTGCTATTCTGTTGGAGCAGTGTTTCTCAACCTTGGTAGCTTGAAGATGGGTGGACTTCAACTCCGTGGGGGATTCTGGGAGTTGAAGTCCACCCATCTTCAAGCTTCCAAGGTTGAGAAACACCGTGTTAGAGAATAGAGAACCCAGATTATTTATTATCCCTTTTACAATGTACTTGTAAGTTTTTTTCTTTAAGTCTACATATGGAATTTTAACTGTTATTTAATGAATGATGCTTCCCACCGATGGAATTCTGCACATACCTTGGGAAAGCATCAAAGCAATATGTTTTTCTGGTGTCAGGGAAAGCTACCCTCAATCCAGACATCAAAGGTGAATGAAGGATTACAGCTGCACACTCGTACCGAGATGCCAGGTCCACCGTGGGAACAGTTCCAATACTCTGCCCATACAGAATGATGTTTTCAGGACTCACACCATACCTGCAAAGGGAAAGCAAAGATCAGATACGTGCCTTGTTTTTTAAAAAGTCATTTATTTCTTTTTTTTTTTAAACCCTTTTTTTAGATATAAGATATATACTAACTTACTGTCAAATCCTGGGGTGGTTCTGTACAGTTCTGGGAATATATTATTGATATGGCTTTATATAGATTGTAGCTCATATGCAACACATAAATTACACTTGGAGTATGATAATGGGAAATATATGAGGAAAGAAGAAAAGCACAAATTTATCAACCAAGTTATCATTTTGGCCTTAATTCTGTATATCTGGACAGTAACTACCACTATATTTCTCTGTCAGAGAAATATATTTCACATGTTGCCACATTCCTAGCATTTAATAAATTTTCTTAATAAATACTTTCTATTTCATCTAGATATCAATATTTCAGATAGCCAATGCCAAGTTCCTCATGCAGGAAGAGGATGTTAGGAGAGGATGGGGCGAAGCAAGGAAGCCAAGAAACATGAATGAAAGAGGCAATTAATTATTATACATTATTTGATCAAATATCTACCACACCAGGCTTCTCTAGGCCTAGGCATGAAGCATAGTTCTGAGTTCTTTACAAAGGCAGTACGTGGATCTGAACGATAATTTATTTCTGCCTCAGTTTCCCTGCTTGTAAAACGGGAAAACCTGCTTATTTCAAATGGTATGGTATGAAGACACTTCGGCATTCATCATAAAGTGTATATGACTATGGCATGAGTGATTTTGGTGTATGCCTAGATAATGACATAGATATATTTAAAACCTTACTCGAATATATTCGTCCTGCAGTACGTATACGTTTTAGGTTGTCTGAGCCAAAGTCCATAGTAATCTGGCTTTAGAGCGCCCCATGCATTTTAAAGGCAAGTTGTGAACTCACTCTTAAAAATATTTTCTTTGAAGGAAAAAGGGAGGGGGGGGAAATGTTTCTAAGAAAACAGAAAATGATGTGACTTTATGGAACATGCAGAATAAAATTTATGAGCAAGCTGCTCCTGGACAGATCATCCCTTACAAAAAATCCCTAAAACAACAGGATGCCAAACGCACGCTTGGAGGAAGGGAGTAGAAAAGACGGACACGGTGGAAAGATACAGGGTTGAAAAGGTAACGTTTTAGTACATTTTGGGGCTGGCTGACGGCGTACTTGCATTCTGAAATAAAAACACAGTGTCCACATAGATGAACCAAAGTACACCAGAAATGACAGGTCCAGCTTTTCCCAAACCAATTTAAACACGGCATGAGTTTAAGACCACAACGGCATTGCTTTAAAAAAAAAAAACTGTGTGAAAGAAGGAGGGGGAGACAGATCTGCAACAAAATAAACTAAATAAAATATAAAATAAACAAAATCTAAACTGTAAACAAGTATCCACGCTGCTAGGAGAGCCAATTTGTTATGATAGAACTAATGTACCAGAACTTGTATATTCTGATACACAAAAAATGGGGAGAAAAGATTTCAAAGGTTTTTTTTCTTTCTCCTTTACAGTTCAGGATCTGATAAACAAGCATCCAACTCTTTGCCTCTTCTGTAATAATCAGCCTTTTGTGAGGTTTTTTTTTGGGTGTGTGTGTGTGAGGATGGGGGTAGCTGCATATATGAAAACATAGCTATTAAGCTAGAGGAGGAACCAGATTGGTGCTTCAACAGCAGCAATTTTGCACATAAACAGCACTGAGTTGATGCTATCTTGCAAGCTACTATTCCCCCCCAAAATGAGATACTTCTCCCACAATACTGGGGTGATCTTTTCTAACTTACAAAAATACTGTTAAGAATATGAAATCCTTAAAAAGTCACATACACACCCAAAAATTGTACCCAAACAAATCACATAGGAGCTGTGGTGGTGCAGTGGTTAGAATGCAGTACTGCAGGCTCATCTTGCTGACTGCCAGCAGTTCGAGTCTCACTGGCTCAAGGTTGACTCAGCCTTCTATCCTTCCAAGGTGGGTAGAATGAGGAACCAGATTGTTGGGGGTTATATACTGACTCTGTAAACTGCTTAGAGAGAGCTGTAAAGCACTGTGAAATGGTATATCAGTCTAAGTGCTATTGCTATTCCTGTTCCCATTAAAAGGTAAAGGTAAAGGTTCCTCTCGCACAAATGTGCTAGTCGTTCCTGACTCTAGGGGGCGATCCTCATATCCGTTTCAAAGCCAAAGAGCCAGTGCTGTCCAAAGACGTCTCCATGGTCATGTGGCCGGCATGACTCAACGCCAAAGGCTCAGGGAACGCTGTTACCTTCCCACCAAAGGTGGTCCCTATTTTTTCTACTTGCATTTTTTTTACCTGCTTTCGAACTGCTAGGTTGGCAGAAGCTGGGACAAGTAACGGGAACTCACTCTGTTACGCGGCGCTAATCAACAAGCTCAGTGTCTTAGCCACTGAGCCACCGTGTCCGTGTTCCCATTAGCCCCCTCCTTTTCTGAAGAGCACACAAATTAGGATTTTTACTACCATGCTCCCTTTTTAATTTCAGAAAGATTCCAAGGCAGCTTAAATAAAAACCCATTGGGACTTGCTCTACCTGTCCCTTTGCAAATATGGCTCTGGGATAGTGTTACCCTTCCCCCCAATCTGGAACATTAGTATGAGAACAAATATTACATTGGCTTTTCCCATATAGTACTTTGTGCAAACTGTTACTCAAAGCTACTTGCCTCTTACTCTCTGAATTCCCAAGTTATTTTTCTATAGAAAACGGTGGATGGAGGTAAATGCAACTGTCACTTCTTATACCAACTGCTAGCATTGGTACCCGGTACTACTTCTTCAACGTAAGGAAGGGACTTCTTCAACGTAAGGAAATTCTTTGCAAAGCATGGTGTAAAATTTTGCCAACGGATGAAGTTAAACACAAAACCTGGGTTTTTGAATTACAACCATAAAAACACTTGCACGATGTGTTTTTTGTGCGTTTAATTAATTGCATTTAATTGGAGATGTCCTTCAGCAAATGAAATAGTAGAAATCTCAAGGATTGTTTATCACGAGCAGGAAGCCTCTCAAGGATTCCCTTCACTGACCAAACGATTAATAATTTAGAAGAAAGCTACATTTCTTTACGGTGTTTTGTTTTGTTTTGTTTTTAATTGGAGCGATACACAATATCTGTTCAAACTCAAAGCTCTGGCAAACAATTCTGCAATAGATACCCATTCAGAGGAAGTTCTCCTCCAGGTTTTCTGGAACAGGATACAAGCTCCCCCCCCCCCCCCCATCTGAATACTTTACAGGCATCTATATTAACAGGAAGTTGTCTTATAAATAAACACCCACCTGTGATGAGTAAAAATAGCACTAGGAAATCAGACCACTTAAAAAAAAAAAACAACACACAACTATATAACAAACAGTGCTGTTTTGGAGTGGGATCCAAACCCATCTTCATCCAGGCAAATTCACTTAGTGCCGTGACGGCGAACCTATGGCGTGCGTGCCAAAGGTGGCACGCAGCGTCCTCTCTGACGGCACGTAAGCTGTCGCCCCAGTCCCGCTCTACTGAGCATGTGCGTGCGCCTTCCACCGGCCAACTGGCCTTTGGATCTCTCATGCGCAACAACTGTGCTCATGCGCACGTGTGGGGGTCGTGCACATGCGTGGGGGGCAGGGCGCATGCAAGGGGCCGTTCACGCATGCACGGTGGCCCTGTATGCACTGCATTTGGGGGGGTTCGGGCGTGCGCACTCGGTCCGGAAAAGGTTAGCCATCACTGACTTATTGACTTTGGATAAGTTACTCTCTCTTTTTTTTTTTTTTTTTAATTTGATTTATATGCCGCCCTTCTCCGGAGACTCAGGGCAGCTTACAATACGCTAAGCAATAGCCTTCATACTTTTTGTATATTTATACAAAGTCAGCTTATTGCCCCCACAAACTGGGTCCTCAATTTACCTACCTTACAAAGGATGGAAGGCTGAGTCAACCTTGAGCCTTGGTGAGATTCGAACCTGCAATAATTGCAGGCAGCTGATGTTAATAACAGGGCTTTAGACCACTGTACTATCCAAGGCTCTTGACCAAATCTACCTCAAAGGCTCTTTTTTTGGAGATAAAATGGAGACACCCCATGTGAGCTTCCTAGAGCACAGTGGGGTGTAGTCCTAAAATGTGGTAACGTTGGTGCTTATGCAATGTATATGCACATAACAACCAATAAGGATTTTTAAGCCACTGTTGTTGAATAGAGTAGATTCTCACACTGTATCTTTTTTTTTTCCATTGTGGATTAGTGTGCGCGCAAAACCAACTGGTATGGTTTATAAAACATGGCGAACAGCTTAATACAGTTTTTCAGATTGTGGATTATTGAATAAAAACCTGGCAAAATAATGCAGCCTAAGGTATAAAAGCCAGACATTAGTTGAAGTTCACCACATGGGTGTATATCAGAAAGTTGGCTACTGACTTGCAGGGTATTTTTAAGTTACTGATGTTTTTTGAAACCCAGATTCTATCATTTAACACATGGTAATGAATTAATATTTTAATTCATTAAAATTACATTTGCTTTTAATTACACAAAAGCAAAAAATTAAAAGGGGTCACCTTAGTAAAACAAAGTTTTAAAAGTATGGCTGACTCAATGTATTTTTGTCACATACAGCGAATCTGGAAACCAGTATCTTGACTTGAATCACTGTCCAAAGACTGGATGCAAATCTAAGCAATAAATAAAAGCTTGACCATAGGAAAGAGGAAACATCGCTGACTTAATCACACTAGGAATTATTTATTTCAAGACAGTTGAGTTATATCACGGCTTGACATATCATTTAAAGCCAATTGGGGAATAAACCAATGGTTAAGTGCCTACAACAAACCCTCTCTTGCAGCATTGCTCTGATTCTCTATTTAACTTTTTAGAAAATCTATTGAAATGAAGCAATTGAGGAAGAAAGAAATTAATCTTTCTCAGCTCATAATGAGGAGCTCCAACCTTGATCGGACCTCTAAACAATTACTTTTCTTTGTTATCAGTTACTGAACATTACTTTGCAATTAAAACAGAAAGCTCTGCTCAACAAAAATTATGCCAGCTCATTGTATCTCAGTTCTCTGACTGAATATGCTCAGTCCTTTTATTAAATAGGACTATGACTAATAACCTGTGATTATTCTATGGTAGGGACACAGCATGTACCTTTCTGGTTTAGAAAAATAAATAAATTTGTTCGATACTGCACAAAGAATAAAATGTTAAGAGCTAAATATGTGTGAATTCATCACAGTTGGAAAGGGAGTCACCATGTTCCAAACAGATTTAGATAACTCCTCTTACTTAGATTACAGAAATTATAAAAATACACAGAAATTATAAAAATACAAAATGCACAATGAAAGGAGCTCGCTTTCTCCTCAAGATAAAGGAGTCTGTGTGAAGGAAGGGTCGGGGGAAAAATCGCAACTCAATTTCCTTATGATGGAAGGAGTTTCACTCTCTGATCTCAACTGACTTGTCTGAAATAGTGTAGGGCAGGGGTCAGCAACCTGTGGCTCGTTCATCCCTCTGCTGTGGCTGCTTGTTGTCGGTCAGCTCCACAATTGGTAGGGCTTTCGGTTAGGACAGGTAGCGGAAAAAGGACACCGCGCTAGGAGGAGACTCTATGGTTGGGGAACCAGACTTCTGGTTGGCTCCAGAATTGAACTGGGGGCTTCCGGTTAGGACCTTTGTGGCTCTTTGAGTGTTTAAGGTTGCCAAAGTTTCCTGCTTGAGCAGGAATTGGACTAGAAGACCTCCAAGGTCCCTTCCAACTCTGTTTTGTTCATTTCAAAATAGGAGACAGTAAAAATAAAACATCTTTTGAGTTGAGCTCAACTCCAGCTGACTGCATGAATGGCAACAATATGAACTAGATCTCACCTATATATACCAAACTGAGAGATTACTATCCATACAGCATATTATCCTATGTAAACTTGGGCATAAGTATCCAATACAGGTGGTCCTTGACTTACGATCGTTTGTTTAGCGACAGTTACAATGGAACTGAAAAGAATGCCTTATAGCAGATCTTCATGCTTATAACCGCTGTAGCCTCCCATAAAATTTGGATCAAACTTTGGATACTTGGAAACCATAGTTATGACAGTCGCAATGCGCCGGGGGTCATGTGATCAGCATTCGCAGGCTTTAGTCAAGCCTGCAAAGTCAACAGAGGAAGTCAGATTTACTTAACCGCCCTGGCAAAAAAAAACAACAGGTCATAAAAATGGGGGTGACTCATTTAACCACAGACTTGCTTAGCAACAGAAATTCTGGTCCTAATTAAGTTGAGGACTACCTGTAATGCCTTCTATTCTGCTGTTCCAGGTAACTGAACATAAATTTCATTCCCTCTTCATTGAGAGCAGGGGTAATAGATTGAGGAGCTGGAAGAAAATATAAAAGACTTCAACCTCAAAGTTGATAGCTCTCATTGGCCGGTTTGAACTTGAACAATCTCCTAACATCTGCCTTCAGGACTGCAGTTATTCAATATTAATTTCAAGCCAGACACTAAACTGATATACTCAAATTAAACTGCTCAATCCAAAGCACGTTTGCTATCAATCTTCTTTGAAACACATATATTATACCAGCAACAACCTGCCAAAGATTAAAGTAGGCTACCTCAACTTCCTGAATTTCAGAGTTCTCAGGTAACACCATCTTTCATAAAGCCAGAGCCCTAAAAGCCAACAAATGCTACACTTCCTGATTATTACTGGTTGTGAAAAAGAACTTTGAACTTATTAAAATCTACCTTGGCGAGGGATTTTTATGTGACCGTCCTCACCTAGGTATTACAGGTTAAGCAGTCTAACGTAATAGGTTTGATACTACCTAGTTAGCACAACGCAACCACAGCTGTATTTTGACCGTCACCATGATATTGTTGTGTCGTCCAAGAATGCAGAAAACCAAATCAGAGATGAATTACAAAACATCACTGTTGTCTTTTTTGTTACCTGACGTACAATTAAACACTTGTGAGTCCCTGGTAGCAAACCTCCCATTTTCAGTTCAATCAGAGACGCTCAAGAAAGACTTGCAATTTTGTATAAAAATCAACCGTTTTAAGAAAGATTTGCTGTGCAGCATTGGCAGTAAGCAGCTTTCTATTTAAGGAGGACAAAGGTTTCTTACACGCAAAGCCTGAGAGTAGCTGAATATTTGGGACCGCAACAAAGTCAGCATTGCAAACATGACTGCAAACAAACAAAGAATACAATAGTCAACACAGTTGCATCAGGGACAACTCTCGTCATCCTTTTGCTCCCAACAGGATATAGCGCCCCAAAGATGCGATCAAAACTACCTGCCACCATTTCCTCAGGTATTTATTTATTTATTTTTTTGCTCATCTTGCATTTACCTGGTTCTTAAAGCCTGCCAAGCTGCATCGATGTCTGCATAGAGGTTTTTTTCCGATGGTTTACCGGTGCTGACTCCATAACCCGAGTAATCATAGGAGAAGACATTACAGTTGATGCGGGAGCCAAGGCCAATATAGAAGCTGCACATCTGGCCCAGGTCGACAGCATTGCCGTGAGAGAAAAGCAGGGTATACCGGCTAGAAGGAGCACAGCGGACAAACATACACCCCAGCCGATTATCGCGGGCTGTGCGTGAAAAGAAGACTTCGACGGCATCCAGTTCTCGTTGGGAATACTGCCAGTCGGCCCGTTCAGTCAAATGGAGGCTACAACTGCTGGTCGGCGTCCCCACCGTAGCAGCGCTTTCTTGCTGTTCTAGCTGCATCACAGTGTAGGTGGGTTCCGGGGGCAAAAAAGCCAGTTTGGCCGCGATGCGACTGGGGCAAGGCGGACAACAGAAGAGCCAACATAGCTCGCCTAGAGAGAAACCGTTCATTCTGGGGCCTTGTTCTGGCATCAGAGATGCTGGATGGAAAACCGCGCCGAGAAGAGACGGGGAAAAGGACTCGAGAGACGATCCCCGGAGGAAACGTGTTTCTCACTTCAAGCGACACAGATCGGAGGCGGCCCGTTTTCATCCACTCGCCGAATTATTATACTCTTTTAAAAATTCGCGCCCAAGAAGTCCATGGCTTCTTAGGAACACCTGAACGGGCGCCCAGAAATGTAGTCCATCCTCAATTTTTCCTCCTGTGAAACGCCTCCTTATAAGCCCCAATAAGGATGGTTTCCGGGCGTGACCCTTAGCCGCTGGACATTCAGCCTCTCTTTTCATCCGCCGTGAAGCCTTCTCTTCTAAACTGTCACCTACCTCAGGTACCTAAATCTGGCATGATCTTTACGGACTCCCCCCCTCCATAAACCAACATGGAAGATGCCAAAGATCCTTCCTGGCTTATGGAAAGAGCAACTCTATAATTCTAAGGAAAACACAGCACCTTTATGGGGCTTTTTTTTTTTTAATGAAATGATGGCAGCCCCTACTCCAAGATTTTATTCCCTTCCTGAAGGAAGTCCCCCTCAAATCACCCCCAAATACCCCTCCACAACCACTCACTTCCTCATTCCCTTTAAATACCTGGAGGCTTCTAATGCTTGGGACTCCTCCCACCTGCCTGGTTTGAAACTCAACCTCCCAGCCTTCCCCAGAGCCCCTCCCTCTGGCTTTATCCCCCCCC
>WNWU01000101.1:288227-308314 GCA_012654045.1 Ptyas mucosa
TATTCTATTCTATTCTATTCTATTCTATTCTATTCTATTCTATTCTAATTCTATTCTATTCTATTCTATTCTACTGTTGGTTGAATGTGCATAAAATACTAAGCCCAACATTGACGATTCAAAGTGCTTACCATATTGTGTGAACCCTTTTAATTTCTTTGACGGAAAGCGTTGCAAATATTCTTTAGCCATTATTTTATGGTACATCATTCGGGAAACAAAATTGTGGGGAGCACAATTACCGTAACATCTGTGTGCTTCATAAAAATGGTAAAATCAATTTAGCTTGTTTTAAAATGAAACAGATTTCTTCTGGGAAAAGACAAAATTAAGCAAAATGTAAACACTGTATTCTTCTAAACCTGGAAAATTATTCCCACAAATTTGCAGATATAGCAATGTTTCTATTAAATGGTAAGCACATCCTCATTTTCACAAAGGCAATTCTGGAGTTTTAATTTCTGAAAAACAAAATTGTGGCGAATACAACGTTTACAGTAAAATCCGTATGTGTCATAAAATATGGTATAATCGTTTCAGCTTGCTTTAAAATGAAACAGATTTCTTCTGTTTCTTTCTCTTTTTTTCTGTACATAGAGCACGCCGTTATTGGTTTAACTTTTTGGGGGGGTAATGTTATAAATCTTGATACGTGCATTATTTCAATACCGATAGTGATGTAGTAATACGGAAAAAAATTTTTTTTTGTTTCTTCTGGTGAAAGGTAAAATTGGGCAAAATGCAAATATTATTTCAGAACTGCGGAAATTATTCATATGAATTAGCAGATACAGCACAGCAATTTTTTAATCAAACTGAATGTACATCCTTATTTCGCAAAGGCAACTACCCAATTTTTCTACATTAAATTATAAAAATAAGTGTAGCAATTGGAGGAAAAGAGGAAGGCTATGATTCAGCAGGTCCAGAACACAAAACGAAAGAACCTTTGGCTCGAGAAATTTCCTGGCCAAAACCAACTATAAATCTCAATTTCTAGTTATTCAGTACTTGGGGAGTCATCACATCCATGTTGTTTTAATTATTGTGTTACTGTGCCTTTTCTATGAGGCAGTAGGAGTGTTTCAGAAATTCCCATCCAGATGCATTGTACTCTTTCAACTCAAATACGTATGCAGTGTTTTTCTAAACTGTTTTTTTTAAAAAAGACATTTTTTTTGTCAATTCCATTTTCTGCCAGTTTGTACTTTCCCAAACTTTTCATTGACCAATATCCGTGATTTGACCCAGTAGAAGCCTGCAAAAGGAAATTAAGACTCTCTTCAAAGAATTAGCATCCTAACCATATTTCTCTCAAGGGATTTATTTTTTGTCCATTGTGTTGACACTTAAAAGTTCAGAAACCAAATGCAGGTTTATAGGCGTTTTGATAACATGAAACGTCTAGCTCTAAATGCAATTTTTCTTAGGATGCCTTCAGATATGGAATGTATTATGCAATTCTGTCTTCTCATAGAATTTGATCAAAGGTACAGATGATAACTTCTGTATTTATCTTGAGTTCTTCTACTACTACATCCGCCTCTTTCTTACTACTACTTAACGCACCCTGCTCCATAAACTGTGTCATCTGTTGGGAACAGTAAACAAACTTTCTATACTGCTGAACCTGCCCATCCAGAGATTCATAGGACACCTACCCAGGTTATGTCTGAACAGGCTTTTAAAACACGGCTCCCTTCCCTCAGCATTGGGTTAGATGAAGGGTAGGCTGTAATGATAGGGAGATGGTGGCTCACTGGCTAAGACGCTGAGCTTGTCGATCGAAAGATCGGCAGTTCAGCGGTTCGAATCCCTAGTGCTGTGTAACAGGGTGAGCTCCTGTTACTTGTCCCAGCTTCTGCCAACCTAGCAGTTCGAAAGCAGGTAAAAAATGCAAGTAGAAAAATAGGGACCACTTTTGGTGGGAAGGTAACAGAGTTCCATGTACCTTTTGGCGCTTAGTCATGCCGGCCACATGACCACGGAGACGTCTCCAGACAGCGCTGGCTCTTCGGCTTTGAAACGGAGATGAGCACCGCCCCCTAGAATCAGGAATGACCAGCACATATGTGCGAGGGGAAACTTTACATTTTTCCTTTAGGTTGTAATGTGGCAATGGATGTTATGTTAAGATGTTTCATCGCTCACCCAATGTGCATTGTGCTTTCTCTTTGACTGCTGTCTTGGGACTTTTTTGGATTGTTGTAACCCACCAGGAGTCACATAGTTTCAATCAAGTGTCCATGCAAATGAAGGAATGCATGGATTATGGTGCCAGGTTATTTGAGGGACATTTATTTATTTATTTATTTATTTATTTATTTATTGGTTCAATTTATATGCCGCCCTTCTCCGGAGACTCAGGGTGGCTTACAATGCATTAAGCAATAGCCTTCATACTTTTGTATATACCTGCTTAGTAGATATATACCACTTCGTATATACCACTAAGCGGTGTTCTTTTTTATACAAAGTCAGCTTATTGCCCCCACAATCCGGGTCCTCATTTTACCTACCTCAAAAGGATGGAAGGCTGAGTCAACCTTGAGCCTGGTGAGATTCGAACTTGCAGTAATTGCAGGCAGCTGGTGCTTCTTAACGGCACTTTAGTCTGCTGCGCCACCAAGCACCCAGCAACCAGGCAGAGAATCCCTTGAAGCCCACCCCTGCGTTTAATGATCCAAAAAGTGGACCCTGCACTTGGGAGAATATGCTAGGAAGGAGGAGGAGCTGGCAAAGATGATTATTGTGGTGTTGTTGTGATAATTATTTTTGTTATTAGCTGCCTGGAGACATGATATTGAGGTGAGCAACCATCTACATTAAATAAATTGCCGTATCAGAGTGTTTATGTCTTTCAGAACCAGCTGTTGGACAGTGTTCAGAAGATGTAAGATTTTCTTCTTATCTTCTCATCTGTCTCTTCTGGAGATGAGACAAGGTGATTGAGCCAAGAATCATGTTCTCCCTGCTTTGTGTCAGGGTTCCAACGGATGCCCTAATTAAATCATGAGCCTCGAGCCAAGCTTCAAAAGAAATCCAGTTATTTATTAGGAGCTTCATGTCAGCAGTTCCAGGTGAAGTCAACTCTGACCCCATGTAATTTACATCCCAATCATGACCATTTTCCCCCCTCCCCCCCAATCACATTAACCAACGGAGCAATTTCGCGGGTTGTAGAGATGACTCCCCTCCTGCCACTGTGGGTAACCCTGGGAGACAGCCTTGAGAGAGATATGTCTGGAATGTGCTCCTGTCTTTGGCTGCCATGCTGCTTCATCGGTTTCCCATCCCCCTTGCCTATGGCAACTCAAGAGCAGGTCAGAGGTGCTTTCTGAGTTGACACTGTGGTTCACAGATTATGTGAAGCTGCAGTTGGCTCAATGACGGCTTATATGTTAAATGACAATTGACTAGATTCCATAGAACCTACCCGAAAACCCCCAAACCAACAACCTACATTTGTAGGTTAGCACAGTGTGACTCCAGTCTTTCCTTGCTTTTGTGGGGGGGAAGGCTAATTTTGCTTTTATGTTACCAGCAATACTCACCTATCAATGCTGGGAACAGAGGAAGTCCCCATGCAGTCATCTGGAGCTATCCCAGTACTTTGTAGGCCTGGTTTGTCCCTCTAATTCAGGGAAGGATTTTCAGAATTACACAACTCTTAACTAACTGAGCCTCGAGGCCAAGGAAGGAAGCTTTCCTAGAACATGGTCAATTAGAAAAACTGGAGGTTGTCTCCAAATGGGCAGATGTCAGGGTACATTCAGATCCAAGTGGAAAAAAAGGGGAAAAGGTCTCAAATTTTGTTGACTTTTTGTATTATTATTGTTATTTCTTCTCTGGCTTGGATCTTTATTTCGCTGTAGGTCTTTTGGCAGGGCAGGCTAAGTGTGGAGATTAAAGGAAGAGAAAAATCAAGATTTTTCTTTTTACAATGTGAAAAAAAAATTGGTATTTTTTAATCCTTCATATATTTACACAGCTGCTCAGCTACTGTTTGAATACCTTCTCATGAAGCAATATCTGGTGACTGGCATCATTAGGGAAGGAGTGTCATGGAAAAAGAACCTGGGTCAGAACTGGGAAACGACCAGTTTTCCAACACATCTGAATGAAGGACCACGTGACTGTCTATCCATAGAGAAAAAGGGGTTCTGACCCAGTAGGGGAAAGCTGGATTTGAAAGTCTCCTTTTGACATTCTGGTGAGCCAATATACCGGTAATGTTCTGATGCTTTGTGAGAAATCAAATTTTCGGTCACAACAAAACATAGTTGAACAAAGCAAAAGGCCAGCTGTGATGATACCACAACAATTGTTCCTGTCAAGAGGGTATTGTCAGCTTTGGAAGCCATATTAACACCGGAAGCTTACACACTGCTACCTTCTTGCGCTTGGGAAAGTAATGGGGTGGGGGGATTTAGTAGAGAGATTGTAGCTAGACATAAAAGCATTCTTTTTTTCACTCAAGGTCATGGTACTCCTGCATCTGGAGGAGGAGGAGTTTCAGTGGTGGCTCAAGCTGGGACAGATGGTGTTTAGGCCATGTGATGGATTGATGGGTGCAGGAGCTGGAATTGGGGTTTTGATTTACTGAGGGAAAACCCAGAACTCTCAGATTCGGGTTTTCCCAGATGTGCCAGTATACCTACTCTAATAAATGGAAGCTTTGAGATGATGCCTGTCTCGGAGTTTTTAATTGGAGTTGGGTTGTTCTGGAATGCTGAGAGATATATTGAAAGTATTGAAGCGAAAGAAAGACAAAGTGGAATCCTGTATTATTTTTTAAAAGTAAATCTTAAGTATAAATCATGAAATCAATAAAAAGAACCACATTATCCTACAGACTGAAATCAACAACGGCTCTTCATCCCGTGGTAAGTAGCTTATGACCTTTTATTATTTTAATGAAGTTTTAAAAGGCAAGTTATTCATTATATCGACACACAAAACTGCTTTTGCTACATAGGACGTTCAGAAGTACAAAACACATTTTTTATCCACAGCACAATTCCACACACTGACATGAAAGAGTTCAAACAGAGATTGATGCCAATGGTGAGAAAAGTCGTTTAAATTAAACCTGAGGCAAAATAACGTTCCATCCAGAGCAGAGAATGAACACATCGTGATCTCAATGGGAAATTTTCAAGCATTTTTCCGCCCCACTGAAATAAACTCGGATGATTTCACCATTTATTTCAGGAGAAGGTAAGATTGCTAGCATGTGGAGAGATCAAAAATATTTCCCTCTTGCCTTCGTCTAGGAAGGATCAGAAGGACAGAAACCGGAGAAGAATGGGATGGCGGTGAGAATCTTGAAGGAATTTATCAGATCAAAAATCTAGGCTGGGCCAAATTGTATAGTAATGGGTGAAACTAATCCAGTGTACCGAGCAGAAAACAATCAATCTACCACACAGCTGCTATGTGTTTAGTATAAACTCAATTCATATTAAAAATATTTAATGCGACGATTTACAACAGGGATGTCAAAGTCAATTTCATTGAGGGCCACATCAGGTCTGTGGTTGACCTTGTGGGGCCGGCCGGGCGTGGCCAGCTGGGTAGGTGTGATCAGCTTGACACCACTCACTGGGTGTGGCTGACTGAATGGGCGTGGCCAAATGGGTGGGCGTGGCCAGCTTGACACCACTCCCCAAATTGTTGGCATGTTTCCTCTTTGCATTGGGTAGACCGGGACAAAGCCATACTAGCCTGATGTTTTTTTTGCATTGGGTAAACCAGGACGAAGTGATGCGGGTAGACTGGGACGGCCCCGCGGATTCAACCACATCATGAGCCAGATGCGGCCCACAGGCCTTGAGTTTGACACCCCTGATTTACAGTACATTAATTTGTCAATAGCCCCACCGGACTGCCTCAACTATTCTGCATTACAGTACTTTCTTCCCAACTAAGATCAATGTTGCATTAAGGATGACCAGAGGATGTTTGCACCTAACAGCCAATATCTTGTGTGTCCATGCAGTTGGTAAGCAGGAGACGCAGATGGATACCATAAAATCACCATCAAAGACGACACCGGCCACATCACAGAAAAACTCAGAGAAGTAGTGCAAGATAAGAAGATGTGGAAAGACCTGGTCCATAGAATCACCCCGTCGGACATGACTGAATGGATAACATCATCATCATCATCAATGTAAAATATCTGCTCCTCCATAGCAGTGGTGGGTTGCTTCCAGTTCACAAGAACCGGTAGTAAAAAATTTTAGTAGTTCGGAGAACTGATAATAACATTGGCTGGCCATGCCCCCGAACCGATTCCCAGCCCGGTTGCCGCTCACTTAACCCCGGCCACCTCATCAGAGGCTTTTTTTCAAAAAAAAAAACTTTTAAAAGCACTTTTTCTACAACCTCTTCGGCTGATAAAATGCTTTTAAAAGTTAAAAAAAAAAGTTTCTATGATCGCGCGGCTCAGCTGGGATCTCAGAGGCTTTTAAAAGCATTTTTTGTACAACCTCTTTGGCCGAAGAGGTTGTAGGGGAAAAAATGCCTTTAAAAGCCTCTGGCGATCCCAGCTGACTTGCCTGATTGTCAGAGGCTTCTAAAAGCATTTTTTTCCTGCAACCTCTTAAGGTTGTAGAAAAAATGCTTTTAAAAGTAGTTAAAAAAAAAGAGTTGGCCACGCCCACCCAGTCACATTACCCCCACAAACCACACCCACAAAATAAGCCACGCCCACAGAACCGGTAGTAAAAAATTTTAGAACCCACCCCTGCTCCATAGTCATTGCAAAATGTCTTAATAGTATCCCAAACCTATCCACATTTAGTAATACCACCCTTCATTTGAAAAACTAAGGTTTATTCTTTCTAGCTGTCCCTCAAAGAAACTGACCCAAATTAAACAAAACATCTATAGGGTAGCCTATATAATATCTATTATATATTATATAATCTATTATGCAGACTGCACATCTGCCAAACGTTTAAAAGAGGGGTGATTAGAGAAGCATAGTGCATATAAAAATGTATACACTAACTCTAGTTTGGGGGTGGGGGTGGGGGAGAAAAATCCATCCATGTTGTTAATGCTGGACTAAAATGAATTCAGAACTTTGAAAAGGTCGGCTTGCAATTCCATATTTTGCTTTCTAGCCAGGAGAAGAAACCGAACTCTTTATAGGCACTGATGACCAAAAACAATGGTGGAATTCACATGTAACACAAAATTGGGATTTTTAACTTCAGATTTGTTGAAAACAAACAAACAAACAAAACACTACACTGGCTTGGTTTGCCAATAACTTTAAACCACGTTGTTCAAACACTGTAAAAAAAACATCGCTTAAGGCTTAATGCTATGTACAAACTGAGCTAATTTACTAATATTAACAATGCTAATTTAGGCTTTTTTTAAAAAAAAACCTATGGATTGAAGACGTTAGAACAAGGCAGAGTGAACCTTATAAACTAATGAAATCATCTGTGGACTTTTTAGGCAATTCTCAATTTTCTCTATTCCTTTTGCCAATATGTAAAAAAAAAAAAAGTGGGAAGAGCACAGAAATAACTTTAAATTTGGCTTCGGATATAAATTGAAGCCCTGATTAAAACAAGACACAATGTATAATCTTAAGAAAGTAAGATTTTAAATTATGGTTTGTCATAAAAAGCCCATGATGTCCTTTTTTGGGGGGGACGGACGGACGGACAGATACATCACACAAAGAACATCACGTTAAGCTAAATACAAGCAAAATCATATTATGGTTTCGAGCTATGTGCAACCAGCCTGAAGATTGGAACTACTTATTACACTCAACTTGGGTTACTGCGAAAATAATTTCTTGTATCAAGTGTGAGAGCCAGACATCAGAAGTGTTTCCTGCTACCCTTGTTCACTTCCTTCCTGTTGACATTATTATTCATATTAGCTATGTTTGCAGGATATGCTGGGGTGGGCTAAACTGGGATTGATCATCTATAATTCAGGATGTTGTGAGAAACAGGCATCACCTTAAGTCACAATGGGGTTTGTTTGGATACAGCATGTTATGCAAATGCAGGAATTATTTTGGTCAACTTGGGTTTAGCAAGATCGGTGGATCCAGCCACTTTTTCTTGCTTGTAGTTAAGACTATTTCTGGTTGAATGTAAAAGCTGTTCCTTCAGTCTTATTGGATTCTTCTGGACCTACAGCTACAAATCTGCTGGACTGTGTCGCATCTGCGAATAGCCAAGGCACTGAACATGAAAAATACTCAGTGCACACGCCAAAACTTGGCTTAACGCAACTTGTAAACTCAAGCATTGGTTTGTAAACCATGACTTATGGCTCAGCAATAAGCGTGAACTCAGCCACCTGTGGCATAGGGACTGATTCATTTTTAAACCCATGGCTTAAACACATTGTGCTATTTATAAACTCAGTTGCAGTCTGAACTTGTGACATCCCACCAATAGGTTCATCACTGACTGTATGCAATGGCCTCTCTCGTAACCTGGGGACACACACCTGCAAGTCCCATCATACCTGCGCCAGGGATGAAGGAGGCTGTACCCCAACTCATTTGGAGGGTGCTAAGTTCTGGACAATCAAGGATTCTGCAAATTCATGTGTAAAGAAAGCCACAATACTCAACAAGTGTTGTTCTTCCTTCACAGAAAGAAAAGGGAAGATTGGATGAACTGGACCTAATGCAGTGACATGTACATATCTCTTGTTCCAAAGAGAAGAGCTTACTAGATTTCAACCTAGGTCAGCTGCCCTTTAAGTCCGTTTTATAGATTCCGTGCAATCATGCATCCTGTCCAAACGGCTTCCTTTGTTCCAGACTTCCCATTTCTACAGCAAACTCAAATCCAGACAGACAGAGAGACAGACAGACAGACAGACAGACACAAAGAACTGATTTCGTATGATACTAGATATACAGATGGTATAAAAATGTCTACATCTTCAAGTTTAGCTGGATTTAACATGGAGTTAGAAAGACCATAAACATTTTTTTTTGCCAGAAAGCACCAGATTACAGGAATGTAACCTTACATTCAAACTGGCCTAGACTGACTATAAGATAAATAACGAAGGCGTTAACACAGGCATGCACATTTTCCTCGAGAAAATGGGTGAGCCACGTCATCACTGGCCCAATCTCACAATTGACTGGCCACTTAAGTGATCCCTGCCATAGAAGTCACAATCTTTCTGTTAATCCTTCCTTGCAGCCACAAAAACATCACATTTAAATAAGGTGGCTTGCAAAACACGACATCACCGAACAACGGTATGAACAAGCGGATTTTGCGGTGTGTGGTGTACTTCATAACAACGTAATTTCTATGCACTATATCCACAATGTATTTCATTCAGTGTCGTTGATGATCTACATTAGCATTATATTTAGCCAATTAGGGGGTGGGGAATGGTTGAAAGACTTTGAAAGAGCTCAAGTTAGTAAGCGTTACTGTTGTGTCCTGTCGGCTACCAGCCCTTCCAGCCGCCGAATCAGAGGAGGAGGAGGGGTGGGAGTCAGGGTCAGCATCAAGGCAACCTGAGAGCTCTGAGGGGGAAGGGGGAATTGAGCTGTCAGAGAGAGACAGAGGCGGAGCCTGGGCCATCCGTCAACCCTCAGATGGAGAGTCAACAGCTCCCAGGTCTGGAGGTTGCTGATGAGGAAGAGGAGGAAAAACTGGGGCCAGTGTCTGATGCACGGATACGCAGAAGGCAGAGGAGAGGAGAGCAGTGGAAATCTATGGGCCGGTCCTTGGGACGGAAGAGCCACCGCTGCTAGAGAAGCCCCACCCTAGCTCTGGGGATAAAAGGCAGGGAGCGGAGATGAATAGATGTGGCAGACAACTATTCATCTCCCAGTCGGACAGACTTGTTAAGCCTGCGGTGAGAGAGAAACTTTTTGCCGGGGCTGCCGGCGCGCCTAATAAAGGAATCTTTGAGTTAAATTCAGAGGGTTTGTTGTGTTTGGGAATCTGAGTCAGAACGGTTACCTTACTAACTTGAGCCCTGAGGCGCAGTGGTTAAAATGCAGTATTAGAGGCAAATGCTGCCCACAGCCTGGAGTTCGATCCTGACCGGCTCAAAACTGACCTGGCCTTCCATCCTTCCAAGGTCAGGAAAATGAAGACCCAGATTGTTGGGGGCAATATACAAATAATGCTTCTACACTGTAAACCATCCAGAGAGTGCTGTAAAGCACTATGGGGCGGTATATAAGCCTAAATCCTATTTCTATTGCTATTGTCCAAACAGTTTAAGCAAAAGTTATTGATTTGATGGAAAGGAGCTGGCCAGAGCTTCAACTATTAAAAAAAGAGTTAATTGAAAACTAATGTGTTAGCATGTCACAGATCTATTCTTTTTACTTAAACACAAAACAATGTTGTATGTTTTTCTATTACTGCATGTATGTGTATGCAGCCTAAGTTTCTGTACAAGCACGCTTTCCTACGTATGTATTTTTTAATTGCTACAAAACTTTATAAATAGGTGGCAAGGAGCACCATGAAGCATAGACAATCATGCTGAAGGTAAAGTCATATGGCACAGCAGCTTTGGTTTTGGTTTTGATATTTTTTTTAATCCTACAGTTCCAATCTAGAGCAGATCCTAAGAATAGAGGAAGCTGTCCATTTTCTACTCTAGCCAATAAGTTTTATCATCCTGGGCATTCTTGGTCTAAGCTACAACATTTGTGATCCAGGATGGCTACTATTGTTGTTGTTGCTTGTTACTATTTTAACTGATACTTCCACATGTTCAAGGCACCACACACACACACACACAAAAGGCATCACAAACATTCAACCTACTTTGACCCTGGTTGCAATGTGAGCTGAGATCTGGTTACAACCTCCCAACCATAATAATTCTATACCTTTGTGTTGTGCATAGTCCGTGCTACCCAGGGGTGGGCTTCTGGGGGTTCGTGAGAACCTCTAGCTAAGATTCTGTGCAGTTCAGAGAACCCCTCAAATCCCACTCCTGGCTGTCCTTGCCTACCCCTCCCCTCCACGGAGTCCCCACGTGACCTGTTTTGGCTGCACATAAGTGCAGGGCGCGTGTGGAGGCTCGGGGAGGGCGAAAAACGGGCCTACTGTAAGTTCAGGAAGGCCAGAAACGGGCCTGTTTCTGGCCTCCAGAGGGCCTCCGGAGCCTGGGGAGGCCGTTTTCGCCCTCCCAGAGACTCAAGTAAAGCTTCCGGAGCCAGGGAGGACAAACACACCCACCCACCCACCCACCCGCCGTGCTGCAGGAAGCCAACTAGGCCACGCCTACCCAGCAACTGGGCAGAGAACCCCTTGCTAAAATTTTTGAAGCCCATCCCTGGTGCTACCATATACTCAGCCTATATATATATATATATATATATATATATATATACAGGGAAAATTTAATTTAGAATTACAGTCGGTAGGGCCTTGCCACCCTTGTTAGTCAAGTTCTTTTTAAAGGGTTGGGCTGCAGTGATTAAATCCAGAAATGCATATCAGGCAATTTAAGTACCTTCCCCCAAGTGAAGCAGACTATGAAGACTGAACTGTCTTTCTTTTCGTCCATCCCAGCCCAAGGCTGCTATGCATTACTCATTAAGCCTGTCCCTTTGTTCAAAGTTCTAGAGAAATCTGGTGGGTTTGTTTTGAATAGTGAGTGAAGGATTGGCGCACCTAATATTTAAGCGTGGAACTGGGAAATTAGCAACGATTCACATTCTGATGTTAAGGGCTCAGCGGAAAAAAACAACCACCACAAAGTGCCTCCCAATTCTCCCCCCCCCCCTTATCTTCACCCATCCAACCCTGACCTCTTCTGCCAATTGGGAATGAAATACAGATAGTCCTCAACTTACAACAGTTCATTTAGTGACCATTCAAAGGCGATGAAAAAAGTGACTTATGACCATTTTTCACAGTTACCACCTTTGCAATCATCCCTATAATCATGTGATCAAAATTCAGATGCTTGCTAACCGGTTCAGATTTATGACCATCGCAGCATCGCGGGGGGTCATGTGATCACTTTTTGCAACCTTCTGACAAGCAAAGGGGGAAGCCAGCTTCACTTAACGTTACTGACGTCTCAACTGCAGTGATTCACTTAACAACTGTGGCAAGGAATGTCGTAAAACGGGGCAAAGTTCACTTAACAAATGACAACAGATATTTTGAGCTTAACTGTGGTCGTAAATCGAGGACTGCCTGTACAAATTGAATCCTCATACGAGTCCTGTCTAATAGGATGTAAATTATTAGAACTTGCATGGTTAGCATTGGGGGAGGAGAGCAAGTTATCTCAAAAGAAAAGAACGGAGGCTCCTTGTATAAGAGCTTCTATGATAATGTTAACACCAACAAACAAATGAACGGACAAAAACTAGAGCCCAGGCTACATCGGTAGGTTTTCCCCCAACCCTGTGCCAGAGCAGGTTATCTGGCAAGATAAATTTACTCGGAAAATGGTGGAAACATGCCCAAATCAGCAAAGTCTTCTATGTTGTAATTGCCAGTCCCTTGTGTTGGATCCCCTGGAATAGGTAGCATATCCTGTGGAAGAACGAAAAAGCAAAAGAAAACGTGATTTTGGTTTAACCTGGGGGTAAAAAAATGCACGCGTTCGAAATTTCTTCAATTCAAGACCAACGCTTGGTTTTGTTGCAAAGGGGTTAACTGAAAAAGGAGCAGAGCAAATGGCAGAGAAATGCTTCCAAAAAAAAAGTAAGACCAAGGGTATCTGTACCTGGTTATCTTTCATCAGCTACCCAAGGCTGTCCATGAGTCAGCCATGATCTCCTGATTTTTTTAATTCAATGCTGCCCGATAAATGTAAATACATTCACAATGCATGCATACATTTCCCACTGTGCTTATGCAGCCCATTTTCTGTCAATCTCCAGTATGTGTGTAAGATACCATGCCTTCAATTTAACTCTTCACTCTTCTGAGTTTTGCAAATCTAGCGATGAATTCGTTTTAAATACATACCGGATTATCCTACTGCTCTTGCTCCTTTAAATCTAGGGATTTCAAGAAGATGGTACTAGTGGTGGGTTTCAAATTTTTTTTACTACCGGTTCTGTGGGTGTGGCTTAGTGGGCATGGCGTGGCTTGGTGGGTGTGGCAGGGGAAGGATACTGTAAAATCTCCATTCCCTTCTCAATCCAGGGGAAGGTTACTGCAAAATCCCCATTTCCTCCCGATCAGTTGGGACTTGGGAGGCAGAGAATAGTTAGGGGCAGGGCCAGTTAGAATTTTTACTACCGGTTCTTCGAACTACTCAAAATTTCCGCCACCAGTTCTCCAGAACTGGTCAGAACCTGCTGAAAAACCCACCTCTGATGGTGAGCAAACTTTTCCAAGTCACAAAAGAATATTTCATCCTACACTGGCTAGGCATCTCATGTTAAGAAGGATTTGTTAGAGAATCTAAAATGGATAGCGACCAATAATAATGATGATTGCGACAATGGCGATTAAAGAAAGAGATGATTCAGACTACTATAAAGTGTGGAATAGATTCTATACATGGCTAGAAAATAGAAATCAAAATAAGAAATCAAAAGGTAAATCGAAATTTGACCAATTGGAATCTAAGAGTATGGAATACTGGGAAGAATAAAATATTGACTATGTTAATAAGTAGGATGTAAGTATATATAACAATTTAGTTTATAAGAATGTTCAATATGGTTATACAAGAATAAGAGAATGATTAGGATGACTGAATTTAAAAGTAAAGATAACTGTCGATACTGAAAGTTGTAAAATATTATATAATGTTGTTATTTATGTTTTGTATTTTACTGTTTGGTGTATGTGTATGTTTTTTTTATCTTTTTTTTCATTTTTCATCTTTTTCTATTACGTTTTCGGTTTTAAAAATGTAAAATATTCAATAAAAACTATTAAAAAAAATAATGATGATGATCGTGGGACTGTAAGTTAAATCTTGCTGTATAAGAAGAGATTGAAAAAGTCAGTGTATTTAGCCTTGAGAAAAGATGCTCTGGTCTGGAGGATAGGATAGCATTTTTAAAAACCAGAACAGAAGAAAGATAAGAATAGTTGTCTTAACATACATAACTGCTACCGGTAGTTAAACATTAGGAAAACCATCTTAAAGGTAAAAGCAGTTTTACTAGAACAGGATCTAGGTAGCAGTTTTTGAAACTGGGGTAATTACTTCCAAGATGAAATGGAACAAATTGTAATTGCTTAGTTGTGTGTTGAAAACCAGTTTGCACTTGCCACTGCCAGACAGAATTTGGTTATGCTGTGGGAGGTAATATTATTTGAGACCGGGAAAAGGAGAATTGAGTCAAGCATTTTAACAATCTCTGAGAGCCATGGTGGCACAGTGGTTAGAGTGCAGTACTGCAAGCTACTTCTGCTGACTGCCGGTTGCCTGCAATTCAGCAGTTTAAATCTCACCAGGCTCAAAGGTTGACTCAGGCTTCCATCCTTCCGAGGTCGGTAAAATGAGGACCCAGATTGTTGGGTGCAATAGACTGACTCTGTAAACCGCTTTACAGAGAGAGCTGTAAAGCACTGTAAAGAGGTATATAAGTCTAAGTGCTGTTGCTATTGCTATCTAAGGTGCTCTCCTCTTCTGGATGTCTCCAAGCAGAGACTGGATGGGCAGTTGTTATGGTTGCCTTAACGTGAAATCCAATAGCGAGCAGGAGTTGTTGTAAGCGTTGCTATGGCTCCTTCCAATTCGATGACTCTATGGAATCCCTAAAGCTACAACTATGGTGCCCAAACGTATTTTGGTGGTTCTCACTTACCTGGAACACTTCTGTCTGGCTAGTTTGCTGGTGAGGATGCTGCTCACTGTTTTGCTGATTATGGTGCTGGCTTTGCCACTGGGACCAGACCTCTGAAGGCCGTCCTTGAAACTGTCCACTACTTTGGCTGCTCTCCGCTGAAAGAAACAAAAACAAAAGGGAACCATTGCGATGATTCCTGTGAGAAGCACCCCTTTCTGTGAAACAAAATGATGATAATGCTAGCACTTTGTCTGCGGGTGAATTAGTGCCAGCACTGGGAACCTTCAAACGCCTGTGGATCGGACTGAATCCGTTAGCAACAAGATCCCGGCGGACAGAATACCTTATCCTTCTAAGTCTTTCCTCCTTCCAAAGCCCTCGTTTTGGGAACCAAGCAACTGGTGATCAACAATAGTGTTTCACCTTCCGTGAGATCATTCTATGCTTCTCTGTGCAAGGAAAAAAAAAATTCTCCCTTTCTCTAAGGTAATGAGAGGCGAAGTGTTATCTAGGCTGAAGAAAATCTGAGCAAGGTCTTTGCAGAATACAGGTTAAGACCAGGAATAGGCTGCTGGGAGTTCACGGGGGTTCGGGAGAACCTCTAGCTAAGATTCTGTGCAGCTCGGAGAACTCCCAAAGCCCACTCCTGGCTGGCCCCGCCCCTCCCAGGAGTTCCCACGTGGCCCGTTTTGGGCGCAGGTAAGTGCAGGGCGTGCGCAAGGCTCAGGGAAGGTGAAAAACGGGCCTACCGGAAGCTCGGTAAGGCCGGAAATGGGCCCGTTTCTGGCCTCCAGAGGGCCTCTGAAGCCTGGGGAGGCTGTTTTCGCCCTCCCGGAGGCTCGAGGAAAACCTCTGGAGCCCAGGGAGGGCAAAATCGCCCCTCCCCCCTGCTATGGTGCAGGAGGCCAACTAGGCCATGCCACCATGGCCACGCCCACCCAGGCAGAGAACCTCTTGCTAAAATTTTTGAAGCCCACTCCTGGTTAAGACTCATTGCTTGTCTTTGATCCTTAGGGTAGGGCTTCCCCCTCTTTTCTGTCACCTCGCACAATATTCCTGCGTACCGCAAAGAAGCCCCCTTCTTTAAAACATTATCTAAATGCATACAAAAAGGTCCGTTAGGAGTCAAAAGGAGACATTTTGCTCCCAGCCATCCAGAAAATGGAAGAGTTTTCCTAGGATGATTCCTCAAACTGTGTGTTCATTCTTCCCAAAGGAGAACATTAAACGTCTTTATTATAATAAGAATTAGAAACCTGCCCTAACTTTTCTATTTGTGAATGTAGTCCAAAAGGCCTATTTTTATATTAATATTATATTATATTTATATTGCATTATATTAATAATACAAACAATGGTATAATTATCCGCATGTTTTTGCAGATAAACATCGTTTGATGCTGGATCTTTTAAAAACAAATCCTGTTGGTAACTTTTGAGTTAGAAGAACCAGTGTCCTGAAAAAAACAACACGCTAGACATTAGATTCAGGGTCCGGAACAGCTAAATCTAGTTTTGTTTCCCCTTCTCCTTGCCTTAGGCTGGAATAATTCACTGTAGAACTTCCAAAAAAGAAAAAGAAAGAAAGAAAACAGATATTTTTGTTTGCGTACGCTTTGATGTTTATATGCTCTCTTTTCACCTTTTGTTTCTGGCATTTCCGCTCACACACCCTCTCCTGAATTTTCAGTGAAGTCCGTCTTGGTCAGGGATATTTTATTCTCAATTTGCTGAATTGAGGACACATCCTGTTCAATTCCCCCCCCCCCTTTTTTTAATTCAAATAGGAGCAAATTGTCAGATGAAAAGGAATCAGTCTGGAAGAATATTGGGCTATTAGCCAGTCAGAATTCTTAAGTTTATTTTTTTTATTATTATTATTATTTTTTTTTTTGCAATCACAATGGCCCTTATGCACACAAATAGTTCAAGTCTCGTATTTTGGCTAGCATCACTTTTGGAAAAGTCTGTTCGGTGTTTTATTCCAGAGAAAAGGGCTTGCAAGAGCCAAAGTCATGGAAGCTGCCAAGAATAATAAAGATAACCCTTGATAGGGGCCACGGAGTCAAATCTTCTAGACCAGTGGGTGTTGTTTTTTCTCCCCATTCAAATTTGGCAGCTTTAAGATATGTGGACTTCCAGCCCTCAAAATTCCCCAGCCAGCATGGAGAATTTTGGCAGTCGAAGCTCTCATATCTTAAAAGTCACCAAGTTCAAGACAATATTTTCAGAATATTGCTTTGCCTTCTCCCTCTTAGAGCTGAGAGACAAACTACCCCAAAGTCACCTACCTGGTGGGGTTAGAATTCACAGTCTCCCAGTTTCTAGACTAGTGTCTATAACCACTACATCAAACCAGGGGTGAAATTCAAAATTTTTCCCTACTGGTTCTGTGGACTTGGCTTGGGGGGTGTGGCAGGGGAAGGATACTGCAAAATCTCTATTTCCACCCCACTCCTGGGGGAAGAATATTGCAAAAACTCCATTCCCACCCCACTCCATGGGAAGGATACTGCAAAATCTCCATTCCCACCCTATTCCATGGGAAGGATACTGCAAAATCCCCATTCCCTCCCCACTCCTCGGGGAAGGATATTGCAAAATCTCCATTCCCACCCCACTCTGGGGCCAGCCAGAGGTGGCATTTGCCAGTTCCCTGAACTACTCAAAATTTCCACTACCGTTTGTCCGAACTACTCGAAATTTCCACTACCGGTTCTCTGAACTACTCAAAACGTCTGCTACCGGTTCTCCAGAATCTGTCAGAACCTGCTGAATTTCACCCCTGCACCAAACTGACCCTTCATACCTGCTATTTCAATGATGCAACAACTACCCTATGTATACTATCTTGCTTTATTTCTTTTGGACACTTTCTCTGGTTTTTTTTCAATACAATGAGTAAAAAAGTAACCACTGCAGCCTCTCCACGGTCATGTGATCCAAATTCAGAGGCTTGGCAACTGACTCCTATTGGTGACGGGGCCCCGTGATCAACTTCTGTAATCTTCTGACGAGCAAAGTCCATGGGGAAGCTAGATTTGTGTTACGAACACAACCATGTTTACTAACTTAACCACTGCAGTGAGAAAGGTCGGAAAATGGGGGCAAAACTCAATTTAACAGATGTCTCACTGAGGAACAGAAATTCCTGGGCTCAATTGTGGCCATAAGTCAAGGACTACCTGTATAAATTAATGCACTAATGTGGTTAAGAGCAACTTCCATACCTACCGAAGCCCGTCGTCCTGTTAGCTAGGCTGGAATAGGCGTTTCCACTTGGAGAAGACGTAGCTGGACTAGAAAGAGGACTGAAGGAAGCTGGATCAGCAGGGTAAGTATGGCTGGATCCAATGGCAAAGGGAGACGATTGTGCCTTGCTGGCTTGCGAAGGAATTTGCTGAATGGAGAGCAAACCCAAAAAAAAGATGACATGTCTGTCCACATTTCTCCAAAACATAAAAATAAAAAAATGAAGCAATCCAACAGAAATCCAAGCTTAACCCCAACAGCCTCGTGCATTACAATATCAGCGTCTTTTTTTCAGGGCTAATTAGGTCATTTGCTTTCGTTTTTATTGCTTGGCTATCGTAATTCAAAGAACTGGTGGAACCGAACAATGAACTGGTGGAACTGAGAATTAACCAGTTGGAACAGAAGTTGCCTTCAGAAATCGTGGATGCTCCATCACTGGAGGTTTTTAAGAAGAGACTGGACAGTCACTTGGATAAGAGCCTTGGTGGAGCAGCGGACTAAAGTGCTGTTAAAATAGTATTTAGCTGCCAGCTGCCTGCAATTACTGCGAGTTCAAATCTCACCAGGCTCAAGGTTGACTCAGCCTTCCGTCCTTCCGAGGTAGGTAAAATGAGGACCTGGTTTGTGGGGGCAATAAGCTGACTTTGAATTTAAAAAAAAGAACACTGCTTAGGGGGGCCCGAAAGCCCTACTAAGCAGGTATATACAAAACTATGAAGGCTATTGCTTAACGCATTGTAAGCCGCCCTGAGTCTCCGGAGAAGGGCGGCATATAAATTGAACCAATAAACAATAATAAACTTGTCTGAGATGGTATAGGTCAGTGATGGCGAACCTTTTCCGCACCAAGTGCGGAAAAGGGAACGCACATGCGCAACAAGTACCAAAAAGGAAGCACTTTGCATGCGTGCTCGTGCTTGTCAGGGCCGCAACCAGGAAGAGGAAGCATGCACGCACCGGATAAGGTACTTCTGGTTTCCGATGCGCCAATGCGAGCCATCCAGCAAGTTTTCCGGTTACTGCCACGCATGCGCACGTGATGATCAGCTGGCCGGCATGCATGCTCACGCTGGAAAATGGAAAACCAGCTCTTCCGGTTTCCGGCACTGCCACACGCACAAAGGTCAGCTGATTGTCGCCAGAAACCCGGAAGAGGAACGGGTGATGCCGTATGTGCCAGTACTCTACTCTACTCTACTCTACTCTACTCTACTCTACTCTACTCTACTCTACTCTACTCTATTCCCATTCTCATTCTCATTCCATTCTATTCCGTTAAGAGGAAATGCTTCTCAAATTTGCAGCAGACACAAACCTGATGGGATGCTGCTTTCAGGTGTTGGAGACAGAAACTATATTCACTCAGAGATATTCCAAAGCACCCTTTGGAGAGGAAGTCTCGTTATCTCTCTACCTTCAAATATGCCTCTTGTGATCAAAACGATAAGAGCCCAAAATGTAACACACGATTGCTCTGCCCAAAAATAGATGTCATTAAAGCCAGCTTTTTGCAATTAGTTGCCATACCTGTCCGGAGAAGGGAGGGCGACTTCCTGTCCAGGTGACTTGGCTTTGATTTAACTGCCGAGAAATCTGTGACAGGTTCTGTCCTGTTGATGAAGAGGACTGGATGTCGTTGACACCTGGCACATGGACCACAGATGAGCTGCAAAGAAGAAAATGAAAAGGGATTTGGAAGATAGAAGATTGCTTGATCTCTAGTTCCTTTATTCTACATGGACCAGTCCAGATATAATTGTATGTGAGGTCGAGGTCTTTGGTGCTCTCTGGGATTGATAGTTTTCTTGAAGACATTTCATTGCCCAACTAGGCAATATCATCATTAATGCTAGAAAGAAGTGGGGTTTCTGGAGAGGAGGAGGAGGAGGAGGAGGAGGAGGAGGAGGAGGAGGAGGAAGCAGAGGAAACTGGGGTCTTTGGTGTTTATGGACTTGGTTGTTTTCTTGCAGACATTTCATTACCCAACTAGGTAACATCATCGGTGCTAGCAAGGACTGTGGTTTGTAGAGAGGAGGAGGAGGAGGAGGAGGAGGAGGAGGAGGAGGAGGAGGAG
>WNWU01000101.1:308414-358407 GCA_012654045.1 Ptyas mucosa
GGAAACTGTGGGGTCCTTGGTGTTTATGAACTTGGTTGTTTTCTTGCAGACTTTTCATTACCCAACTAGGTAATATCAACAGTGCTAGAATACCCAGATAAACAGAGATTAGCGCCAAGATTAATACAATCAATAAGTAGAGACTATTAATGCACTGATGGTATTACTTAGTTTTCTGCAAGAAAACAACCCAGCTCAGGGAGCACCAAGGACCTCTCATTTCAAACCTGAGCTACAAATATTCTCTTCTATTGATATAACTGTATGTTGAATCCGGCTATTTCTGAGCTCCGGTTTTCCCCTAATAACACTTGAGGTCAAAAGATCCTATTCACGAATGCTTGCTCAATGTATGCCAAGTGTTGATTCGCTGCCTTTATTCATTCTGCCACAAGTCACAGTACCTGAAAGATTTCCCAGAATGTCCTGGTTGAAACGGGCTCCCTTGAGAATAGATCTGCTGGTTTCCTGTTGTGGAAGCTGAAGGCATCATCTTTTTATCTGCTGCAAGTGTAATCAAGAGAAAGAGACGGTTTAAAAACTGCAAACTAGGGCATACAAAACCTTTGTTAGACCAATTCTTGAATACAGCTCATCTGTCTGGAACCCGCACTGCATATCGGACATTAATAAAATTGAGCAAGTCCAGAGATAGTCCTCCACTCCTCTGCTCACAACAAAATACCTTATTCCACCAGGCTTGAAATTTTGGGCTTAGACAACTTAGAACTACGCCTCCTTCGGTCTGACCTAAACGTAGTACACAAAATTATCTGCTACAACGTCCTACCTGTCAATGATTACTTCAGCTTCAACCACAACAACACACGAGCACACAATAGATACAAACTCAAGGTAAACTGCTCCAAACTCGATTGCAGAAAATACGACTTCAGCAACAGAGTGGTCAATACCTGGAATGCATTATCTGATTCTGTGGCTTCATCCACAAACCCCCAAAACTTTAACCTTAGACTGTCTACTGTTGACCTCACCCCATTCCTAAGAGGTCTGTAAGGGGCGTGCATAAGTGCACCAGCGTGCCTTCCGTCCCTGTCCTAATGTCCCCATTTATTCATATCCATTTCCTGTATTCATAATCGTGTTTATACTTATATCTGTTATCTTATTCATGCTTGACAAATAAAATAAGTAAAAATAAATAAATAAAACAAGGCAAGCATCATACAAACCAGGTTTAGCTTCACTCCTACCATTGTGGCTGCCAAATTGGCTTCGTAACCATATCCTGCACCTAGCTCTCATTCCATGTACTTCCCGAGAATGCTCAGGAAGATAAATCTATCTCAGCATCTACTTCTGTCCTACTATCGCAGCACCATTGAGAGTGTCCTGACATACGGCATTCTTGCATGGTATGGGAGCAGCTCTGTAGAGGATAAAAAAGCTCTACAGAGAATCATTAAAACTGCCCAGAATATCATCGGACTCCAGCTACCAGCGCTGGACGACATCTTCGAATCTCGCTGTTTGAGGAAGTTGCATAACATTCTCAGAGACTCTTCCCATCCTGCTCACAATCTTTTTGGACTGTTGCCTTCTGGCAGAAGATACAGAACAATTAAAACTCGGACCACACGTTTTCTGAATAGTTTTTATCCCAGAGCTATAACTGCACTCAACAATGGACTAAAGGGCCACCATCAGTGAGCTGTTGGACAGCATTACCTGGTCTGTTGTGTGGATGTTTGGGTGGTTTAGGGGTGGGGAATTGTGGTGGGTGGGGATGTGTTTGGGGATTGTTATGGGTGTTGGACTTGGTCTTTGGGTGTTAAGTGAATTTCGTTGTATGGGTATACTGTGTATACACGTACAATGACAATAAAGTTATTTATCACCAACAATTTGGTGGGTAAGTGGCCTTCCAACTAGATGCTACCTTCTTGTCTTCCAACTGTGTCTGTGGGATGATGACAAAATTCCTCCTAGGCAACGTTGCGTTTGAATGAAATTGCTCGCGTGATGTTGACACAAATCAGAAGAACATTCTACAAATGCCCCAAAGGTGCCTTTTTCTTTGAAGGCATTTCGCTTCTCATCCAAAGAAGCTTTTTCAGCTCATGACTGTGTCAGCCCTGGATTTTCTTTGGATCTTCAGGACTGCCACATTTAGTGCTGTGGGAAACTGGGAGGGGGGGATTGAATGGAGCAGGGGCAGTGGTGAGTTGCTACCAGTTTGCCCCGGATCAGGCAAACTGGTAGCGGCGGTGACGGGAGGCTCCGCCCACCTGCCCGGACATCTCTGCGCATGCGCAGAAGCATCGCACAAGTGCATCCACAAGCATACCAGTAGCGATAGGATTTAAAACCCACTAGTGAGCAGAGGTGAGATATATCGTCAGATATATCGTTCCCAGAGAGTCAAGGACATCTTGCCCTGTACCTGGAGGGGTGTGACTGGGAGGCATCTCCAGTTGGGACAGTGCATTGATTGGACCATGTGATGGACATGTGGGTGCAGTGGGAAGGGGCTTGGGCTTTCTTTTGGGTGGGGAAAACTTGGAAGCTTTCAGATTTGGGTTTTCCCAGATGTGCCAATATGACATCTCTCATAAAATGGAACTTTGAGGAAACTCAAGCCTTTGGAACTTCTTGCGTTGGGGGTGTTACTTGGAACCCTGATAGACTGAGAATCTCCACAGAGATTCTACAGATGCATTTCGCATATTCAACTAGGTTGACGAATTCCTTTTGGGTTGGTTTCTGCTGTTCTTATTTGACATTTGCTCATATCAAAGGATAGTATATGGTCCATTTTTTGTGGCTTATCGTATTGACCAAACTTTACTGTTTGGTTAATTTATGCTTTAAAATTCTCTGCAAAGCCATTAAATACATTAATTCAGTAAACAGGTTATGTGTATGGATGACTGCTGCAATCTTCAGCCCATGAGAAAGGACGGTCCACTTCTTTGGAATCTGTCTTCCTCTTCATTTTACTGCTCAGAGGACTCTCATTAAGGAGATTATGGGGTCTGTAGCACATTAGATCTTTCCTAAGCGAGATCACATGATGAGAAAGCATCTTCTTGACCAACAGAGTGCTGATGTCAGAATTGCAAACTTTTGACTTATGCTTCCAATTGTGCCTCATCTTCTCACCACAAGTTGCAAAATCAGGGTTTCAGAAGTAAGGCTCAAATGCAGGCAGAAATAAGAGTACGCGTCTGAATTATCTAATAAGAAAAGTTCACCAAGGGCATCCCATTGCTTCTCTCCTGGCTTCTGTGGGAGCAAATCATGAATACAGCGGGTTCAAAAATTAAGTTGCTGACCAGGAAAGCAGAGTTCAGCTCAGTTTAAACCTTATTTATTTTGGCCTTAAGCCATGACTTGAAGAACAATGGCAAAGCTGTACCAAATTGCAAATCCACCCAAGATGTTGCAAACGACTGTCTAAAGACATTGTATTTATAATTGACTCGTGGGATCAGCTTTGAAAATCTTGGCCCGATTTAGCATTTGCTAAACAAAACTGGCTATGTTAGAAGGGGCAGTTCAGTAGAGTGACATATTAGGATTAAGGAAGGTCAAATTTCAGTTTTCCTTTCTCCAGAATGAGCTGGCGATCTTAAGCAAGTCATTCCCTTTTAGTCTGACTAAGCTTACAGGACTGCTGTGTGAATAAAATCAGGGTGTACGTAGAAAGAACCATACATCAGTTTCTTGGGGGAAAAGCAGGAGGGCATGAATGTATTATGGTTGGCAATCTTTTTAGCTAGGGATGCCTTTTGCAAATTATATGAGCCGTGGTGGCGCAGCAGTTAGAGTGCAGTACTGCAGGCTATTTCTGCTGATCGCCAGCTGTCAGCAGTTTGGCAGATCGAATCTCACCAGGCTCAAGGTTGACTCAGCCTTCCATCCTTTCTAAGGTAGGTAAATTGAGGACCCAGTTTGTGGGGGCAATAAGCTGACTTTGTATAAATATACAAAAGTATGAAGGCTATTGCTTAGCGCATTGTAAGCCGCCCTGAGTCTCCGGAGAAGGGCGGCATATAAATCAAATAAAAATAAAAAATAAATAAACGTTTACGTCCCATTTTTGGCACCTTGGTTGCCAAACTTTAAAAAAAAAAACATTTGGCATGACTTATTTTTGCTAATAAGTCAATCAATCTTCAATCAGAATAGAATTGGAAGGGACCTTGGAGGTCTTCTAGTCCAGCCCCCTGCTCAAGCAGGAACCCCTATATCCGGGATGGCGAACCTATGGCACGGGTGCCACAGGTGGCACATGGAGCCGTATCAATGGGCACGCGAGCGTTGCCATAGCTCAGCTCTGGCATGCATGTGTGCGCTGGCCACCTGATTTTTGGGCCTTTCGGTCCTACCAGAAGTTGGGAAATGGGCTGTTTCTGGACTCCGGAGGGCCTCCAGGGGAGTGGGGAAGACCGTTTTCACCCTCCCCAGGCTCCTAGAAAGCCTCTGGAGCTTGGGGAGGGTGAAAAATGGGCCTACCGGGCCCACTGTGCCATCATGTGGTAAAAGGGGGGAGGGCGCATGCGCAGGGGTGGAATGCACTGAATTATGGGTGTGGGCACACACGTGGACCACTTCGCCGCGCTCCCCCCACTTTTGGCACGTGACGGCAAAAAGGTTAGCCATCACTGCCCTATACCATTTCAGATAAGTGACTGTCCAGTCTCTTCTTAAAAGCCCCCATTGAAGACGCACCCACAACTTCTGAAGGCAAGCCCTTCCACTAATTAATTATTGACACTGTTAGGAAATTTCTCCTTAGTTCTAAGTCGTTTCTCTCCTTGATTAGTTTCCATCCGTTGTTTCTTCTGGTGCTTTGGAAGATACGTTGACCTCCTCTTCTTTGTGGCAGCCCCTCAAATCCTGGAACATTGCTATCAGGTCTCCCCTAGTCCTTCTTTTTCCAGGCTAGCCATACCCAATTTCTGCAACCGTTTTTCATACGTTTTAGTCTCCAGGCCTTTAATCATTTAAATTAATCATTTAATCATTCCTTCAACTATTGAGCGACATAGGCACTTTCACCAAATGGGCATCCTCGAAACGTGCCAGACTACAACTCCCATAATGCTTAGCAAGCCCGGCTGTGCAGGCTGAACATTTCCAGAACTACGATGCAACACGATTGGAGGAGGCAAGTTTAAAGACAGCTGCAGTAGATCAAGGTTTCTTGACACTGAAAGGAACTCCAACTGGAGACAAATAGCATCTGAGATCGCTGTCATCACATCCCAGACAGAAAACAGCATAAAAATAGTAACAAACATTTGTCTATTATCCAGAATTTTCACCCTCTCCCCCCCCACACACCCAAAGCTGAAATTCAAATTGTGCATGAGGACCTCTTAATGGGAACTTCTCAACGGCAGAAAATAAAAAATTGGATTCGGGCTTAAATTAAAAAATGTGGAAACGTTGCCATGATGTTGAGAAATTGATGACAAATTCCTCCGAGAGACTGTACAGCATCATTTAAATGTCTCTGCTCCAAGCACCAAAGCCAAGAAGCCAGGTTTGCCAAGCAAAAATCTATCTAGCAAATCTGATTTCTGATATTTAGGTATTTGTTTCTATTTTTTTGGCCAGGGATAAAGGAGAAGTGAGTTATAGCTAACTTGGGAGATGCAATAAATGCAGATATTAAAAAGTTCTTCCTGAAGTGTATTATTATTTTTTTAAAGATATTTTTTACAGGAACTGTTGCTTATAAACACATGGTCGGAGCAATAGGGGATATTTTCATTTCCCCCCTCTCCCCTGCTAAGATACGTGCTTGACGGCTGCGGAGCAAATGTCCCTAGCATGATAGGCCTCTCTGTGCAAACTCCAGCTATTTGCACGCACTGGCTCAGAAAAAGTCAATCCAAAATCAACATGATGCAAAATATGTAAAAGTAACAAGTAATTTGCCTCTATTCCTTTTTTAATGGCATCCTATGTCAAAAATGCTTCCTTGATGGCTTGAAGCAAGTGCGAGGAATTTAATTTTTTTCCCCCCCAGTTGAAGTTAAATTTTATATTTGCCGAAAATAGTTTGTCGTGAAAGCGACTGCCTGCAAAGGCTCCTGGATTGGGGCTGAAAGGCAAAAGCAGAAGCAGGATGCTCTATCCCATATTTGGGTAGACCAGGTTGCCCTGATAAAAAAAACACTTTTCCAGTTGAAGGTTGCAACCCTTGGCATCATCTCTTGGGAGTTACATGGTGAGCACATCTTAAAAGAGAAGAACAACAAAGAGGATTAGGGGACTGGAGGCTAAAACATATGGAGAACGGTTGCAGGAACTGGGTATGTCTAGTTTAATGAAAAGAAGGACTAGGGGCGACATGATAGCAGTCTTCCAATATCTCAGGGGCTGCCACAAAGAAGAGGGAGCCAAGCTCCCAAAGCACCTGAGGGCAGGACAAGAAGCAATGGGTGGAAACTGATCAAGCAGAAAAGCAATTTAGAACTAAGGAGAAATTTCCTGGCAGTTAGAACAATTAATCTGGGGAACAACTTGCCTCCAGAAGTTGTGAATGCTCCAACACTGGAAGTTTTTTTTAAACAATTGGATAACCATTTGTCTGAAGTGATGTAGGGTTTTCTGCCTTTAGGTGCTTTGGAGAATAGCTTAACTCCCTCTTCTTTGGGGCAATCCCTGAGATATTGGAACATTGCTCTCGTGTCTCCCCTAGTCCTTCTTTTCACCATACTAGACATACCCAGTTCCTGCAACCATTCTTCATATGTTTTAGCCTCCAGTCCCCTAATCATCTTTGTTGCTCTTCTCTGCACTCTTTCTAAAGGATCAACATCTTTTTTACATCGTGGCGACCAAAACTGGATGCAGAATTCCAAGTGTGGCCTTACCAAGGCCTTATAAAGTGGTATTAACACTTCTCGTGATCTTGATTCTATCCCTCTGTTCATGCAGCCTAGAATTGTGTTGGCTTTTTTGGCAGCTGCTGCACACGGCTGGCTCCTATTTAAATGGTTGTCCAGTAGGACTCCAAGATCCCTCTCGCAGTTACTCCTATTGAGCAAGGCACCACATATACTGTGCCTGTGCCTTTTGTTTAAATAAATAACATAAATATTGGTTGTATTTTGCTTAGAGAAATAAAGAGGTGTGAAATTCTAAACAGGTGGGGGATCGTTCGGTTTGCAAGATCCTAGAAGTTCACCCAGCGATCCAGGGCTATTGCTGACACTGGAAATAACCAGCTTTAGGGAGCAATAACTGTTAAAAAAACATTTTCCATGATGGATGGAAGAAAGATGACGGCATCTCGAAAGAAGGAGGCCCAGCTGTGTCTCCCAATGACCCTTTGTTACAAATAGTGAAATGCTTCTGCCTTGGCTAAGAACGCCTTGCATGGTGATTAATTAATAACAAATGTTAAAACTTCATCAGCAGCAGGGAAGGTTAGGAACAATAAACAGAGGGAAAGATCACAATAGAAAGAATCCTAAAATACTTCTGGAAAAAAAAACCCAACAACATTTTTGTCCCCTCTCTGGAAAAAGCTAGGGTGATTTATTGACTTGCTACTCGTGTCCAGCTATCAGCTGACAACAGTTATTAGAGATGCAAGTACCGTATTTTTCGGACTATAAGACGCACCGGAGTATAAGACGCACCAAGATTTCGAAGAGGAAAACAAGAAAAAAAAATAGTTTTTTTGCCTTTGTGCATCTGGCTTTTGCCCTTCCCGGCCCCCAGGAGCACTCTGAAGATCTCCCAAACCCTCTAAGCGTCGTGTTTTTGTGAAAAATGGGCCTGTTAGACCCGAGGTGGCACAGTGGTTAGCGTGCTGTACTGCAGCTACTTCAGCTGACTGCTAGTTCAGCACATCAGCAGATCAAATCTCACCGGCTCAAGGTTGACTCAGCCTTCCATCCTTCCGAGGTGGGTAAAATGAGGACCCAGATTGTTGGGGGCAATATGCTATTTAGTATACTGTCGATTGCTGTAAGCCGCCCAGAGTCCTCGGAGAGTGGGAGGCATAGAAATATGATGAAACGAAACGAAACGAAACGAAACGAAATGAAATGAAACTGGGACACGTGGGGTGGGGTTTTGGGAGGCCAAAAATGGCTGTATTCAGTGTATAAGATGCACCAACAGTTCCACCCTCTTCTAGGTGGGAAAAAGTGTGTCATATACTCCGAAAAGTACGGGTATATTGTTTTGTTCCCTTAAATAGAGACAACACACAACTGAAAGGACTGTTTTGAATCCAAGCCCTTCCCCTACGAAGAAATCCAGGATTTTCCATTAAATATGTAGCAATGAATTGGGAACTGGGGAGAAGTCAACTCTTACATCCACTGCTAAGAATAGAACTGGTTGAAAATAAAAGAATAGTCAGCCAGCTACTACAGCTGTAAGACCTCTGCATGCCAAGAAGTCATGTCTTTACAAACCATCCTGAAAATTGGGGTTTCTTGCGGGGCGAATTTACCCGTTTTTGTAAGGGCTAAATATGGCTTTTTAAAATTTTAATTTCTCCTAATTGGAGAAGACTCGACATCTTCCAACAAAGATGCCTTCATCGAATCTTAAAAATCTGCTATTTTGACCATGTTACCAATGAAGAAGTGCTCCAAATTATACGCAAATTATATATAATTGTTGCATGCAGAAGACTCCAACATACAGGTCATATACTTCATGTGGAGAATAGCAATAGCACTTAGACTTATATATCGCTTCATAGTACTTTATAGCTCTCTCTAAGCGGTTTACAGAGTCAGCATATTGCCTCCAACAATCCGGGTCATCATTTTTACTGATGTCGGAAAGATGCAAGGCCGAGTCAACCTTGAGCTGGTCTGGATCGAACTGCTGGCAGTCGGCAGAATTAGCCTGCAGTACTGCATTCTGACCACTGTGTCATCAGGGCTCTATAATCAAACAATCAAATTTGCAAGATGGCAATGAGATGGACTTTCCCTTGATGCAAATTGGTCAAGAGGATGCCCTCAAAACCTATGTCAAAGAATGTTTGTAGATAACTTAAAGACCTTAAATATCACATGGGAAAATGCTGAAATAGTCACCCCAAACTGAAAATATTTGCTGCTTGATATGCGACATAGCATAGGAGAATCTAATGCTAATACTAATAGGAGACACCTTCCTACATTGCCATTTTGAGAGCGCGTTAATACTCTCCAAGTGCAATCATCCATGGTCTCCCAAATCCACAAGCAAGGAGTTAATTTAGAACAATTCAACTTGGGTTTGAATGTCTCCTTTTCCCTGTTATGTGCTTTCCACTGAAATAGAATGTGGGGTTTAGGGTTCGGGGTGAAATGCTACCAGTTTGGACCGGTTTGCGCGAACCGGTAGTAATAAATGCTACCGGTTCAGGCGAACTGGTATTTCTGACGATCAGCTGTGCCGTGCAATTTAGATTCACTAGAAAGCAGGAAATCAGCGAATCTAAATTACGCGGCACAGCTGTTCCCCACTCCTCGCTGTTCTACTTACCTTTGCAGACTCAGAAAAGGCTTCTCAATTCTCCTTTATCAGCACTGTGCGGTAGCGCCTGTGGTGTACATGCCCATGGAGCATGATTTGGTGCGCACCACGCATGCACGTGCAAAGCGAACCGGTAGTGAAGCAAACCGGTAGCAGACTTCAGAGCATTTCTCCCCTGTTAGGATCTCTTGATGGAATGTCAGCTGAGAATCCAAAGTAACAATAAACTTAACTTCTACTGAAGATGAAACTTAAGAGAACGTATTTTACTTACAAGCAGTTATGCCAGCAAACATCTCCGCAAATCTTGGATCTCTTTCCTGGGTGAAGATGGTGTCCGGCTTTTCCACTGCTTTTCCCCCCTCGTGAACATTAGACTGTATACTTGGAACTGGCACCTAATTACAACAGGCAAGAGAGAAGGAAACCACAATTTCTTTGATGGCTAAATTTCCACCCAATTTAGTTAGAAACAAGCCCTTGTTCCCCAATTTGCTTTCTGCAATAGACATATTTCGTTTTTGTACTGCTCTTATTATTCCTTGGACCGTAGGCATGCTGGCTTGGTAAGTTTGCAACAGTCATGAAGCTGTTGCTTGAATGGTATGGATCCAGCTAATGTGGCCTGTGGTTGAAGTGGGTGAGAGACACCAGTGGCAGAAGTCAAACACAGGATATCAGAAGCATTCTCACATTCACTCATCTCAGGTGCTTCTAGGTCAGGAGTCAGCAACCTACGGCTCTGGAGCCGCATGTGGCTCTTTGGGCCCCCTGCTGTGGCTCCGTCAGGTGATCCCAACACTGGCTGGCCTGACCCCTTGCCCTCCCCTCCCAGTCACTCCTCGCCTGGCCTGAGAAGATAAAGGCGACGGTGGGGGATGGAGAAGCAGCCAGGACAGAGACAGAGAGATACAGAGAGAGAGGGAGAGAGGGGAGAGAGAGATGTCAAAAGGATTTTGTGGTTCCCGGTGTTTTTTAACAACTGGTTCTCTGCCCTAATGACCGGCTGGATAGGTGTGGCTAGGGGATCATGTGACCGGTGGAAGTGAGTGACATCGCGTTGGCCATGCCCACCCAGGTTTTGTGGCTCCCGGTGTTTTCTTTTCTGTGGGAAACGGGTCCAAATGGCTCTCTGAATATTTAAGGTTGCAGAACCCTGTTCTAGGTAGAAAGATTCTGCAGAATTTTGAGAGGATATTCTACAGAAGTCCTCTTATTGACAAATTTGGGATGGAAATAAATGATGGACGGAAAAGAAAAGAAAAACACTGACTGTGGTCAGCGGTGTTTTTACAGAGCACCTTAAATCCCACAAGAAATGCAGAGTGAAAACAAAGTAGAACTTCACAGGAAAACTGGGAATATGCCTTTGTTTTTGTCCCTCTCCTGGGAGAAGATGGCATCAGACACAAAACCAGGCAAAAAACCTTGAAGGATCGGGCAAAGGAGTCAACTGGTCCAGCATTCTGGACCACCGTGATTACTAAAAAAGCTAACAAAACTTCCCCAGATCATACTGAAGGTGTGGGAAAACATTAAAAGTCCTCTCTTCTGTGAATTAATCTGGCCCTCTTTTAAAAGCTATTGACAAATCTTCTGGTGGCAAATTGCTTGGTTTAGCTATGGATTATTTCAAAGAACCCAAGGTCAATTCAGCAGGGGCCTCTCACCTGAGTTAAGTCATAGGAGGAAAGTCCATCTCGCTGGTGTACTTCCAACTCCGCTTGTTGCTGCTGAAGCTGCCTGAAAGGAAACGAGAAGAGCAGTGGTAATAAATTCCTTTGAGATTGTCATGGAGGAAGACTTGTGCTGTCCTGCCAATTTGCCAATCAAAAAACCAAGATGCCAATCAAGTCATTCTAAAGCTTCCTTCAGCTTAATAAGAACAGAGTAAATAAAGCCTAGAGATCACAATCCGATTAGTAAAACTTCAAAGGAAGAGTTATGAGATCCCATCTGCAGCCGCTTCACAGAAAACCGGACACATCCAATCCAGTAAAGAGATATTGAAATCCATCCAAACTACCTCTAGAAGTCATTTAAATGCAGGGCAGGTAGAAACTCTTGTCCAACATCAAGGGCTTTGAGAGAATCACAGCAAGACCTTAATCTGAAACCTGGGGGAAAAAATAGCTTATACATTGTGTGTGTATCTAATCTCAGGCAATTAATTTGGTTTCAATTTGTAACTGATCAGTTAATCAAATGGCTAAGGCAACTCTGAAAAAAATATTTTATCATTCATATATCCAAGTAGATCGAAAATGGTATAGTCTCATTTTTCCCCCTTGTTTTCCACAACCTCTCTAGATCAGGCTAAACAATGCACAAACACAAATTCAACTTCTTGAACGAGTGGCTTCTCCAGCCCTCCAAAACTTGAAGTACCATAATGACCCTCTCCAGTTTGAAATGGCACAGTCTAACTTTTATCAGACAGAGTTATCATGCCTACTATGGACCTGGGAAAACCTGGAATTATGATCCAACCATTTGATTATGGTGGCTTAGCGGTTAGAATGCAGTATTGCAGGCTAACTCTGCCCACAGCCTGGAATTTAATACTGACTGGTTCAAGGTTGACTCAGTTTTCCTTCCAAGGTGGGTAAAATGAGGACCCAGATTGTTGGGAGTTAATATACTGACTCTGCTTAGAGTGGGCTGCTAAGCACTGTGACGAGGAATATAAATTTAAGTGCTATTGCTATTTGGGAAGAACTTCCTTATTACTTGTTCACAGGTTTCGTGGGTTTTAAAAATAACATTCAGAAAATGGTAACACGGACTTTCCAATTAATGGGACTATCTTTTAAATACATTCAAATTGTTCCTTCTTTTTTTTTTTTCAGTTAGTGAACCAATCAGTTAATACACATTCATGTGTATCAACATCATGCAGTCAATGGATGTGACTGAGATCACACAAGCATTCATTCTGTTGATATGGATCACGCCTTGAAGACCAAAGCAGGAAGTTCAGGAGAACTTTTGACCTTTCAACAAACGCAGGAAATTAATTTGTTATGCACAAATGCCATTGATATCCTACATCCACTGCATTTCTGACCCAATGTGGAGTATTAGTACTTAGAACCATCCAAAAATACTGAAATGATCTCTCTTTTTTTGTGTTGTCATGGGAGGAAATGCAAAGGGAAGAAGACAGAACAGCTCAATTTCGAAACTAAATAGACCTTGGAAAGATTGTGTGTATGTAGGAAGACGAACACTGTATTTTACATTAGATTCTCTTTTTCAACAAACAAAGAAATGTTAAATGCCAATGTTTTACTTCTGAGCTTGGATGACTATGCCCAAAACAAACTTTTGCAGAGAAGAACATGAACATTTGAACTTAGTATTTAGTTGTCTTTCCACACAGAAACCAGATTTGGAAAGCTGATGGCGTCAAGCCAGGTGTCAGTATCAAATAAACACAATTCTGATGATAATTACCAGTGTCCTTATAGCTCTCTATTTAAAAACCAAACCAAACCATAAATAGCTTCATATCTATCAAGTCTCTTTTGTTTCTTCTTCACACCTTCATACTTCTAGAGTGATATTTAGCCCTGCTTTCTATTTACACAATCTGAAGTCTTTCCGATCTTTTGACCTCTTAGTTATTTTGACTTTTGAGGGGGGAACTTTTGACTTATAAAAACCTATACAGTCTTAAAGGTTTGCTCTTGTATTAATGCAGATGGGAGCAGCTGGAGGGGACAAGCCTGATTAGCCAAAACGGGAATAATCTATTTGAGAAATGTTTCTTTCTTTATTCCCCCTCTTTGACCAATAGTTTTTCATTGGAAAAACCTCATTAGCTAAATATTTAATTGTCATTAGACTTACTATCCATTAAAAGTATGCAAAGAATAAGGCCTTATAACACCAATCAATTCCTAATTACCATTTAAGTGGGCTCCATTGTAAAATCAGGTCCAGCAATTAATAGATCTTATTTATGGCAAAGGGAACTACTTCTTTCAATGCCATTCCTTCATCGAAGGACACTATTTTGATTTTTTTCACAAAACCTTTGATATCCTTGAGGAGTCCTGAATGGTGCAGTGGACTAATTCACTGTTATTAAGATGAGCTGCCTGCAATTACTGCAAGTTCGAATCCCACAGGCTCAAGGTTGACTCAGCCTTCCATCCTTTCTAAGATAGGTAAAATGAGGACCCAGATTGTGGGGGCAATAAGCTGACTTTGTATAAATATACAAAAGTATGAAGGCTATTGCTTAACACATTGTAAGCCGCCCTGAGTCTCCGGAGAAGGGCGGCATATAAATCAAATTAAAAAAATAAAAAATAAAAAAATAGCATTGGTTTGAGTCTTGGGGAAAATGAAAAATGTGGGTTATCCAGCAGAGAGCATAACTGCCTTATAGCAGGCTCTCCGATCCATTGAACATTTAAGTATCTGTCCCCAGGGATGTGGTGGCTCAGTGGTTAAGACACTGAATTTGTTGATCAAAAGGTCGGCAGTTCAGCGGTTTGAATCCCTAGTGCCGCGTAACTTGTCCCAGCTTCTGCCAACCTAGCAGTTCGAAAGCACGTAAAAAATGCAAGTAGAAAAATAGATACCACCTTTGGTGGGAAGGGAACAGTGTTCCGTGTGCTTTTGGCGTTGAATCATGCCGGCCACATGACCACGGAGACGTCTTCGGACAGCGCTGGCTCTTCGGCTTTGAAACGGAGATGAGCACCGCCCCCTAGAGTCAGAAACGACTAGCACATATGTGCGAGGGGAACCTTTACCTTTACCCCAGATGATAATTTTTGACCAATTCCATCAATGACATTTAGCTTCCTTTCTGGTCTCTCAAAGAATCTGATCTACTCATTTCAGATCCAGATTGTTTCTAAACATTTTTAAAGAGTCTGTAAAACTGTAATCAACGAACTGTATCTCTAGCTCCTTGGTTATTTAGAATGTTACAAATGTACTGCGACTTTCCAAAATCTAGCTAAAAAGGCTTTCTCACACAATTTATTGCTCCCTTAGAAAAGAGCAACATTAACGCATTAGCATTACTACCCCATAGCAGCTTACCCCCATATTAGGGAAAGATGCCTAGCTTGTTTTACTAAATCAATTGAGGATAAATATGACAGAATCCAAAGAAGGATTAAACATTCAATTTCTTTTCAAGTGCAATGCTATAGAAGCAACCTTGAAAGGGAAAATTCCTTGCTCAGTGTCAACATAAGTAATTTATTGGCCCAAATAAATGACTTTTTTATTTTTAGGTCGGCCTAAAGACTTCTGGCTGAACAGAAGTTTGTTTATGAGCTATAGATCCTCTTGCCTCTACCATCTGACCATGCAGAATAGACATTTATTTATTATCCAGGTTTTGGTTCCTTTTTGGACCCAAGTCAACTGCAAAATAATCTACTGATCATATCAACAAAACATTAGAATAGCATTCTGGAAAGAGTCGGTGTTGTTTTAACCGCAGGTCCTCAAACTTGGTGGACAAAAAAAAGTGAAATGAATGAGCTTTAGGAGAAATGGAGAAGAGAAAAAAGCCACAAGGCTCAGCCATCTACCTTCAAAGTGATGAAATATATGGCTTTGATTAGTCATTTCCACTTGAAGAAAATTGTATTGTATAGGGGCAGCCCCAAGGAAATCCTGTTCCTTGTGGGTCACGAGATTGCCGTAAAAAATAAAATTGAGATTTAAAACAAGGTCCTATTTATTTGTTGAGGAGTTGTGGTGCCACAGTGGTTAGAACGCAGTATTGCAGGCTAATTCTGCTGACTGCCAGTAGTTTGATCCTGACCGGCTCAAAGTTAACTCAGCCTTCCCTCCTTCCAAGGTCAGTAAAACAAGGACCCAGATTGTTGTGGGCATGCCAGCCGTCGCACCAGCCCAGCTCCACTGCACATGTGCGCGCGCCTCCCACTGACCAGCTGGTCTTTCAGTCTTTGCTGTGCATGCTCGGGGAGTAGGGCGCATGGGGGCAGAGTGCATGCATGGCAGTGCAGGTTGGTGCAGGAGGCTTTCCAGGCCCAAAACGGGACGTGGGGGTGCCTCACGTGGCCCCACGTGCCCTGTTTTGGTTTTCAGCTTGGTGCAGGCTTTCCAGGCCCAAAATGGGACTGGGGGGGGGAGGTGCCCTGTTTTGACTTCCAGGTTGGTTTAGGAAGCTTTCCAGGCCCAAAATGGAGTGTGGGGGGTATATTTGAAAATAGCACCTTCTACTGCAGCTCTGGTGAATAAAACAGCTGAGGCACGGCAATCCGCTGCTGTGCTGATCAGCTGGGCTTCAAACAAAGGAAATAAAGGTAGGTATAGCGCAGGGGCTGATATAAGGATATCTGCAAGAGGGACCTAAAGGCCCTGGGAATGGATATTAACAACTGGGAAACCTTGACCTCCGATCGTTCAGCTTGGAGGCTAAAGACGCAGCATGGCCTTCTCCAATTCAAAGAAACACTTGTTCGGCAGGCTGAGGCAAAGAGGCAGTCCTGGAACCAGCGAAAACTGGGGGCTGGAAAGGGGACAGAATGTATCTGCCCTCCATGTGGAAGGGATTGCCACTCTCGAATTGGCCTTTTTAGTCACACTAGATGCTGTTTTAGGACCTCTTTCCAGAGCACGATACCATCGTCTCTTGAGACTGAAGGATGCCAATGCAAAAAAGCACAGGGGCAGGTGGACGGGCCCAGCTGATTGTTGGTGTGAGCCGGTTCGCTCACAGCTGATCGTCAGAGCTACCAGTACGCCCAAACCAGCCTGAACCGGCAGAATCCCACCCCTGGTCCAGATCAGGTATAGATCCAGCACACTTTTAAGCACAGACGTCCAGGGGAATCCAGCCAACAACAACATGGTTGGACCTGCTACTTTGATTGTTTTTATTTCCCCCTCCCCCCCCCAGCAGACGTGCACGGTCATTCTTAGGATCCGCTGTGTAATTTTGTGCTCAAAACATCCACCCACCCACAGAAGGTAACCCAGAAACACAGAATCTCATTCTAAAAACAAAACTGCTTTCAAGAAAGGAAGAGATTCCTTAGCGTTTAAAGGACGCACTTGACATTCGTGTTGGTGCAGATGATATACTCAATCTCATCCGAATACGGGTTCTGAAATGTAAAGCTGCTAGTTCTGATTAACATCCATTCCCGGTTCTTGGTACGAAAGCGATACATCACAGACAGCACCTGGCCTTTCAGCTTCACCACCTGCAGAATCATTGTAAAGATCAAAGGAAAAGAAGATCACCTTCCAGTCCAAAGGGGAGGTTTACAGAATAGCCAAATAAACCACTTTCAAAAGCTTTTTGCCTTTTAAGACGGAGATCCTCACCTGATGAGGTAAGCTGCTTTTATCCTTGTATGTGACTTTTAGGAAGGTCACGTTAGGAAATTTTGGGCTCAGATGTGTAAGTCAAGCACTACTGTAGTAGTACTGTGCTTCCCTGAAAATAAGACCTAGTCTTATATTAAATTTTGTTCCAAAAGATGCATTAGGGCTTATTTTCTGGTTAGATCTTATTTTGGGGGGAAATATAGTACTAAATGCATCCATCTGGCTGACAATCTTAACTGGGGCTTATTTTGGGGGGGGTAGCACTTATATTACGAGCATCCTGAAAAAACATGCTAGGATTTATTTTCCAGTTGGGTCCTATTTTCAGGGAAATGGGGTATTTATTTGAACAGGCAAGTGTGTATTTGTTTTATTTATTTATTTTATTTATTTAGATTTATATACCGCCCTTCTCCCCAAGGGGACTCAGGGCGGTGAACAGCCAAAAGTAAAAAACATACATACAAAATTTAAAAGCCAAATAAAACCAAATTAAACAATGGCCCCAATTATTTAAAATCCCAATTATAAAATATTAAAACCCCAAATATTAAAATATTTACAATTTAAAATTTTTAAATTATTTTTACAAAAGAAGGGGAAAAGGGAAGAATTAAGCCAGGCCCGCCTGGTGGAATAGGAAAGTTTTTAGTTCACGGCGGAAGGCACGAAGATCCGGGATCCTCCGTAACTCCGTATCTCTTCTTTTGCCAGCGAATATCTTAAATATGCTGTGTCACTACAGAATGTTGTTTTTTTCTTATTTTACAATGGATAACTTATAAGCTGGAGGAAACTCAAGGAACTTGTGCACATCCCAAACAGCTAACCCATTAAAATTCAGCCTTTCAGTAGGAAAACAAGGAAGTGCTGAGTTTCAGGCAAGGACCAAAGCAATCTAACCTGCAGCTAAATATGGCAAGGAAAGCAGCTGGAATGTGGGCCTGGTAACCCGCCAAAGCGATTTGTCAAAAGGCACGCTGGATAAATCAAAATCGATTTGTCTTACCATGACACAAATTCCAATTTCTCCTCTTGGAAACATGGAGCTCAGCATAGAATTGGTTCCACATGCTCTTTAGCTCTTTGATTTGAATTATTTGCTGAGTAAAAATTTTGGGGAGCTAGACATTTATTATTACCAGTTGTTAAGAGAGTTTAAAAATAATCCGATTATCTATAAATCATTGATTGAGATTTTCCAAATGCATGACTTGACAGCTTAAGAGAGTCAAAATTGGCAGAATAGCATTCGCTGGCTTGGGCTGTGGGAGTTACAGGCATTTTAATGGCTTTGGTTTTGTTAAACATGAGATAAAAGATGACAAGTAGGGATGGTGTATTGAGCACATTTTTACAACTAAAAAAGACCTGAACTTGATGTTCTAACATGCAAAACAAACAGAAGACTATATTGATACATAGCATTGATACCAGGGGTGCTATTCAGCAGGTTCTGGAGAACCGGTAGCAGAAATTTTGAGTGGTTCGGAGAACTGGCAAATACCACCTCTGGCTGGCCCCCGTGTGGGGAGGGAATGGGGATTTTGCAAAACCCTTCCCCCAGGAGTGGGGAGGGAAAGGGGATTTTGCAGTATTCTTCTCCTGCCACACCCACCAAGCCACACCCACAGAACCGGTAGTAAAAAAAAAAAATGAATTCCACCACTGATTGATACATACATACATAGCATTCAAATTATGATTTGTAACAGAATTTCTGCATGCAACGAACAGCTTAAGAAAGTATTGGAGAATATAATTTTGTGCTTCCGTATAGTTCTAGGATTCGACATGAACATACAGAGCATATATAGAAAATATAGAATAATAGACCCGGAAGGGACTTTGGAGGTCTTTTAATCCAACCTCCTGCTTAAGCAGGAAACCCTATACTATTTTGGACGAGTGGTTGTCGAGTCTCTTCTTAAAAGCCTCCCAGAGATGAAGCATCCATAACTTCTGAAGGCAAGCTATTCCTTTGGGTGACTGATCTCACCGTTAGGAAATTTTTCCTTAGTTCTAGGTTGCTTCTCTCCTTGGTTAATTCCCATCCATCGTTTCTTGCCTTGCCTTTTGGTGCTTTGGAAAATAGTTTGGCATCTTTGTAGGAGCCCCTCAAATATTAGAACACTGCTATCAGTATCTCCCCTGGTCCTTCTTTTCATTAGACAAGACAGAGCCAATTCCTGTAACCGTTCCTTGTATCTTTTATCCTTCAGCTCCCTAATCATCCTCGTTGCTCTTCTCTGCACTCTTTCCAGAGTCTCAACATTTTTTTTTTTATATTGTGGGGATCAGAACTGGATTCAGTAAGTGCGGGCTTATTAACAAACTTAACAAGATTAACAAACTTAAATTAAGTTTCTTTTACATTAAAAAATAATTATTTATGCTCTATTACATATCTGCCTGCTATCATTATCTTAGACCTGATTTCACATTAGGATGAAGAATACAAAAAGACCGTATGAATAAAGAGAACATTACCTGCTGGAAACTTTCTCTTAAATGGCTTTGATCTTCCGGATGGCAGAATTCTAAAATATCTTTCCCCAAAAGATCCTGGTAAGCAAACCATAGAAGAAGAAAAAAACAACAACACACATCGGTTAAAAAAATGTTACAAATTGCCAGAGGAATAGTTTACTAACAATGAATTCCCTAAATGTTTAAAAATAAATTTTAGAGCTACTTAATAATAATAAAAAAAAAAAAATAAGCAAGGCTGCGATAATTTGTTTGCATATCTGTCTGATGAATACAGTGTCTTAAGACGTGACTTACAAAACAGTAGCAGGGATAAGGATAATTATTTTCAGGCGCTTCCAGGCTCAAAATATCTATCACACAATAATACAACTGCATCAATCACGGTTTTTCCCTTTACATTTGAAATTCACACTTTATGTATGGAGAAGAGCAGGGGTGAGCTTCAAAAATTTTAGCAAGGGCTTCTCTGCCTGGTTGATGGGTGGGTGTGGCCATGGTGGGCGTGGCCTAGTCAGCTTCCTGCACCAGAGAGGTAAGGCATTTTTGCCCTCCCCGGGTTCCGGAGGCTTTCCTTGAGCCTCAGGGAAGGTGAAAACGGCCTCCCCAGGCTCTGGAGGCCCTCTGGAGGCCGGAAATGGGCCCGTTTCCGGCTTTCCCGAACTTCCGGTAGGCCCATTTTTCACCCTCCCCAAGTCTCCACACACGCCCTGAACTTACCTGCCTCCAAAACAGGCCACGTGGGGACTCCTGGGAGGGCAGGGTGGGGAGGGCGGAGCCAGCCTGGAGTGGGATTTGGGGGTTCTCTGAACAGCACAGAATCTTAGCTAGAGGTTCTCCCGAAACCCTGCGAACCCCCAGCAGCCCCACCCCTGGAGAAGAACCAATAAGACTAACATGATATATATTTATAGAAGATACATGATTTGATGAAAAAGGAATGTTAAAGCCATTTAAGGCTCAACCTTCCTTCCTTCCTTCCTTCCTTCCTTCCTTCCTTCCTTCCTTCCTTCCTTCCTCTCTCTCTTGAGACCCCAGCCCTCCATTTCTGGCTCTGGCCCTCTTTAAAAATATTCACAGGCAAACTCTGAATATTTGGTGATTTAGGCAAAAAGAACGAACAGACCTGTGGCTGATAGCCAATAACACTGATGCATCTTGGATCCACAAAGGTAATTATTCCATCTGAGCTATGCCTCGATAAGAATTCTGTGGGGACCGACATTCCATTCATATCCATGCACACCGGCGAACTGGTCACCTGAGAACAATAATTTACACATGCTTTATTCCATAAAATTGGCAGGGGGTGAGGGAATCATCAAAATACAACTTACAAGAAACGATTTTACTGGTGCTTGTGAAAGAAAAACTGCATAACAGTGTATAACTGGATGCAACATTCAACAGAAGATCGAATGGTTATGGATCTGAGCCTGTAACTTCCCACCTCAAACGGGAACAATCATTCAAACAATCAGATAGGACAAAAGAAGGTCTGGCATCCAGGACAATTAAATAATATTTTTTTAAAAAGGCCAGGCTGGGTTTCTAAATAACCTTCTTGAAAATGTTCAAAACAACCAGAACATCAGAAGCAAAAAATTTAAAACACTAAGGACTTTTTATTAGCATTCAGTGCTAATAATTCCATTGAAAATCAGACCCAAACTGCCTGAATGCACCTGAAAACAGGAGTGAAAATTTCCCAGAAAACTGCTGCTGAGGAATATGGTCATTGGGATAAATCAATGGTGTCAAACTCGCTTCATCACCATGTCATCACATGACGTATTGTGACTTTCCCCCTCTTCGCTAAACCAGCTGTGGCCGTGGCCGATGTGTGATGCATCCGGCCTGTGGGCTGCGAGTTTGACACCCCTGGGTTAGAAAGTAGTACCTACTATAAAGAGTTTTTCAGCAGTAACACAACTTTTTGGCAGCAATGAGTGAAATCTTGGCCAGCCGAGAAAGCCATGCAAGTACAGAGGGTATTATGACAAAATGGGCTCTAGACCAGGCTGCTCTTGTGTGAACTCTTCTCTCTAACCCACAGTGTGCCAGATGCACTTCTCAAGCGAAGAAACACGTCCCTTAAACGTTGTGTCCCCCCCGCCCCCCAGAACTGAAACCGTGTCAACCTGTTCACCCTAAGGAAGGAGAACAGGTTGGATTCCAGCTGGATTATGTACTTCCTGGGGAGAGAAGAGTTCATCATGTACACTCTTCCTGATTTCTTTGCGGTGACGCTTCCCTAGCTGTTGACCTCACAGCATGGCTCGGGCGAAAGGCTTTCGGTTCTCTACATATCGTGTAATAATCCTTCGGAACCGCAGTCTTATTTTGACAGCTGCACCATTAGCAGATTATGTTCTTCCGCTCCCCATTTCTGCAACCCCTAAGTAATGTTTGGCTTTCATACTTAAGGCGTAAAGAAGTCAGCAGTGCCAAGACCATTTTGCCTCTTCAAGGAAGTCGGCGACATTGAAAACCAAGTGAGATTAAAGACTCCAAAGCATACTTCCAGATGAAAAGAAGGACTAGGGGTGACATGATAGCAGTCTTCCAATATCTCAGGGGCTGCCCCAAAGAAGAGGGAGTCAAGCTATTCTCCAAAGCCCCTGAAGGCAGGACAAGAAGCAACAGATGGAAACTAATCAAGGAGAGAAGCAACTTAGAACTAAGGAGAAATTTCCTGACAGAACAATTAATCCTTGGAACAACTTGCCCCCAGAGGTTGTGAATGCTCCAACAATGGAAGTTTTTAAGAAGAGACTGGACAACCATTTATTTGAAATGCTATAGAGTTTCCTGCCTAAGCAGGGGGTTGGACTAGAAGACCTCCAAGGTCCCTTCCAACTCTGTTATTCTATTCTAACCTGAGAATATCTACCTTTAATAGTATTCAGGAAAAACCAATGTAGGACTCTTATTCGCGTATCCAGCTTACCTGATTAGTTAGTATGTAAAATAAGATCCCTGGCTTTGTCCTATTCAACGAAAACTTAGTCACTCCTATTATTGACCATTGACCCTGATCTGTGTGTATGGACTCAACCTGTGATGTGGAACCTCGTGTACTGGTCAAAACAAAGATCAATGGTCATCACAAGGCAATGATAAGGACAAGGCCCTCTTGATGCTGCTTCCTTGCCTCCAGAAGTTCTGAGTGCTCCATCACTGGAGGTTTTCAAGAAGACTTGGGCAGCCATTTTTCTAGAAGAGCATAGGGCCATGATGGCAAACCTATGGCACGTGTGCCAAAGGTGGCACGCAGAGCCCTCTCTGTGGGCATGCGTGATGTCGCCAGCTTCTGTTCTGGTTTCCGGCAGCCAGCCAGCTGGTCTTCACGGGCACCGGAGTGCCTGAAAACGGCCCAAAATTGCCCAAAAATGGCCTGAAAATGGCCAAAACATAGGCATGCACGCACCAGTCAGCTGGTCTTAGGGTTTTTGGTGCTCCGGCGTGCACACATGCACGTGTTCCAGTTTGGGCACCGTGCCAAAAAGGTTTGCCATCATTGTTATAGGGTCTCCTGCCATGGGCTGGGAGTTGGACTAGAAAATCTCCAAGTTCCCTTCCAACCCTATTATTCTATGTTCCTTCTATGGATGGACTGGGCCATGGCTCAGAGGCAGAGTACCTGCCTTGTATCTCAAAGTTCCCTGATCCAGTTTCCAGCATCTCCAACCAGGTATGAAAACCAATGCTGGACAGTCTCTGCCAGGTAGATCAATCTTCCTCATCTTAATGTATTGAATCCCTGCTACAAGATGCCTCAAAGTGGAAAAACTGGGACATACAGTACCATACAAATAGCCTTTGGTGTAATTTCCAAAGCCTGTAGCAGGAGAACATTTCAGATTTCCGGTAAGAGCCAGCAGTGTTTTACAGAATAACAGAGTTGGAAGGGACCTTATAGGTCATCTAGTCCAACCCCCTCAAGCAAGAGACCCTACACCATTTCTGATAGAAGGCAGTCCAGTCTTTTCTTGAAAGCTTCCAGGGATGAAGCTCCCACAACTTCTGAAGGCAACGTCTGTTCCATTGGTTGATTGCTCTCAGTCAGTAAACTTCTCCTTATTTCCAGTTGAACCTCTCCTTGTTCAAGAGATGCTTTTCCTTTTCCCATAGGCTGCTGGTTGAAGAGATGGAAAAGGTGAATGTTGCAAAGGAATGGAGGTCCCATTCTAATTTGGGCATTGATTTTAATTTGCACTGACTTCAATCCTGTCTCTTATCTTTGAGATAACGTGATACACAGCAGAAAGAAGACTATCCACCTTAAGCATTAGATGAACCAGAGCTTTGACCCCAAACAGATTCCTCGGTAGGGAAGATTAACACCTCTAGACATCAAGAAGTGATCCATTGTCCCGAATTATACATAATGAAGTATGTAGATCTTACATGTATTCGGATAGTGATATATTTGGTAGCATTGTTATATATCTGTTCTATTGGCCTTTCATTTCAGCTGGGATTACTGTTGTTATTTGAAGTCTAATAATTTAGAATAGAATAACAGAGTTGGAAGGAATCTTGGAGGTCTTCTAATCCAACCCCCTGCTTAGGCAGGAAACTCTACACCATTTCAGACAAATGGTTATCCAGCATCTTCTTAAAACCTTCCAGTGTTGGAGCATTCACAACTTCTGGAGGCAAGTTGGCGCAGAGGACTAATTCACTGTTATTAAGATCAGCTGCTTGCAATTACTGCAAGTTCAAATCCCACCAGGTTCAAGGTTAACTCAGCCTTCCATCCTTTCTAAGGTAGGTGAAATGAGGACCCAGATTGTGGGGGCAATAAGCTGACTTTGTATAAATATACAAAAGTATGAAGGCTATTGCGTAACGCACTGTAAGCCGCCCTGAGTCTCTGGAGAAGGGTGGCATATAAATCAAATTTTAAAAAAAAGAAGTTGTTCTACTGGTTAATTGTTCCAACTGTCAGGAAATTTCTTCTTAGTTCTAGGTTGCTTCTCTCCTTGATTTGTTTCCATCCATTGCTTCTCATCCTGCTCTCAGGTGCTTTGGAGATTAGCTTTTATAATAATTTAAAACAAACAAAACAAACAAACAGACAAGCAAGCCACAGAGTTAACTTTTGCAAGCCTATTTGTAACCAAAAAGCATTTTTTACCTGAAGTCTTCCGATCGCTACCAGGCAATATTTGCTGCCTTGCCCCACTTCAGCATCTTCTTCCGGTATGGTCATTCCTAAAATTATTTTCCCAAAACAACAATTTGTTAAAAAAAAAAAAGTTAGAAGGATCAGAAAGCTGAGAAAGATCTCGTTAGCTACTCTGGGAAGACAAGATGGCCCGATTTGAACTAATTTTCTGGTACCAGTAAAAACATATTGAAGCTGTCCTGCTGTTAATAATTTTCAGTCCAGAGATTGAAAAACACATTTATTCTCATTTTAGTCCTGAAACACTTTGGTTCTTGAACCCGTTTCATTAGTAATTTGCTTTTAATGGTTTGTTTTTGTATACTGCCTTGCTGGCCCATGTTAAACCAAGTAGATGTTTACAGACATTCCTAGAAATGCAAAATAAGAATAAAAATAGGAAAGCGATAGGATCATCCAGATATTAGACTTGTCATCTCAGGGCAGTTGTTTTTACTGTAAATCACCAACATATTGTATGATGTTGAAAAGAAACAGCTGCCTGAAAAGAAGAAAAAAAAGGGCAAGGAGTTTCATTCCACTTTGTTTTCAATCTTTTAATGGAATTTAATGCTATAAACATGTTTAAAAAACAAGGCAGGTCAAAATGCTGTTTTTTTAGTGCCTTGGGGTTGCGTAAATACCTTTGATTGGTACATCAGCATAATCTCCCCATCCAAGTCCTTTAAGTAATCTGATTTCCCAAACTGAGTTTTGGGGCCAGAAACTTCCTACAAATTCTTGACTGAGTTATTTAAAGCTTTCCTTATTCCCTTGAGTGTTTGGGATTCGCATCATACAGGATTACTGAATCATTGGGAGAAGAAATTTTGGCCTCTTAGTCAGGTTGAGGAGAAAGGAAGGTCATGCTTTACCACTGCAAGAACAGTCAGAAGAGGAGACCCGAACTCTCACCGATAGCCTCACATTGCAAATGAACAAGGACGTACATTCAAATTTTGTAGCTACTAAGGTTGTTGGCCAAGCAGGTACAAAAATAGACAGGGAAATGATTGAAGCCTTAACTGCAGTGATTCGCTTAACAATCATGCCAAAAAAAAGAGCCTGGTGGCGCAGTGGACTAAGTGCTGTTAAAAGTAGCACTTAAGTTGCCAGCTGCCTGCAATTACTGCAAGTTCAAATCCCACTAGGCTCAAAGTTGACTCAGCCTTCCATCCTTTCTAAGATAGGTAAAATGAGGACCCAGATTGTGGGGGCAATAAGCTGACTTTGTATAAATATACAAAAGTATGAAGGCTATTGCTTAACGCACTGTAAGCCGCCCTGAGTCTCCGGAGAAGGGCACCATATAAATCAATTTTTTTTTTAAAAAAAAAGGTAAAATGGGCCAGGACTCACTTAACAATTGTCTTGCATAACAACAGAAATGTTGGACTCAATTGTGTTGTGTATAAGAAAGGTTTGACACTTAGGTGTTAAGACTGGCTTCTGAATAAGTAAGAAAATGATCAGGTTGCTAGTAGCTTTGCCAGTAAAAAAACTACATTAATCACAAAACCATTACAGTTGTCCAAGTGTTGCACCCAAAATTAAGCCAAAGCCTTAAAGAAAACAAATATTTTAGGTGCTGGTGGAGAGCCAAGAAGTGGAATGCCCTCTCCATGGTGCTACTGGCTTTTTAGCCAGTGCCACTGTTGCATGAAGGATTAGCATGCATTTGGCATGCTTCAAATGTATTCACTGGGCATTATGAGCTCATTGGTGTTGGCTGCAGACAAAGACAGTTACCGTTTTACTATAGCACCTGGAAGAGCAGCCTAAGAACCCCTGATGCTCTTTCCTTTCCTTAATACGAGTTCCATTTTCTTCTTCTTGGATGAACTGTGAGAATTGATTAATTAATTAATTACAAGCCCCCAGCCTATCAGGGCTCATATACTGAACATGAGATCTGAGTTTGTGAGGACATTCTGAGTTTGATCTGAGTTTGTGAGGAAGCAAGAAAGCAAAAAAGGAAGGAAAGAAGGAAGGTAGAGAAAGAAAGAAAGAAAGAAAGAAAGAAAGAAAGAAAGAAAGAAAGAAAGAAAGAGAAAGAAAGAGATTTTTGTATTATCAACATTACTGTGGGTATCAACTGTGCAAGACGTGCACCAATGTACAATCTGGAGGGGAACATTTGTCCTACTTCGATTCCTGAAGGCATGGACATCAAGCTACAGCATGCCTTTCTAGCAAATATTTTCCCCTCATTGTCATGCAGTGAACAAATCTGATTAAAGGGGGAAAAAACATCATATGGACTGCATAAAAATTTATTTCCTTCTCAGAAATATGAGATCCCTTAATTGAAATGGAGCAAGGGGAGGGGAAAGCCAACGGTTGTTTAAATAAAATTAAATTGGTTAAACGTACATACCAAGTAGTGGGAAAAGTGCATTTCATTGGTGCAATTCATGAGCTGGGTTAATGCAGTGCTTTGGAGGACATAAGACACTCTCAGTGAATTGGCAGCAAAGTATATGGACAGAAATTTGAGGATAGAATTTAAACAGGGCATTTTATCTACTGATGTTCCAGCACCAAATTTTTTAATTTATTATCATGTACATCACTGATGAGTCCAGATCAGCCTTATTCAATCTATTTTTAGTTTTTCATTACAATTGCATGTTCATTTCACTAGAGCCACATACAATTCTTAGAGTCAATTCTTTTTCTTCTGTGTCCAGCTCAAACTTTAAACTGCCAGAATGAAGCCACCTTCTTGGCTTTATCATTGGCCAAAAATAAATCATGATTGGTTCATGCTTCTGGTATTAGCCAACATTAGAATCAGTGATTGGACAGTCATGGACAACAATACACCAGGGGTGAAATTCAGCAAGTTCTGACAGGTTCTGGAGAACCGGTAGCGGAAATTTTGAGTAGTTCAGAGAACCAGCAAATACCACCTCTGGCTGGCCCCAGAGTGGGGTGGGAATGGGGATTTTGCAGTATCCTTCCCCAGGAGTGGGGTGGGAATGGGGATTTTGCAGTATCCTTCCCCTGCCATGCCCACCAAGCCACGCCCACAGAACCGGTAGTAAAAAAAATTAAATTCCACCACTTCCCATGGAAATAACTCAGGACATCCATCTGATCCTCAGTCCCAGCTGATTTTTAATGTTTCGCCATGTCAGTTAGAAAAAACAGGATGTCAACCATTGTAAAGCAAAGCACTAAAAACTGCTAATATGTCTATTTCCAGCCTGGCTCTGGAAGATGAAAATGCTGGGTGATTGAAATTCTTCTTCCAAAAAATAAAAAAAGGCATGCAGGGAAGGATTGTAAAAAAACCAAAAAACCAAAACAAAACACCAAGATAGTGGTCACATTAAACATGGCTGAGGCTGAGATCTCTAGCTGATGCTTAAAAGCTGGTTTCAAGATGTCCTCTTCATAAAGAGTCATCCAGACTCTTTATGTCGCAAAGGTACTGTTTGAAAGGCAACTGAACTTAGTTAGACTAGAATAACAGAGTTGGAAGGGACCTTGGAGGTCTTCTAGTCCAACTCCCTGCTTAGGCAAGAAACCCTACACCCTTCAGACATATGGTTATCCAACATCTTCTTAAAAACTTCCAGTGTTGGAGCATTTAAAACTTCTGGTGGCAAATTGTTCCACTGATTAATTGTTCTAACTGTCAGGAAATTTCTCCTTAGTTCTAACTTGTTTCTCTCCTTGATCAGTTTCCACCCATTGTTTCTTATCCTGCACTCAGATGCTTTGGAGAATAGCTTGACTCCCTCTTCTTTGTGGCAACTCCTGAGATACCGGAAGACTGCTATCATATCTCCTCTAGTCCTTCTTTTCATCAGACTAGACATTTCCAATTCCAGCAAGTGTTCTTTATATGCTTTTGCCTCCAGTCCCTCTTGTTTCTTTCTTTGAAAATGTTTTGTTTCTCATCCAAGAAGCTTCTTCAGAACTGGTAAGGTCCCCTTGGGACAACCTTGACTTGGATGACTGAGAATCTCCGTAGACAATCATCCAAATGAAATATGGAAGGGAAAGGAAAGGGCAATTGGGATGCCGAAATCATGTCCGGATAGTAGACTGAGTAGTAGACATACAGATTATTTGGACATCGCCTTCATCCGCTGTAATGAAATATTTTGCACTTCTCCTTAAAACCTAGCAATTATTTCTAAAGATGCCTCTAGGACGATCCATTAGCAGATGCAAATGTTACACAAACCAACATCCTTTTTTCCCCCCAGCAATGCTGTTTTTGGCAGGGAGTCAGCAGCCACTCTCCAATTTAGGCACTGCGTGTCCCAAATTACTTATACAACCTTGAAAAATGTGGTGCTTTTTCTCGCGAAAGGCGGTTGGGGAGGCTGAGGTAATCGATGGTTCTGGAAAGGCCTGTCACATTTCCTTTCCTTCTATTTATGAGGGAGAACTTTCAGCCTCCTCTCAGCATGGACGAGAGAGAATAAAAACATCTTCTTAATGGCCTTCTGAGAGGAAAAAAAGAAGATAAAATTAGCATCCTTTATTTACTGGGGGGGGGGGGAACAAAGATCCTGGTGACTCTAACCTCAGGAAGGAGGCAAAAATTAGCCGAAAAACAACTTCCCCCCCCAATCAACCCCTGGTGTGGAGGAAAAAAAGATTTCTTCCTTTGTTCCCTGAAACTCTTCCGAACTGCAACAACAGAGCTGAACAGCTGAGCATCTAACTCAGATGAATCTGACACAACGAGATCTGTTTTTTATTTTATTTGGAGACATCTGTTTGGTGCTATATAATAAAGAGCATAGGACTGTGTGGAATGTCTGGCAGGCATGGGGTTGTTTTTTGGTATTAAAGAAAGGACAGAAATAAAGTCATACTGAGTTTCCGAGAGGTCAGCTCCGTGGCTTCCAACTTTGGATGCAAGCGAGTACTGTTTTAATGGAAAAATTGTGAGCCGAGGTTTTGTTTAAGAAAGCAGAATGGTTTCTACCAAGCCACACACACACAAGCGGGATTTTCTGCTTGTAAATCCTAGTGGTTTATTCTGGCTATAGCCAGGAGATTTTGTTGTTGTTAGTCGCGAAGTCGTGTCCGACCTACTGCGACCTCATGGATAACGTTCCTCCAGGCCTTCCTCTCCTCTACCATCCCCCGGAGTCCACTTAAACTCACGCCGACTGCTTCAGTGACTCCATCCAGCCACCTCGTTCTCTGTCGTCCCCTTCTTCTTTTGCCCTCAATCCTTCCCAGCATTCTCCGGTGAGTCCTTCTGATGAATATACAGTAAGGTAAAGGTAAAGGTTCCCCTCGCACATATGTGCTAGTCGTTCCCGACTCTAGGGGGCGGTGCTCATCTCCGTTTCAAAGCCAAACAGCCAGCGCTGTCCGAAGATGCTTCCATGGTCATGTGGCTGGAGTGACTAAATGGCAAAGGTGCATGGAACACTGTGACCTTTCCACCAAAGGTGGTCCCTATTTTTCTTCTTGCATTTTTTACATGCTTTCGAACTGCTAGATTGGCAGAAGCTGGGATAAGGACCAGGAGCTCACTCCATTACGCGGCACTAGGGATTCGAACGCTGAACTGCCGACCTTTCGATCGACAAGCTCAGTGTCTTAGCCACTGAGCCACCGCGTCCCTTATACAGTATACTTATACAGTAGAGGTGACAAATATATTTAAGGAATTAGATCTGATAGAAAGAGTGCCTGAAGAACTATGGACGGAGGTTCGCAATATTGTACAAGAGGTAGCAACTAAAACCATCCCAAAGAAAAAGAAATGCAAGAAAGCAAAATGGCTGTCTGAGGAAGCTTTACAAATAGCTGAGGAAAGAAGGGATGCAAAAGGCAAGGGAGAAAGAGAAAGATACACCCAATAAAGCCAGGAGATTTAGTGATGTTCAATCTTCCAATTTCTTTCAGGACCCAAAAGATCATTCAGATAAAGGCTTGACCCAGCTTTTATCTGAATAATTGGGGAAGCTTTGAATGGCTTCCATAACAATAGGGTACAATTCTCCCATCTGGATGAAACAAACAATAAACAGAAAGCTACAGGAGAGCTGGCAAAGAGTGGAGATTGGTATTTTCTTCTCATTATGATAGGTTTTTTTTTTTATATTTGAAAAGATATTGTGTTTTCGCTGGCCTTTAGAGGCAATTTAGATATTTAAAACATAATCCACATATTGCATTCTGACTGTGGGCAGATTGGACAGATACTCCCTTCTTATCTCATGCTCCTAAGATTATAAAATAAGAATTGAGATAGAAGAAATATTGGGAGGAGGTTAGAAAAGCAGAGCAGGACTGAAAAGGAAACAAAGGGTCTCATGGAATATGAATGCAAAATGCTGATCAGCTGAACAAGGGATTTCATGAAAAGCTGAGAAAATTGTGGCTGCTTGATATTGCTCAACTACAATTCCCAAAGGGACAGTGGTGAGGGATACAGAGAATTACAGTTCAGCAACTTTCAGAGGGCCTTAGATGCCTCATCACTGTTTTTTAAATGTTAGGTCCGAAGAAAAGCCGGACAGGACTAAAAGAGTGCAGATTCCAAGGCAAAAAATTGCTATTACACTGATGTCCATTGGGTTCTATCTCTGCTACCTTCTAAGTCAAGATGCCCAGGCTGTAATCTGGCAGACAGATGCCCTGGATAAAATTTAGAAAAACAGAACCCGTTGAAAACTATTTCCCAAGTCATAGTTTGCAATATAGAAATAGATTTATCGATCGATCTAAATTCTCAAGAATGTTAAAAGCTGTCTTACTCCCAATCTGACCACTTGCCCACACCGCAGATCACATTCTCCACTCTGACGGAAAATCTAAGGTAAAATCTGCTTCCCGTTTTCAGTAGGATGAAAATCGGGAGCAGTTTGCATTAAAAGCATGTGCTATACTACTGGGATGCTGGCCATTCCTTTGCTGTGTCTTTGAACTAGATCATGAGAAACTATACTCCAATAGAAAAAGAAAAATTGGTGAGGATGTATGCAAATCTTAATTCAATGGGCTGGAAAAGTAAACAAGCATAGGGAACCTTCTTCCATGTCTGGTGGCTTTGCCCAAAAATTAAGAAATATTGGATAAAAATAAAAACTTGGATATCAGAAATAAGTGCGGAAGATATTGAGCTAAAACCAGAAATCTTTCTGTTAGGAATGCTTAAACAAAACATTAGAAAAGAAATAAGATACCTAACATTACATATAATTACAGCGGCTAGGTTAACCTTAGCACAAGCTTGGAAAACAGATCAATTGCCAACGGAGCAGCAAATAATCCAAAAAAACTATATATGTGCAGAGATGGATAGATTAACTCTGAAATTAAAAGACAAGGAAGACTCACAATATTTTAAGGTATGGAATAGCTGGTATGAGTGGATAAACCAAAGGAAAAGAAGGCAAAGCTAAAATTTAGTAAGAAATTAAAAGCAATAATTATACACCGTCATTAAGATAAAAGAGGAAATAAGTCACTGTGTTTATTTGTACTTATATATATTATATATATTTAGTTTGTTTGTTGTGATTAGTATTGTAATTTTAAGGTGTGAATGTTTTACATAATTTTATATTTTTTAAATTCAATAAAGTTTGTTTTTTAAAATTTAAAAAAGAAAGAAAAAAAAGAAAAAGAAAAATCTTCACAGTCACAGTTTATACGAACAGCCTCAATGGTAGCAACTAAAAGCCAGTTACTCAAATATCAGAGGCTCATTTTGAGTTCTGCAAATTTCTGGGGTCAACTGAGAACCTTCTAAGTTATCGGTTTCACTGCTCAATACGGGTTGTTCCAAAAGTTCTCTCTCAAAGCAAACAGGAGCCAGAAATTCACTGTTTCCTCTGGACCTGATCTTTTTTTTTTAATTGAAAAAGTTTTTCAAATACAAATTTTTCCCCCTTTCCCCCCCCATCCCCCAACATATTATATTACATAAATCAAGTTAACCTAAAGATACAATTCCCTCCCTTTCCCACCCTATCCCCACCAACCACCCTTCCCCCCCCCAATCCCCGGACTTCCACTATATGAAACCCTAGTAGTCCCAAACACAATATATGTTACTCATCCCCTTCATCTTCTATACCCTGCTTGCTATACAGTATTATCATATACATCTAATCTCCCTCAGCTAAAAGACATATAATATTTTCTAGTTTGATATTTATTTTGTACATAATCAATCCACTTTTTCCATTCTTGCACATAATTCTCCTGCGTATGATCTTTTAAAAAAACTGAAATCTTTGCCATTTCCGCAAATCCGGCCATCTTCTGAGTCCATTGATCGATAGTAGGCAGAACATCTTTCTTCCAGTGTTGGGCCACCAACAATCTAGCTGCTGTCACCATATACAATATCAATTTTGTTTCCCCCATTGTAAAATCCTTAACTATACCCAATAGAAACAATTGTGGAGAAAATTGTAGTTTTTTCTTCAGAACATTTTGCATAACCCACCAAATTTTTATCCAAAAAGCCTTCACTTTCTTACAAGTCCACCATATATGATAATATGTAGCATCTAAACGATCACATCTCCAACATTTTGGTTGCACATTAGGGTACATACATGACAGTTTCTTGGGATCTAAATGCCACCTATAAAACATTTTATAAAAATTCTCCCGCAAATTCTGTGACTGTGTCAATTTAACATTCTGAACCCATATTTTTTCCCAGGTATCCATCATAACTGGTTCAGTAAAATTCTGTGCCCATTTAATCATACCGTCTTTAACCAACTCGTTTTCTGAGTCCCTTTCTAGCAAAACAGTATAAACTCTCTTAATATGCATTGGACCTTTCTCTTTTATCTGTCTAACCAATTCTTCTTCATACGCCATTAAACCAGTTTTTTGATCTTCTTTCCATCTGATTTGTAATTGGTTATACTGTAACCAAGTTAAAGTAATCCCTTCGGCCAACAGTGTTTCCAACGTCTCTGGACCTGATCTTAACAGCCATAATTCCATTATAGAGTAGAGGAATTTGAACAAATTCAATTTCCCCCCAGTTAACAATATTTCTTGTGTGCTGGGTCTACTGTGTATACAAGCGACTGCCGGAGATGGTTCTGTCTCTTTGCTAAAAGTTATAAATCCAAAATCAAGCTTCAGTATAAATTATGCTGAACTTGAGGCCCTGCATCACAGTCCGTGACAAATAAACAAGGTACATTAAAAAAAAAGAGAGAACAGAAGGGCAAGTACTTATTTAACTGATTTGAAAGGGAACTCGTTTGTGCAGAGCAAACCATGATGGAGAAGTTCATTTTTTAAATATACTGAGCTAGTGATATGGTTTCTACCGCCAAAGATCCAACTGGAAGACCTCCTACTGGCCTAGATATTCCACACGGTAGGATGAGCTGAAAATGGCGGAGGCTGATTAAGAATAGAAATTATAGAAAAACAGAGTTAGAAGGGACCTTGGAGGTCTTCTAGTCCAACCCCCTGCTTAGGCAGGAAACCTTATACCATTTCAGACAAATAGTTATCCAATCTCTTCTTAAAAACCTCCAGTGTTACAGCACCCACAACTTCTGGAGGCCTTCCAACTCTGTTAATCTGTATCTGTATAAAGGTAAAGGTTTTCCCCTCGCACATATGTGCTAGTCGTTCCCGACTCTAGGGGGCAGTGCTCATCTCCGTTTCAAAGCCGAAGAGCCAGCGTGTCCGAAGACGTCTCCGTGGTCATGTGGCCGGCATGACTCAACGCCAAAGGCGCGAGGAACGCTGTTACCTTCCCTCCAAAGGTGGTCCCTGTTTTTCTACTTGCATTTTTTACGTGCTTTCGAACTGCTAGGTTGGCAGAAGCTGGGACAAGTCACGGGAGCTCACCCCGTTACGCGGCACTAGGGATTCGAACCGCTGAACTGTCGACCTTTCGATCGACAAACTCAGCATCTTAGCCGCTGAGCCACCACGTCCCTTAGAGCACCTAGAATGCTCTAAATTTCCCATGATTCCCTGCAAGGCACCCAGTTGGGAAAGGCAGGCATAAATAATAAGCTTCTAAGCCAGGAAAGAATCATTAATGTAATTATTCATCACCATCACTGGTGAGATAAGCAAATGTTCTTACGTTTCGGTGGAGACTTCACCGTCTTCCAATTATTTTGTTGATTCTTTCACAACGAAGTCGAAATGTATTTGTTTTTCATAAGACCCTTATGAGACAACTGAAAATGCCACGAAAGAATCCACTCTCCCCTCTCCACATTTTTTCCATTGTTGAAGGGTACAGAGCTACCATAAGAAGCCAATTAGGCTGAGCCATAATTCAAAGGCTCCTGAAAGTCCCAAAGAATGCAGGGTGTGCTATATCCTTGCACGCATTCAACAAATACACATACACACATTGCTTAAGAGCGGTTGGAACAGCCTTGGCGCCATTTACATTCTTTTCACTATATTCACTATGACATCTGATGCAGCTCATCATTCAGACCAGTCTCGGGAGAAATCCCTTAAAACAAATATACACACAATTAAAATGGAAACGTTCGTTTTCCAAAAATTTTTGAAATACTTCAACGTTTAAAAATGTGCAATTTCTTTCTTTCTAAGATGGGGAAATGCTTTAGAAAGCAGCTGTTTGCCGTTACGTATTGTCCATCTCTGAATCTAAAAAAAAGAAGGGGGAAAAAAAAAACCTCCACAGAAAAACAAAAACATGGCTGTTTGATTGTTACGTGCTGGCAACCAACTTTCCTCCTTTTTCTAAGAAGAAATTACAGGTAGTGTCCAACTTGTGTTGAGCACCACAGAAAAATTTATGTGGCTAAGTGAGAAATTTGTTAAGCGAGTTTTGCCCCATTTTACCACTTTTCTTGCCCCCGTTGTTAAGTGGAACACTGCAGTTGGTAAAATTAGTAACACGGCTGTTAAGTGAAAGTTGGGTTCCCCACGGACTTTGCTTTTTAAAAGGTCGCAAAAGGGAATCACTGCAACTGTCACAAATGTGGGTGACTTCCCAAACATCTGAATTTGGACCCGAGGGATGCTGCAATGGTCATTAGTGTGAAGAACGGTCATACGACACTTTTTTCGGTGCTGTTGTAACTTTGAATGGTCACTAAATGAACTCTTGTAAGTCAAGGACTAGCTGTATACACAGGTAGTTGGACTGCTAATGTAACCCAACGATCCTGTGCTCCTCCAAGCAGTTTTTTAAAAAAGTAAATCAAGAGAAAAACTAAAATTTAATGCTCAAATAACCTCTTCAAGGGAAAGTTAGGAGTTGGCAAGTGAAGGACCTGGGAACCTGCCCCTTCTCCAAAACGACTTCACAAAATTAAATTACCCTAATGCAATTTCAAACATTTGCAGTTCAGGAGATTTCTAAGATAACAGAAAACTAGGCCATCTCTCAGAAGACATTATGAACATTTGGCAATTGGTCACAAGATTACGGGGTTTTCATACAAGATATTTTGGTCATGAAAGGGGGGGGGGGGAGAGAGAATTTAGCAATTCTTCCCAATTTAGCAATAGCAATAGCACTTCAATTTATATACCGCTTCACAGTGCTTTACAGCCCTCTCTAAGCAGTTTACAGAGTCAGCAGATCACCCTCAACAATCTGGGTCCTCACTTTACTGACCTCGGAAGGATGGAAGGCTGAGTCAACCCTGAGCCGGTGAGAATCGAACTGCTGGCAGTGGGCAGAGTTAGCCTGCAATCCTGCATTCTAACCATTGCGCCACCACAGCTCTTTTGCCTTGGTTGCTAGTCCAGTTGTACATGTTTAAGATTTGGAAAGATTCCACACAACTTCGCACTAACCCACATGTTTACGTTTTGTAATAAGCAACCTGGAACTAAGGAGAAATTTCCTGCCAGTGAGAACAATGAATCAGTGGAACTACTTGCCTCCAGAAATTGTGAATGCTCCAACGCTGGAAGTTTTTAAGAAGGCATTGGGTAACCATTTGTCTGAAGTGGTGTAGGGTTTCCTGCCTAAGCAAGGGGTTGGAGTAGAAGACCTCCAAGTTCCCTTCCAACTCTATTATTCTATATTCTATATGGTGCCTGGTTCTGTGTGGCTGATAGCTGGCCACTAATATCCCAATAAACAACTAAAAACCCACACACAACCAGGCACCACATAAATAGAACACGTGCTTTGGGCATAGAATAGCCCAAAACACACATTCTGGTGGGAGAGAAATTCTCTGAGGATGGGCTCCAGGACAAGTCTGAAAGCTTGGAAGACTAAACCTATAGTCCTGATGGATTCTGCAAAATCCTCTTCCTTTCCTGAACACATCATCATCATCATCATCATCATCATCATCATCATCATCATCATTAATTAGACTACTATACCGCTTCATAGTGCTTTACAGCCCTCTCTAAGCGGTTTACAAAGTTAGCATATAGCATATTGTATATTAGCATATTGCATTGGCATTAGCATATTGCCCCCAACAATCTAGCTCCTCATTTTACCCACCTCGGAAGGATAGAAGGTTGAGTCAACCTTGAGCCATTGAGATTTGAATTGCTGAACTGCAGCTAGCAGTCAGCTGAAGTAGCTGCAGTACTGCACTCTAACCACTGCGCCACCTCGGCTCTAATTATTCTTTGCAGATCTCTGGAAGAGCCACACTACAATATATGATCCACGAGCAATACCTACAGCTCTACAGTAAGTTCAAGCAGACTAAAACCTCTTACAGCCTTAGCAGGATGGGGACACGGTGATATTTGCAACCCCAAGGAAATAAAACAATCACTGCTTTAGGCCGGTAATACATCCAAATGTCCACAACCAAAGATAACTCCTGTTCTGATTCACATCAGCAGGGGCAGTCAGAGAGAAAAGACGGTCTTCAGCAGATCCAAGAAATAAGGTCAGCCAAACCATCGCTTGACAACATTGGACACAATCCCCGCTTGGGTTTCCAACTGTTTTCCACATTTTCCCGTATGTAAATATCCCCGTGCGTGATATTGAGTTACAGCATGTTTATAGAGTACAGTGCAATGGGCCAAGAAGAAAAAATATATATAGTCCCAGAAGACCTCATTCAAAACAGAAATGCTTTATTGAAGAACTGAAGGGTGTGGTAGCTTGGTATGAAGGCTTACGTATAGGGTTTTAAAAAAATAAAAATCAGATTTTCTTCTCTCCGAAAAAAAAATTCCTTTCGAAATTCTCCTAGGTTCAGAATTGGCCATCAAGAGAGGAAAGATTAGTGCAGGAGAAAAATGTATAAAGGCTTCCAGGGTTTTAAAAATTGATCTTTTTTAATACAGTTGGTAGCCGTGGACCTGAGGAACTGTGCTATGTTGCCTATCCTAGCCTGGCCTGTAGAAATTTGCTAAGGGGGTTCATTTCTTGAGATAAATACCACTTGAATTTAGTGTGTATTGATGGCTGCTCGAGAGTAAAGGCTCAAAAATGCCTTGGCATGTAGCTGTGGAATTCTGAATCGTGTTCTCTCACCCGATGATATACCATTAAAAACCACAGAGATAAAAGATATTGTGAGTGTTGATTTCATGTAGGAAAGTCATAAAGAATGTGATTCAAAGCCCTGGGATTGGGGTGAAATCCAGCAGGTTCTAACAGGTTCTGGAAAACCGGTAGCAGAAATTTTGAGCAGTTCGGAGAACCGGCAAGTACCACCTCTGGCTGGCCCCAGAGTGGGGTGGGAATGGAGTTTTTGCAATATCCTTCCCCCAAGAGTGGGGGGGGGAATGGGGATGTTGCAGTATCCTTCCCCTGCCATGCCCACCAAGCCATGCCCACAGAACCGGTAGGGAAAAATTTTGAATTTCACCCCTGCCTGGGATTCTAAAATTTTGAAGTTCCCTGAAATCTATATAAGAGAAGCTTCTTTGTTCCAAGAAAGAATGAATGAAAGAAGGAAAGAGAAAGAAAGAGAGAGAAAGAGAAAGAGAGAAAGAAAGAGAGAGAGAGAGGGAGGGAGGGAGGAAGGAAAGAAGGAAGGAAGGAAGGAAGGAAGGAAGGAAAGAAGGAAGGAAGGAAGGAAGGAAGGAAGGAAGGAAGGAGGAAGGAAGGAAGGAAGGAAGGAAGGAAGGAAGGAAGGAAGGAAGGAAGGAAGGAAGGAACCTTGGCCAATAATCCCTGGTCATGAATGAGCTTCCAAAACGCCTCTCTTGTTCACTTCTGGAGACAACCCAAAGCAAAGATATTCATATGGAAGGTTTTATACTCTGCTTTATCTATTTTACCTGCTGGTGGCCATGCCTTGATGTACCCGGTACAATGGACCACAGCATATTGTGCCTCTCCTTCCTTCACCGGGCCCAGGCCGTTTCTAAATCGAAAGCAGAGTAAAAAAATAACAATAATAACCATGTTTGTTTTTCAATCAAGACGATCCTTCAAATTTATTACCGCTGCTCTCTGAATCCTCTTTTCATAGTTCAATCAGAGTGACTTCCCGCTTTGAATGTTTCCTATCTGGCCCAAGGTCCGAACTCAAGCGCTCCCTTACGTCAATTGGAAGCCACGGAAAGAGACTATAGAAGAAACCGGATGAGTCACATACAAGGATAAAGCCACAATTTATTTCTTCTGCAAGGTCATTTGGAAGTCGGTGTTACTTTTAAAAGAAAACATTGCCAACAAATGGATGTCATTTCTCAAATCTTGCAGCAAAACAAAACATTTGGGATACGAAATCTGCAAATGAATATACGTGGAAAGAACCAATTGAAAGGAACAGCCACCGAATTCGTTGCAGTATTTATATCCCCTTCTCGGTCCTCTCTATTTGAAATACAGCTAAGTATACACAAATATATATATAGGTCTTTGGTTATTCGGGTTTTCTCCCGCATAAAATTGGAAGTGTCTTGGCAACGTTTCGACAAAGTCTCATTCGTCATCTTCAGGCTGGTGTTCTCGGCTTCATGCTTCTAGAAGCAACCTGAAGATGACGAATGAGACTTCGTCGAAACGTTACCAAGACACTTCCAATTTTACGCGGGAGAAAACCCGAATAACCAAAGACCTACATACAAATACCCGCGAAAACCTCAGAAAACAAATATATATATATATATATTTAAATGTCGCTTATAAATACACAAGACATACTTCAACACATACACACATGCAAAGGCACGCAGGCAGCCATTAAGCGGAAACGTGCGCAAACCACATGTATTTCCTTAAAATTATATTCCCCATGAAACGTAATTAACAGGAAGAATGACAAATAATAAATCTTGTTTTGAGCGCATTTTAAACCCTGCTTAAGGGTTTAAAACAGATGCTCGTCTCCAACACTAAGAATAACTGTGGTTTAAGTCCTAAACTTTGGTAAAAGGACACTGGCAACATTGGCAAAAGGGTTGGGGTGAGCATAGAACGAATCGTCCTAGGCTCACCCCAACCCTTTTTCCCAATGTTTTAATTGGATGGGTCTGTTCAAATTCAACTAGCCCACTGGGACGTTTGTGGAATTCCTTAGAGTCCATGTGTCAAACATGAACCGCCTCCGCCATCACTGATCCCAAGGCCATTAAGAACGTGAACGGATGCTTTTGAGACTTATTTCTTTATTTATTGGTTCGATTTATATGCTGCCCTTTCTCCGGAGACTCAGGGAGGCTGACAATGAGTTAAGCAATAGCCTTCATACTTTTTGTATATACCTGCTTAGGAGGGCTTTCGGCTCTCCCTAAGCGGTGTTCTTTTTTCATACAAAGTCAGCTTATTGCCCCCACAATCCGGGTCCTCATTTTACCTACCTCAGAAGGATGGAAGGGTGAGTCAACCTTGAGCCTGGTTGAGATTTGAACTCGCAGTAATTGCAGGCAGCTAAGTGCTGCTTAACAGCACTTTAGCCCGCTGCACCACCAAGGCGCCTTTATCTTGTCAAGCCAAGCATTGCCTATTACAGCGATGGTTGTTAACCTTTTTGGTGCTGAGTGCCCAAAGCACGCAGGTGTGCACGCTAATGCACATGCGCATGCCAGAACCCTCAAAATGCAATGCGAGCAATCCCCGGGCATGCGACCTGCCCCCAGGAATGCGCATCACTCCCCCCCTGCGCCCTGTTTTGGCTTCCAGGTTGGTGCAAGAGGCTTTCCAGGCCCAAAATGGGGCACTGGGGGGGGCTCACGTGTCCCCCCCCGTGCCCCATTTTGGCCTGGAAAGCCTCCTGCACCAACCTGGAAGCCAAAACAGGGTGTGGGGGTACCACGTGAGCCCCCCACACCCTGTTTTGGGCCTGGAAAGCTTCGATGCATCTAGGTACTCCCACACTACACCAATCCTCCGTGAGCTGCACTGGCTCCCTATTGGTCTCCGGTCACAATTCAAGGTGTTGGTTATTACCTTTAAAGCCCTACATGGCTTAGGGCCAGGCTATCTTCGAGACCGTCTTCTACCGCATAACTCCCAACGACCGGTAAGATCCCACACAGTTGGCCTCCTCCGGGTCCCATCAGCTAAACAGTGCCGTCTGGCGGGTCCACGGGGGAGGACCTTCTCTGTGGCTGCCCCGGCTCTCTGGAACCAGTTACCTCCTGAGGCCAGGACCACTCCCACCCTACTGGCCTTCCGGAAAATGGTGAAAACCTGGCTTTTCCGGCAGGCTTGGGGCCGTTGATCTCACCACTGCGATCTTGCGAGGTCCGGCCATGAGCGGTGTGTGTGGGTTTTTAACGTCTCTTATTGTATACTGTTCATACTGTCTTTGTTGTAAGCCGCCCAGAGTCCTCGGAGAATTGGGCGGCATAGAAATACGGAAAATAAACAAACAAACAAATAAATAAATAATAAACAAACAAACAAACAAACAAACCCAAAGACCAGCTGGCCGGCAGGAGGCACATATGCATATACAGTGGAGCTGGGCTGGGGTGACAGCTGGCGTGCCCACAGAGAGGGCTCTGTTTGCCATAGGTTCGCCATCACGGGCCTATTATATAATAAGTCAACATTTATCTAAGGGTCTTGGAGAACGACCTAACCAACTAAGGCAGTGATGGCTAACCTTTTTGCCATCGTGTGCCAAAAGCGGGGGAAGCATGGTGGGGTCACATGCACGTGTGCCCACATCCATAATTCTATGCGCCCCCCCCATGCTCCCCCGTTTTTGGCACATGGTGGCACAGTGGGCCTGGTTGGCCCGTTTTTTGCTCTTCCCAGACTCCAAAGCCTTTCTAGGAGCCTGGGGAGGGCAAAAACGTCCTCCCTCCCTCCCCTGACGGCCTCCGGAGGCCGGAAACAGTGTGTTTCCTGACTTCTGGTGGGCCCAGAAGGCCCAAAAATCAGCTGGCTGGCGCACGCATGCATACCAGAGCTGAGCTCGCGTGCCCACCAATATGGCTCCGCGTGCCACCTGTGGCACCCGTGCCATAGGTTCGCCATCACGGAACTAAGGGTTATGCCAAAGAAGGAACAGAAAACACCAACCTGTATCTTTTCCTCATCGTTGTTATCCGGTTCAGAGGTAAATGATCCAATGGAGCATTTCCACATCTAGAAACGAAAACAGCGTAAGACAGTTAGCAATCCTACTTGATTGCAGGGAACAAACCACAACACTAGAGTAACACAACTGCAGCCAGCAACCTTGGTAGCAGAGGGCTTTTAAAGACCATGGGTCGGTGTGTTTGCTTTGCTTTGTGTTCGCATCGAAGTCACAACCTATTCTTCAAAACACCTGAGGGCAAAAGAAATAATGGATGGAAACTTACCAAAGAGAGATCCAACCTAGAACTAAGAAGAAGTAATCCAATTAATAGTGTCATCTTAAAGGAGGTGGCTCTCTTTTTGTTGCTCTCTGGGCAAGGGGTTGGACTAGATAACCTACAAAGTCCCTTCTAACACCGTTAATCTGTATCTCTCTGTAGGCTGATCCAGAAGTCATTTTGTTGTAGCTTTATGTAATCACTGGAGGAGCGATACTAGCCAAAGATAAAAACTCCAACCTTGTATTCTTCTGAATACAGAACAGCAGAATAATAGAATTGGAAGGGAGCTTGGAAGTCTTCTATTTATTAGTTCAAATTATTAGTTCGATTTATATGCCGCCCTTCTCCGGAGACTCAGGGCGGCTTACAATGCGTTACGCAATAGCCTTCACACTTTTGTATATACCTGCTTAGTAGGGCTTTGCCCCCCCCCCCCACAGCGGTGTTCTTTTTAATACAAAGTCAGCTTATTGCCCCCACAATCCGGGTCCTCATTTTACCTACCTCGGAAGGATGGAAGGCTGAGTCAACCTTGAGCCTGGTGAGATTCGAACTTGCAGTAATTGCAAGCAGCTGGTGCTACTTAACAGCATTTTAGTCTGCTGCGCCACCAAGGCTCTAATCCAATCAACTGCTCAAGCTGGAAACCTTATATCATTTCAGACAAATGGTTTTCTAATCTCTTCTTAAAAACCCCCAGTGTTGGAGCATTCACAACTTCTGGAGGCAAGTTGTTCCACTGATTAATTGTTCTAACTGTCAGGAAATTCCTCCTTAGTTCTAAATTGCTTCTCTCCTTGAGTAGTTTCCACCCATTGCTTCTTGTCCTGCCCTCAGGTGCTTTTGAGAATAGCTTGACTCCCTCTTCTTTGGGGCAGCCCCTGAAATATTGGAAGACTGCTATCATGTCACCCCTAGTCCTTCTTTTCATCAGACTAGACATACCCAGTTCCTGCAACCGTTCTTCATATGTTTTAGCAACCAAATGGTTGTCCAACATCTTCTTAAAAACCTCCAGTGTTGGAGCATCCACAACTTCTGGAGATAAGTTATTCCACTGATTATTAACCGTCAGGTAGATTTTTCCCCCCTCTATTTGAGTAACAGTAACAGAGTCGTAAGGGACCTTGGAGGCCATCTAGTCCAACCCCCCGCTCACGCAGGAGACCTGTACTAGCGATTCGAACCGCCGAACTGCTGACCTTTCTGATCGACAAGCTCAGTGTCTTAGCCACTGAGCCACCTAGTCAGGCTAACTATTTGATGTAGGATTCCATGGTTATAGGGATAAATCCAAGTACTTTATAAATTGTATAAATTGCATATAAATTGAATTAATTAAATTCAATTACTTACCAAACCAAAAGAATAATGATAATAATAAAAACACCTAAGAACAAAAATTTTAAAAAGGCAGCTGTCCTGACCATGGGGGGTGCCAACCTATAGTAGCACCACAAACGTATTAGACTAGTTCAAGATCGTAAAATAAAATGCCATTTCAATTACATAAGCTCTTCTTTGGATCAGATGGTAAACAAAGCAAACTGAGGAGAGTCAAAGACGGCTGATGTCCAAACCATGTGGTCCATGTTTAGTGACAGCTTTAAGATGGGTATAAGAATCCCAAATATTTATTTTAGACCAAAAAACGGTTAAACCATAAGCCACAGGCCCAAGAGAAAGCTTAATTATTGCCATACGATGGGGTTTTCAAAAAAAAATAAAAGTATTTAAAGACACCTAAAGTATTTCAAATTTGGAAAAATGAAGATATTCTCAAAAATTGCTCATGTGCCTAAAATTAGCTGGGTGATTAGTTATTTGTGTTCTTTCCCCTTATGAATAAAAAATTGTGGTTTGTTATGAAACAGAAATAAGGCCACATTTCCATTCCGATCTTAGGTCTCAGAAATAATAATTTGAATAATAATATAGTAGGATGACACAATGGATCACATTCCATGGTCAATCTGATGATGAGGTTCTGGTAAACGCAACCAAGGAAAGGATGTGAGCGACTGACTCATAAGTTTAAAAAAAGCCACAAGATGAGTGGTGGGTTGCTCCTGGTTCTGTCCGGTTCCTGCAAACCGGTAGTAAAAGCAGCGAGAGGATCTCCCCACCCGCCCGGATGTCATAATGGAGGATCTGCGCGCGGTCCCGTTGCGACCCGGTAGCAAAGGTAAGTAGAACCCACCCCTTCACAAGATGCAGATTTATGGATATTATTAATGAAAACAAACACCACTTTCTGAAAAATTGCTAGTTTGCAATTGGGATCATTCTTTTCTGACAGTTGTAGCACTTATTTCTCCAAAGCACCTGAAGGCAGAATAAGAAGCAATGGGTGGAAACTAATCAAAGGAGAGAAGCAACCTAGAACGAAGGAGAAATTTCCTGACAGTGAGAACAATGAATCCGTGGAACAACTTGCCTCCAGAAGTTGTGAATGCTCCAACACTGGAGGTTTTTAAGAAGACGTTGGATAGCCATTTGTCTGAAGTGGTGTAGGGTTTTCTGCCTTAGCAGAGGGTTGGACTAGAAGACCTCAAAGGTCCCTTCCAACTCTGTTATTCAGTGATTCATTTTTCTAGGTGAAAGTAAAAACTGAACATGAGACCTTGTACAGTAGATGTGTGCCTCAAGGTTTGCCAACATTGGTACAGGGCCTCGTGCTTGAGGACTGGGTTGGACTAGAAGGTCCCTTCCAGCTCTATTCTGATTGAATGAATGAATGAATGAATACCAGTGTGGTCAGTGGTGGGATTCAGCACCACTTCGGGAGAACCAGTTGTTAACTTTCTGAGCAGTTTGGTGAACTGGTTGTTGGAAGAAATCATTAGGGCAGAGAACCAGTTGTAATTCAATTACTTGAATCCCACCACTGAGTGTGGTGCAGTGGGTATTAAGCTACTGGGCTAAGGAGGGAGGTTCTAATCTTCCCTTAAGGATGAAAACCGGAATAGCATACCTCATTCTGCATATGAAGGAACGCCTGGATCCCATGCACATTCTCATTGAAGACTGTTGGCCTTCCTTCTTGACTGTGCCAGTTTTCAAATCCAAAATCCTCCCTACGCAGCGGGAAGGGGAAGCACAAACGAGAAGAAAAAGGAGAAAAAGATGGGTCACCAAGAAGGCCATTTGACTTAAGAGACCACAGCCTAAATTCAAATCATTTTACAGTGTTAGGAGTATAATATTTCAGAACTGTGTTATAGTTCCATACAATACCGGCAGCAAGGAGGAAAGAATAACAGCAGAGTGGACCAATCCAGCAATTACAGTATCTTCATTAAGCCTTTCACTTTATTTATTGATTGATAGATTTAGATTTAGATTTAGATTTATATGCCGCCATTCTCCTGAGGGACTCAGGGCAGCTTACAACAACAATCAACAATACAAATCACAAAATTATTGGTTTTTAGCTAGTTTGCTGCATGTCTGAACTCACCCTGAAATGTACCGACAGTGCCTTGTTCTACAGTGGCTATAGCTGCACCCATTAGAAGCTCAGTAGTTGAAACTGGCATAAAAATGTGTGAATGCGTTACACAAATTCTAAGCAGAAGTCAAGAGTTTCTCGCACTGAGGTTCCTAGGACACGGATACCAATTTTTGTAGTAGGCATAGACCTGTGTCAATGTCTATGCAATCGTAATGACGTTTTGGTTTAATAATCAGAAAAAATAATCGGCCACAATTTTATTTATTTATTTATTTATTTTTATTCTTATGTATATGCTGCCCTTCTCCGGAGACTCAGGGCGGCTTACAATGCGCTAAGCAATAGCCTTCATACTTTTGTATATTTTATACAAAGTCAGCTTATTGCCCCCACAAACCGGGTCCTCATTTTACCCACCTTAGAAAGGATGGAAGGCTGAGTCAACCTTGAGCCTGGTGAGATTCGAACTTTACAGTAATTGTAGGCAGCTGGATGTTAAATGCTGCCTTGTAGGAGACATTAGCCTCCTACGCCACTCAGGCTCCTGAGTGGCGTAATTAGAAAGCCGATCCTTGATTTAAACCAATATATAGCCCAGGAGGCTCAAATAATTGTAAGTAAAACCACATTTAAACTAATAGAAGCCGTGAAGATTGATCGGAATGGAAGGATTTACAGCCTCTCGCAGCCATAAAACATACCGTGTATAGGAGAAACAAAGCATCCAATGAAAGCAAGCATACATTCTGAGAATTTGGTCCCTGCCGCTACAGGACAATGAATTACAAACCTCGGCCATAAATCATCTAGTAAAGAAGGGGGAAAAAATCCCCATGCTTGATGCTCACAGTTAAGTCACATACGGGAAAACGTATGTGATTCTTTCTTCCTTCGCTCCCAGTGCTGAGACAGTTATGAAAATCGTAATTTGTTCTGCTTTTTCTGGCTCGGGATACCTTAATTGAAGCAAACTGCCCACACTCGTATTTTTGACTCCTTACATCTTCACTTAGGAATGCTGTCGGAGATGTTTGAAAGATGATTAGCAGACGCCCGGTTCTTCTTCTGAATCACACACTGCACCATCCCAAATGACCTTCTTTTCAGAGATGGCTCAGAAAGCGGGACAATAAATGGATGACCTAACCCCCCAATCATTTGCGGGTACCCACTGCAGCGTTTGTCATGTGCAAGATGCAGATTTTTATGGCACAGCAAATCAAACTAATAATCCCTCAAACCAACAGACTATACTGGAAATCCCTAAATTCTCAAGATTAAGCAACGCGTACAAAAGTTTAAAGGAAAGTATGCCTTTCCCATATTTTCTCTTTTCCAGTAAATCGTTCATTTTTCCCAAGTTTTCACCCTACCAGGATCTGGCTTATTCAAAAGAAAGAAATTAAGAAAACAAGGCCATAATTTGAACTTTGTCACCTCTGCAGCCTTTTGCTTCCTGTGCCAAAAAAAAAAAGAGGCTCGTTTATTCATCGTTGCCCCATCACTTTCCCCACAAAGTGATGAAACCAGGACCGAAGTTCACTGCCCTTTTTTTTTTCATTCTCTCGCCCTCTCTTTTGCGATTCCCACTAAAGCAATGTTGTGGCCCGCCAGCGGCCTGCGCAGATCGTGGCTGATCCTGACGATGACGAGGCTGGTGTGGGGTCGCGCCAGGAGCCTGCGCAGCCGACGCTCGCGTCGGACAGCGAGGAGGCTGAAGAGGATGTGGTGCCAAAGGCAGAGACTCAGCCAGGGCCTTCAGAACCTCCAGAGGCTCCTTCAAGTGGAGAGAGCGAAGTGGAGGAGCCTCTCCTTAATGCTCAGGCCCGCAGGGCTGCCAGAAGGCAGGAGTGGCTACTCAGGAGGAGGAAGTCTCCTCAAGAGTAAGGTTTGAGGATAATTGGCCACTCCCTTAGCCTATTTAAGTCGCACGTAGTTAGTAATTTCTTGCTGGAAACAACGTGCAATTATTACAGAGCATTTTTGAAGAGTGAGTGTCTTATCGTATCTTGTTTTCTGGGCTGGTTGCCAACCTTTGCCGGACTTTGTTTATTCTTGGTACGTTATAACTTTGATAAGGACCGTTGGTATGTGTCACAATCCTTGGGAATCCTGAGCTGGGGCAGAACAAGCAATTGGTTCGACCTCCGAATTCAAAACTGTCCTTTTCTTTCTTTCTTGAATCCTCAGATTCTATAGTACAGGTAGTCCTAGACTTACGACCACAACTGAGCTCGAAATTTATGCTGCTAAGTGAGAAATTTGTTAAGTGAGTTTTGCTCCATTTTGCAACTTTTCTTGCCACCTTGAATCAAAATCCTCTACAAGAACGCATCTTCAGAAAATCCCAAACATTTTCTGGCAATCATCATCTTCTTTTAACGACCCCATAATCCCTCGCGGGATGGAGTATGGGCAACCGAATGGAGCTAGCAGAGTGTTTACTGGCCAGATGCCCTTCCTGTTGCCAATGCGGAGTTTCATACAGCAGATATATTCTCATTGTGCCCAGAGAGAGAAATATTTGCCTCTACCTAGGATTGAACTCACAGCCTCCTGACTGTGAAGCGAGAGCTCCACCTCTAGGCCAACGCACCACTCTCCAAGCATTTTCTGGCAATGTTGGAATGAAAATGTGCCTAAGGGCTAGAAATCAACTGTCCATGTTGTCCAAATTAAATTAAAAGGACTACTAACCAGCAGGACAATAGCTTGGTAGGAAGCAAATGCATAGATCTGGTAGGAACAACTGGATGAAGTACTCTGGAAATAGGTTTCACAAATACCTCCCTTTAGGAAGGAAAAAAAAAAGGAACACATTTACCTAGATTTTCCAAAATTTTGCAACAGATACTTGGCCCTGGTTCACACAAACCCCTGCATTTTGTTTCAAATAATGCATCAACCATCCAACCTGACTTCACATTCTCTGCCATCCAGACTCTTATGCGACTTGTTCAACAGACTATAACAAAAGCGTCCTACACTACAGCGATGTTGTATAATGTCTTCAAAAAGGGAGACCCCAGCCTAGTTGAAAATTACAGACCCATCTCTTTATGTTGCATCATCTGCAAAGGCATGGAATCCATCCTTAACCAATCCATTACCCTCCACTTAGAGACAAACAACCTACTCTCTAACAAACAATTTGGTTTCAGAAAAAAAAATTATCCTGTAATCTTCAACTCCTACCTACGTTGCAAAAAACGTATGGACTACATAACTCGATCAGAGCAAAGCAATAGACACAATTTACATAGACTTCTGTAAAGCCTTTGATTCAGTGGTACACAACAAACTACTTCTAAAACTAAAATTCTATGTTTATACTTATATCTGCTATCTAATACATGTTTGACAAATTAAAAAAAAATGTGTGAATGCACCTCAGGGCAAGTCTACCTCTCAAACTAAGATCCATGCCCTTGTTTTTACTGCATCTTTTTTCGGTTGGGTGGGAAGGAACCCCAACCAAGTTGAGCAACTACAGAAGACTTGCCCAAATGTAGCCACAGTCTCACTAAGACAGAGGTAAATCTTGATATCCTTAAATGCCCCTGTGCACTCGTTCTTATGCTCCCTGCTGTTGCCTTATACAAGAGCAATTCAGTTTGACTTGGATAAGATAATAACAACAATCCCCCTCCTCCCAAAAAAAGATTCTACTCCAAGAAAAATATTCCACAGGCCTTTTGGGAAAAACAACAGAAAACGGGAATTAAAAAAAAAAAAAACCACGGGAAGAATCTTGGTAGACTCTAAACTATTTCTCCTTTGTTTTAATATAGAGAAACGAGGAACCTGAAAGGTAATGGTGTAGAAAAGCAAACGATGAAGAACCTAATCAAAAACATAAGCAACTACAAAACTATCCGATGCTGTTTTAATCACAATAAATTGGAATGTGGTTCCAAATTCTCTGGCAACGAGGCTTACTAATCCAGGCCTGTTTTTGTGACTAATACTCTCGTAACCTTCAAAAACAACTTCCTGTTAGGCTTCCATAAAAGCATGGCAGAGAGAGAGGCCATCAACCACAAATGATGATCAAGGTTTTCTCCAATTATGAAACTAATACGGTTCCTGAGTTTTCTCCTCCCCACCATGAATGAGGTTGTTTTTCTCAGGCTGCTTGAAAATTACTTCAGAATTTCTTGGGACAATGCCTTCTATCTGGCTTTGTGAGCTGATGCTGGCACTGTACTTGCTGTTTTGCCTTGTTATCCAATGCTCGCTCCATCACTCTCCAGTCCTCATGATTATCCAGCCTTCTAATTTGGGAATGTCTCACTAGAGAAGTTCTTGGAAGAACTTCTCCTCTCCTCTCCTCTCCTCTCCTCTCCTCTCCTCTCCTCTCCCCTCCCCTCCCCTCCCCTCTTCATTGGAGAACCCAACAATCAAGTAAA
>WNWU01000101.1:381702-411043 GCA_012654045.1 Ptyas mucosa
ATGGAATGGAATGGAATGGAATGGAATGGAATGGAATGGAATGGAATAGAATAGAATAGAATAGAATAGAATAGAATAGAATAGAATAGAATAGAATAGAATAGAATAGAATAGAATAGAATAGAATAGAATAGAATAGAATAGAATAGAATAGAATAGAACAGAACAGAATAACAGAGTTGGAAGGGACCTTGGAGGTCTTCTAGTCCAACCCCCTGCTTAGGCAGTAAACCCTACACCACTTCAGGCAAATGGTTATCCAACATCTTCTTAAAAACTTCCGGTGTTGGAGCATTCACAACTTCTGGAGGCAAGTTGTTCCACTGATGAATTATTCTCACTGTCAGGAAATTTCTCCTTAGTTCTAGGCTGCTTCTCTCCTTGATTAGTTTCCACCCATTGCTTCTTGTTCTACCCTCAGGTGCTTTGGAGAATAACTTGACTCCCTCTTCTTTGTGGCAGCCCCTGAGATATTGGAAGACTGCTATCATGTCTCCCCTAGTCCTTCTTTTCATTAAACTAGACATACCCAGTTCCTGCAACCGTTCTTCATAGGTTTTAGCCTCCAGTCCCCTAATCCTCTTTGTTGCTCTTCTCTGCACTCTTTCTAGAGCTCCCACATCTTTTTTTTTACATCGTGGCAACCATTTCTCACAGTGCCTCCCCTTTCTCTGCTCATTAGCGACGCTCATTATACTTTCAGTTTTTCCTTTTTGTTAAGAGTTTATGAACAGTTCTGTCTCTTTTCTCTTTGGAGCAAACCTAAAACAGCAAAAAATGGACTGTCTGCAACTCTTCAAATCATCTGGTCTCCAAATCCCATCAGGCCCAGCCTGCCTGGTCAACAGCAGGGGATGAGGGAAACTGGGTCCTGACATCCATAAAGCCGTTATCTCTCCTTAATGTTCCCTCTCCTTAGCACTACTCAAAAGCAGAATTGCTGGCCACCTTAAACTTCCATCGGTTTCCTTTCCATCCAGCTGATCATTAAAAGCAAGCCAGAAGTCAAATGTTTCTGTTCTGGTAAAGTTATCCTGTTATTTGGCTGTTCTTCCTTTGCGTGTGTTACAGCCAGATCATCTTCAAAGCCTGCCCAATTTCTTCACCCGTTACTTTTCTGGTCAGCTGGGCCAAAAAAAATCCATTTCTTCCAGTTCCCATCTTAACTTTCTTTGCAAACACAACTCCTCTACCACCACCCTTGCTACCTTCCTAATATTGCCCTATTTTTGTCACTTTCTTTGAGTTTTGAAGTCCGACAAGATTGTTTTAACTCAAAAATATGTGCTCCCCCTAGAGCAAGGACCACCATATACAGTATCTCCCTCCCTAAATCGCCATCCCAAACCTACCTTTAAGAGGTGAAAATAGGGGAAAAGTCAGGCTGTGCCAATCAATTAAATTTTAATTTTGGTTAAATTATGACCACCTTTCCTAATGTCATCGTTATATATTTCTGAGCAAACAGCTGTAGGGAGAATGGCTCTCATTTTCATTGAAATTAAGCTGTTCTTTCGGAGCTTCTTAATTTGTTGGTGTGCTGATGGTCCTTGATTGGTGGGGAAACAGTGACCTCCAGTGGTCACTTGGGTAGCTAATAAAATGAATTAAATTCACTGTCCACTTCCTGTCCACTTCCTGATGGATCTGTGTCTTCCACAAAGGGTAGAAATACTTGGAAATGCATTTTCCCTCTGGATTTTGTAAACATCTTGCTTGATTAAATGGTTTAGAGAGCTCAAAAGCTATCAACTGTTTTGTAAATACTCAAAACGGCATTTTGAGACCAGATCTTACAAAAAATATAGATTCTGAATTTTCCTTTTCTTTTCCTCTAAGGTCCTTCAAGCTGCTCGTCTTTTTCCATTTGCAATTTAACTCCTCTGCAGATCAGTATATACATCTGAAATCAAACCAAGGTTGAGCCTTCCATCCTTTACAAATTTACCGTTCACACAGCATTTCATTCAGACGGATGTTTGGCTGGCTTACAGTCCTTCAGAAAGTCTGTTCCTTCCACCCTGAAATTTCACTGTGTGTTATTTATTTGACACAAGTGAAAAAGAAAAGGGGGAAAAAATCCATTCCTCAAGAAATATGACTGCATCTAACTTTAGCTTTCAGTCAAAAACACAAGGTGGAAACTATTAATTCAGGGAGTAGAAAACCTTTTTTGTGCTTAGTGGCTGAAAATCATTTTAGAGAAGATGAAAGCTTCACGGCAGATTTTTTTTTCCCCCTTTTCCAATCTTGTACCAGATTGATTCTGGCCATTGTTGGCATCCCTCTTAATAATTTATGATACCTTTCATTTATCTTCTTTGGGATCATAATATTTGCAGTTTTACTTTGTGTTTTATTTTCAGAAATTTCTGAACAGGTTGGTCTACTTCTTTCCAGTCATTTTAGTGTCTGTGTACGTATGTATGTATGTATGTATGTATCCACCACCTAGAATAAAATGTTCCTTCATCGTCCTGGCATTTCCAACCTTTATTGCTGCATGATTTATCCATCTTCCAATACCACCTCTTCTTTTCCCTCCAAGTGTTAGAAAATCCATCAGAGAGTGACCTTCAGAGAGAAGACCTGTGTACTAATGCAAAAGAAAAAGGATCACTCCCTCCTAAATTCATTCATTCTCCATCCTAAATGAAGTGTTTGTGCAAGATTTGCAGCTATTTAGCATGTACCCATGTTAAGGTGTGTGTGTGTGTGTGTGTGTGTGTGTTTGCATGAGACGAAGGGAGGGAAGGAAGGAGGAGGAGGAGAAGAAGAGGTAAAGGAGGAGGTGAAGGAGAAGGAGAAGAAGAAGAAGAGGAAGAGGAAGAGGAGGGGGAGGGGAAGAAGAGGAGGAGGGGGAGGAGGAGGAAGGAGAAGAAGAGGAGGAAGAGGAAGGAGGAGAGAAAGAGGAAGAAGAGGAGGAGGAGGGGAGGGGGAAGAAGACGAGGAGGAGGGGGGAAGAGGAGGAAGGAGAAGAGGAGGAGGAGGAGAAGGAAGAAGAGGAAGAAGAGGAGGAGGAGGAGGAGGAGGAGGAGGAAGAAGAAGAGGAGGAGGAGGAGGAGGAGGAGCAGGAGCAGGAGCAGGAGGAGGAAGAGGAGCAGGAGGAGGAGGAGGAGGAGGAGGAGGAGGAGGAGGAGGAGGAGGAGGAGGAGGAGGAGGAAGAAGAAGAAGAAGAAGAATTTGAAAATGTCTTGTCCATCCATTCAACATTATTTTGAAAAAAGTGATGCTTACTTACCCAGAACGTCTCTTTCCCCCTCTGGCAGGCACAGATCCTGCCATTCTCACTTGCCCAGCGGCCATGGGTGCCACTGGCAGTGTCACTGACCCTGGTATGTCCGATGCCATTTCTGTAACACAGAACATAAAGCATCAGCTTCAGTTGGTAGGCAAACGGCGCGATGGTCTCCTGGCATAGCTTGAGCTTTTGATACAGCTTCTGCAGTGAGCTCATTCACAAAATGGCTTCCCTGGGAGACTCCCTTATTTACAGAATGGCTGCTAAGGAAAGTCTCTTGGATACCCATGGTCTACTCATGAAAAAAGGAGACCGAAATGATCCAATTTCTTTATTTTCAGGGGGGGAACCCCCTTTTTAAAAAAGAAATTTAGACGGAGAACAGGAAGTTGTCCCAGTGGTTCATTTTTAAGATGTCGTTCCCTCCAAATGCCAATGCCATCTGAACTGTTACAAATACAATTATTCTAAACTTCAGGGGTTGCTTCAGGCAATATATTAATCGCCATTCACCATGGATGTAGAATGCATAGGAAAAATGCTAAAACTATGACTCTTTGAACTTGCTAAGATTAGCTAGAGAGCCAGTTCGATGTAGGAGTTAAGGCAGGGGTGTCGAACTCAATTTCATTGAGGGCCACATCAGGGTTGTGTTTGACCTCAGGGGGGAGGGGCTGGGGGGGCGTGACCGGGGGGCGTGGCCAGGGTGGGCATTGCCAGCTCGACATCACTCGTGTCAGGGGCACGAGCGCTCCGCCAGAGAAAACGGGCTCCCGAGCTCCGTTTTCGGCTGCAATGGCCTCCTGCAATCCTTTGCCAGCCAAAATGGAGCTTGTGAGGGCTGCCCGTGGCCCCCCCGAGCTCTGTTTTCGCTGGCAGAGGCTGTGTCCTTCGCTGTTTCCAAGGCGGCCTTGAGTTTGACACCCCTGGGGTTAAGGTATAAAGCTAGAAGCCAGGAAGGAGAGTGTGAGTTCTAGTCCTGCCTTTAGGCGCAAAGCCAGCTGGGTGACCTTGCGCCAGTCACTCTTTTTCAACCCTAGGAATGAGACAATGGCAAACCACTTCCGAAATCTTGCCAAGAAAACCGCAGGTCCTTCCTTCAGGAGTCAAAGATAACACACACACACACACACACACACAAAAGGGTTTGCATGTAGTAAATATGAGATTTACCTTTTTTAAAAAAATTCAACAGACTTCTGATACAAATGAAAAAAGAAATCATTTTACTAATAGGCAAACTTTCATTTGCTTTTTAATGGACATTTGGATCTTATGGGTACCTCTTTCCTCCATCAGTCCGTTAAATCAAGATAAATTATATTAGCATCATTCTGTGCTTCCATTTCCCCACCCCCACCTCCAAATCCATTATATTGCTTAGTTTTAGGCCTTAATGATATTTACAAGCGTTCTAATAAAAAATAATAAATAAGTCATAAATTAAACCACCAAATTGGTTTGAATGCAACATTTGCGTTTTATTCCCACTGCAATCCTTCAAATGCTTAGGAGAGATGGTAGCCTGGAAACAAAGCATTGGATGATACTTTCTGGGGAATAACATTGTAAAAATAATAGGCCAATGGCTTTTCTTAACGTTTTCCTTTTTTGAGATTATGAGTTGTTAAAATATTTGTTAGCTGTGCGGCATCATTTTGGAGCCAAGTAACCTCAAACATCTAAGAAATAAATAATTAAAGAAAAATTCCAGGTTGTCAGAATGCTAGGCTATCTGTACAATTGGTCTGATCCAATGTAGTTGTCCTTACAAATAATTCTTTGAAACATACAAGAACATTACAACACCACTTTTTTAAATAAAAAAATGAAGTTATTAATTACATGATCAGCATTCCATGAATTAACAATTCCCAGCAAACAACTCTCCGCGCTACATGAATGTCGAAGAGAAACCCAAATACTCAACATTTGTAAAAGAGAGTTTAAAAATACAATTTTAAGGAATGCCAGATATAGTAGATGCCTGTTCTTTAACCTTTATCGTGCAGTTAGAGGAAGTGTTTGATCATCAAATGCAAAAAAAGAACAAGAAAGAAAGGGAAAGACATACAAAGAGAGAGAGAGGAAGAGAGAAGGAGGGAGAGAGGAAGGGGGAGAGAGGGGGCAGGGGGAGAGAGAAGAGGGGGGAGAGGGAGAGATAGAGAGAGGGAGGAAAGGAGGGAGCGAGAGGGAGGGAGAGGGAGAGAGAGATGGAGGGAGGGAGAGGGGGAGAGAAGGAGGGAGAGGGAGGGAGAGAGAAAGGGAGAGAGAGGGGAGCGGGAGAGGGGGAGGGGAGAGAGGGAGGGTTAGAGGGAGGAAGGAAGGGAGCGAGAGAGAGAGGGAGAGGGGGGAGAGAGGGGGGGAGAGAAGGAGAGGGAGGGAGAGGGGGAGAGAGGGGGAGGGGGAGGGACGGTTAGAGAGTGGGAGGAAGGGAGGGAGAGAGGGAGGGAGGGAGAGAGAGGGGGAGGGAGAGAGGGAGGGAGATGGAGATGGAGATGGAGATGGGGAGGGGGAGGGGGAGGGAGGGAGGGAGAGAGAGAGAGAGAGAGAGGAGATAGACATAATGCCAGCTTGGCAATTGAGCACAAAAGCTAAATCAAATCTTTCATAAAAACACATGCTGCACAAAATAACGTTAATCATCTCCATTCACATGATAATATTGACATGAACAACAACAACAAAAAAAAGCCAGAGATTCTTAAAGACAGATTTGTGCCGCTATGATTTAAAAGAATTGGATTAATAAATTATTGCAAAGGCTCAGCTCAACCCCCTCCACATGAATGCTCAACGCTCATCCATGCGCCCTGCTCCGAGCTAGATCAATTCTCTCTCCCACCTGTGCAGAAGCGGTCCAACAAATATGTCTTTTTTTCCCCCCTCTTCTCCTTGGGATTGCACCTTCTTTCAAAAGGAATTCATAAGAAATGTCAAAAACCTCCGGGAAAAAAGCATCGCTAGATTGGTATTCCGCTCAGAACTGTCATCGCAGATCCGTTTATCTTAACGGCAGCCTATGATTCAGCAAGGAACAAAACATCTTGCATACTGATCAATTTATTTGCAGGGAAGGGGGAGCATCGACGTTAAATATTTGAGGTCTGCAGGGAAGGCAGAAACTGGAGTGGAAGAGAGCTTTTGATCTATGATAAGAGGCTGACATACACAAGTCCACCAACGCATTGCCCACGGGGCTAGGGGTCTATGACTCGGGTAAGTTGACAATCAATCAAAGATCCCACGGCCATTTTAAGGTAAGTAACTTGAAATAAAAGCCTTCTGTTACCATCTCCAACTTTCTACAGTCTGGCACCTCTCGTTTGGCAAGATCTCAGTGTTGACCATGCTACCTTGACGTCATGCGACTGAAGAGCTGAAGTCCAACACAACTGAAGGCCATGACTCGGTCAGTTGACTCGGTCAATTGAAGGGCATTCAGTCAATGACTCGGTGATTCACTTAACAACCAGAATAACATAATTGGAAGGGACCTTGGAGGTCTTTTATCTAGTCCAATCTCCTGCTCAGGTAGGAAACCCTACACCACTTCAAACAAATGGTTGTCCAATCTCTTCTTTTAAAAACTTCCTGTATTGGAGCACCCACAATTTCTGGAGGCAAATAATTGTTCCTCAATTAATTGTTCTAACTGTCAGGACATTTATCTTTACTTCTAGGTTGCTTCTCTCCTTGATCAGTTTCCATCCGTTGCTTCTTGTCCTGCCTTCAGTTGCTTTGAAGAATAGGTTAACTCTCCCCCCACTCTTCTTTGTGGCAGCCCCTCAAATAATGGAACACTGCTATCATGTCTCCCCTAGTCCTTCTTTTCATCAGACTAGACATACCCAATTTCAGCAGCCGTTCTTCATATGTTTTAGCCTCCAGTCCCCTAATCATCTTTCTTGCTCTTCTCTGCACTCTTTCTAGAGTCTTTTTTACATCGTGGCGACCAAAACTGAATGCAATATTCCAAGTGCGACCTTACCAAGGCCTTATAAAGTGGCATTAACACTTCACGTGATCTTGATTCTATCCCTCTGTTTATGCAGCCTAGAACTGTGTTGACTTGTTTGACTGCTGCCGTACACCGATGGCTCATATTTAAGTGACTGTCCACTAGGACTCCAAGATCCCTCTCACAGTTACTACTATTGAGCCAGGTATCACCTATTCTATGGTATGCTATTTAACTATGGTAAAAACCGGTCATAAAATTGAATCCACACATGTGATGGCTGACTTAAACAACGATTGCTTAGCGACTAAAATTCTGCTACATTATGTTCGTAAGTCAAGGACTACCCAAAATGCAGTTTCAGTCACGTTACTCTCCTCGCTATTCTTCACTGAGCATTTTACAGCATTCGTCTCTTTCTCCCCCCCTTTGAGAATGAGTTGATTTTAACCATGATTAAGTAGCCATTCGGGACACAACGTTCAAGAGCGTTGGGTGAAAGTGCAAATTGTTACACTATTTTAAATACAGCTGTCGTGATTTCGCTCCCTGCTAGATCAGGAAGGCAGAAGTCTCCTGCTCAAGGCAAGCGTTTAAAAAGCCAGCATTAAATGGGTTTCTAAGGGCAACGACAGCACCATAAAAGCGGCCAACCAAACAATAAAAATCCAAACTATTTTGTACGGGGAAATTTGACGGAACTATTCTGAGTAGTTTCACGTGCAAAATGCGACATTCCACAAAACGTTGTGCTTGAAAAAGGTTTTAAATGTTTTGCACACCCTCAGAAACTAACGGCACCTTTTCCTACCAATTAATTTATCTATCGATTTTACTTTTTGCAACCACTCCTGAGATTCTGCTGAGTTGAGAAGAAGAACATGCACAGACCTTCCTGACTTTATCTGATCCTCAGAAAAGAAGGCTCTGTTTGGGGATTAAGATATACAGATTTCATCTCCTTCCTTACATGGAAACGAGATGTTTTTGGTATGCATAAAGCATGCAAACGAAAAAAAAAATTGGAAGACATTTGGCACAATCTACAAAACATACTATAGGGATGCGGTGGCTCAGTGGCTAAGACGCTGAGCTTGTCGAGCAAAAGGTCGGCAGTTCAGTAGTTTGAATCCCTAGTGTCATGTAACGGGGTGAGCTCTTGTTACTTGTCCCAGCTTCTGTCAACCTAGCAGTTCCAAAGCACGTAAAAAATGCAAGTAGAAAAATAGGGACCACCTTTGGTGGGAAGGTAACAGCGTTCCGTGCGCCTTTGGCGTTGAGTCATGCCGGCCAGATGACCACGGAGACGTCTTCGGACAGCGCTGGTTCTTCGGCTTTGAAACAGAGACGAGCACCGCCCCCTAGAGTCAGGAAGGACTAGCACATATGTGCAAGGGGAACCTTTACCTTTACCTTTACAAAACATACAGAGACGATATCTATGCTATTTGTAGGAGAATACAGCATCACATTTTGAGAGGCTTAACTAAAGATTTTCTTTTTAACTAACTTTCTCTCTCTCAAAAAAACCCCATTCCCCTTAAACTAAATGCAGATGAATTAATTAAATTAAAAATCTGGGATTCCCTTTCCTGAATATTTCCTTACTCTCTGAAAAATACTCTATTTTTGCTATCTCTTCCCACAGCACTTTAGAATTTCTTCTGGTGATGTTTTGGAGCTTACGTTAGTTACAAAGTTGTTTTCCTTAATGTTACTCCTTCGGTCACAACATTTTAGAAGTGTTGATTTTGTATCAAATATATATTTGGAGGAAACATTAATGTAGCAACGTAAGCACAGCTCATCAGCATTCTAGGAAAGATTTCTTGGGTCATCTTTGTTCCTTCAAGTTGCTATTTTGTGTCCTTCAACTGAAGATAGAAAAAAAAACCCGTAATGCCTTCCAGAAGATAACACTTAGCTCTTTCATTACTCTTTCTTCAAAAAGTTGGCAGTTAACATTAAACCCACCAACGCTTCTCTCAATGTCTTTCAAATTCTTTTGCCCACCTGTCTTTGGCATTCTTAAAAACGGAGAGATTTGAAGCATTTGAAGATAACAGCAAATAACCTCACCACTTTTCTTCTTTAATAAAAAAAACCCAGACTGTTATTTGGGAAGCAGCTACATCAGGGATCTCCAACCTTAGCAACTTTAAGGCTGATGGACTTCAACTCTCAGAATCTCAGAGTTGAAGATCTTAAAGTTGCTAAAGTTGGAGACCCCTGAGCTACATGCTTGTCCTTGCAAGTACCACTAAAGTAAAACATAGAATATAGAATCATAGGGCTAGAAGTGCTTTAGAAAGGACATGGAAGTGTTCCTATGTACCAGGAGTCATGGTGGTGCAGTCGTTAGAATAAAACACTGCAGGCTAACTCTGCCTACTGCCAGCAGTTCGATCCTGACCGGCTCAAGGTTGACTCAGTCTTCCATTCTTCTGAGGTCAGTGAAATGAGGACCCAGATTGTCAGGTGGGTCAATATGCTGACACTGTAAACTGCTTAGAGAGGGCTGTAAAAGCACTATGAAGCGGTATATAAGTCTACGCGCTATTGCTAAGTGCTATTTCTGGAAACCCGCTGTCAAGCCCCACACAACTGTAAGAAATCAACGAAGCAGGCAGAGTAGCAAGATGTCTTACAGAATACAAATAACAGAGTTGAAAGGAATCTTGGAGGTCTTCTAGTCCATCTCCCTGCTCAGGGCAGGAGACTTATACTATTCTGGTCAAATCGTTGTCCAGTCTCTTTTTGATGGAGCACCCACAACTGCGGGGAGCAAGCAATTCCACTGATTAATTTTTCTCGGGAAATTTCTCTTTAATTCTAGGTTACTTCTCTCTTTAACAATCTTCCACCCATTACTTCTTGTTCTGCTGTCAGATGTTTTGGAGAATGTCCAAAACATCTGTCTCGTCTCTGTGACAGCCCTTTGTAGGAAGTTAGCACCCATCCCTTCTAGAAGAATGACATATTTTAGGAAATATTTTTAAAAGGCAGAATATTATATTTCCCCAAAGGAGAAACATGCTCTTTGGAAAGCAGCCCCCCCCCACCTTTCTTAATAGCCCCAGCAGGACTGAGCCAGCCTATCTATAAGACAAAAGACCTTCAGCTCCAGGACCATGGGATTAAGACATGACCCCCTCTGGACAATTATAGGATTGGCCCTCTACCATCTAGCAGCAGAGCTTACCACATGGCACAACAAGCCCCTTCACTGCATCATCCAGCAAGCTTCAACCAAGCCCGGGACTCAGACAGCCCACAAAGTCAGCAACCTACAACAACCAATAGAATACATTTCTTGCACAGGAACAGGAAGCTCAAGGGCAAAGACCAAGAGAGGGTATAAATAACCCTCTCTCTCCACTCCATGTGGTCAGCTGCCCACGATCTCAAACCCATGTGGTCCTGTTCACCAATAAACCATCTTTCCAATCAGCCTCCGTGTTTCCAGTATCTTTCTGCCCACTTGGAATTGAACCAGATGGATATTTCTTCCAACACCCTCAAGTATTGGAATATAGTTTACCCTGTCGTCCCCCCCCCCCCAAATCTTCCTCTTTGATAGGCTAGATAACTATGACAGTCATGGTACTGAAGACAATCTCTCCAAGTCCAAATGTTGTGTCCTTCAGTCACAAAAGCTGGCTCTTCTCAGCTTTGCTGTCTTTGGAGCATGAGTCAGCAACCTGCGGCTCTGGAGCTGCATGTGGCTCTTTTACCCCTCTGCTGCGGCTCCCTGTCACTCAAAATATGCATCACAACAGCCAGTGTGCGACACCCACTGGGATGGGATTTATTGAGCTTTTCAACCGCCGGGAGGCCAACCATGGATAAATCCAAGAAAAGAAAAGTTTCAGAAGAAAACAGAACGTTTAATTCAACTACATATGCTAGTTTTGTGGCCGCTCAAGAAATAGTCAGGCACGGGAAGGGTTTTGTGGCTCCCGGTGTTTTCTTTTCTGTGGGAAATGGGTCCAAATGGCTCTTTGAGTGTTTAAGGTTGCAGATCCCTGGTCTAAGGGATGCTTTTCAGGGGTCTGGAAAAGACATAGCACAGCCAGTTGGTGAAACAAAAATTGTTCAGGTTGCTTCCAAAGGAGCTGTCTTTGTTCTTTATTACCCCAGGCAGAAATTGCCATAAAAGTTCATATTACAATTGCCATCTAAGTAGTGACAGCTTGTCAGATCAGTAGCAGGAGCATTAAATTGGCCAATTAAATCTGTACGGCATGGTGCACGAACGAGAAGAAGTAAAAAGACAACGTTTCCTTTGTGATCCAAAATGCGACATATCCGAACATTTATAATATATGAAAGTTGCTTGCTTTTGGGGGGGGGTGTACAAAATGATACCAACCAGCACCCCTTCATCTCCCCCACCGACACCAACCTGATTGTTTTTGCTGGAAATACCGGGACTTGAATTTTCCCATAGGCAAAGTTCTCCATGTCATTCACTTAAGAGTTACACGGCCCTATCTTCTACCTAATCTCTTGGAAAATATTCTGGTTTTTGCTCGCAAGAGATTCTTTTCATTCAAAAAGGGAACATCTGCACATTAAAAAAAAAAAAAATCCAACAGGCAAGCTGAATGCTTACCTACAAGAGAGACCCTTCCATTCCTCCCCAACCTCTCTCATACTGAGACAAAAGGCTGCAGCCAACCAGCCTTTTCACATGCAAAACAAGAGCAAAGCATAAACTTCAGGGTGACTGACGGATCTGGCAGCTGCATTCTTCTGACTCCTACTCAGCCAAGGAAGCCAGCATAATGGCATACCAAAGAACTCAGCCGTTGTCAAATAAGCAATTTCATAGGGGAGTTGCGTATAAATGCCCTGTGCCTCGTATCTGCAAAGAGGAGGAGGGAGAAAGAACCCAAAACATGTACAGAACACGGTCTCACGGTTGACTGTTTTTTCCTGAAACTCCCAGTAAAACTCGATTCTCTGACTGCCCAACTCTAACAGGTTCCTCTTCATCGGGATCTGTAACCAGTGGGCTCTTCAATAAGATTATTTTATCAGTCAACTCGACTAGGTAGACCAAGATGTTTTTTCAGGAGGCAACTTGATTTTTCTTCTGAAGACGTTTCGCTTCTCATCCAAGAAGCTTCTGATTCAGCTCTGACTGGATTGATAGTCCTTGCAGACAGCTGGTCATTTACATCCTTTTGGAGGGTCATTAAAGCACTTGGAGGATGTGAATGAGCAGCTGTCTGCAAGGAATATCAATCCTTCCATTCCCCACTATCCTGTCAGAGCTGAGTGAGGATTCTTGGATGAGAAGTGAAATGTCTTCAAAGAAAAAAAAAAGGAAGACAGGGGTCAGCAACTTGCGGCTCTGAAGCCGCATGTGGCTCTTTCACCCCTCTGCTGTGGCTCCCTGTCACTCAAAATACGCATCACAACTGCCAAAGTGCAACACCCGCCAGCACGCAATTTATTGAGCTTTTCAACCCCCGGTAGGCCAACCATGGATAAATCCATGAAAGTCCAGTGGCCTCCTGAAAAAAGCACCTTTGGGACAACCATGAAGAGCCTTGGTGGCACAGCAGACTAAAGTGCTGATAAGTAGCACCAGCTGCCTGCAATTACCGCAAGTTCGAATCTCACCAGGCTCAAGGTTGACTCAGCCTTCCATCCTTTCGAGGTAGGTAAAATGAGGACCCGGATTGTGGGGGCAATAAACTGACTTTGTATAAAAAGAACACTGCTTAGGGGGGCCCGAAAGCCCTACTATGCAGGCATATACAAAAGTATGAAGGCTATTGCTTAACGCATTGTAAGCCACCCTGAGTCTCCGGAGAAGGGCGGCATATAAATTGAACCAATAAATAAATAAATGAATAAAAAAATAAAAACAAACAAACAAACAAACCATGATCTGGATGACGGAGAATCTCCACAGACTTTTAGGTAGACAAGACTAAGAAATAGGTGTTGTATAAGTCACTTGAATACTAATAAGCTTGTTTGGTTTTGACCTCGGGTTTTTTTTCGGGGGGGCAGGGGTGTTTAACTGATTGCATAACACAAACTATTACAGTGCAACCCAGTTGTGTATAGTGCAAAAATGTGTTGTATGACTCCAATCCAGCAGTGAAATGCTACCGGTTCGCACCGGTTCAGGAGAACTGGTAGTAAAAAAAAAAAAAAGCTACCAGTTCCTCGGAATCAGTATTTCCAACGATCAGCTGTGCCGCGCGAGTTGAAACCGCTAGAAAGCAGGAAACCCTGCTTTCTAGTGAATCTAAATCACGCGGCACTGCTCTTTCCCCCCCGCTCACTGTCCTATTTCCGACGATCAGCTGTGCCGCATGATTTGAAACCGCTAGAAAGCAGGAAACCCTGCTTTCTAGTGAATCTAAATCACGCGGCACAGCTGTTTCCCCCCCCTTACCTTCCCGAGCCTCCTTTTTCTGTGCAAAGCGCACATTTGGCGCATACTGTGCATGCATGTGGATGCAGCGTGAGTTTGGCGAGCACTGCCAATGTGCGTGCGTGTTTTTTGCATGCATTGCGCATGCGCAGCAGCACGCATTTGGCGTGCACCGCACATGCGCAGGCAACAAACCGGGAAAGATTTCACCACTGCTTGATTTCTTCAGTCAGTGTTTGAGGCATGGGGCTAATCAACACTGAGACTGTGTTCTGTTTTATTTTCTGAAACCTTGCTTTCTCATTCTCTTCTTCCTCGACGTGAGATGTCGGGCATCATCATCTAACTTATTTACTTACTTACTTACTTATTTATTTATTAGTCGCATTTTTATGCCGCCCAACTCCCGAGGGACTCTGGGCAGCTAACAACAAAGAATAAAACAATGCAAACAATATTCCATACAAAAGTTTAAAAAGAAAACATTAAAACCCATACACTCCAATTCGTGGCCGGGTGTCGCGAGATCAACGGCCTCAGGCCTGCCGGAAAAGCCAGGTCTTCACCGTTTTCTGGAAGGCCAGTAGGGTGGGGGCAGTCCGGACCTCAGGAGGTGATTGGTTCCAGAGAGCCGGGGCAGCCACAGAGAAGGCCTTCCCCAGTGGGCCCGCCAGCCGACACTGTTTAGCTGACGGGACCCGGAGGAGACCGGACTCTGTGGGATCTTACTGGTCGTTGGGAGCTATGCGGTAGGAGGCGGTCTCAACTTTCGGCCTTATTCTCATTTTTTTTTAAAAAAAAAAATTGATTTATATGCCGCCCTTCTCCGGAGACTCAGGGCGGCTTACAATGCGTTAAGTAATAACCTTCATACTTTTGTATATTTATACAAAGTCAGCTTATTGCCCCCACAAACTGGGTCCTCATTTAACTTACCTTAGAAAGGATGGAAGGCTGAGTCAACCTTGAGCCTTGGTGAGATTAGAACTTACAGTAATTGCAGACAGCTGGTGTTGATCACTATGCTTTTAGTCTGCTGAGCTAAACCAGGCTCATTTAATTTAGGAGCACAGATACTTATTGATCAATAGTTTGATTGTGGTACATAGCACAAATTTTCTTATCTTTCTCACTGGAACATCCCATTCGATACACGTCAACTACACAAGAGACCACCAGGAGATCAAGATTATAAAATTATAACAACAAGAACAACAGCAGACAGACAAGAGGCCACAAGGCTCTGGTTGATGTATAAAGAAAGGTTGGCCCTTCCTGAAAAGACAATGCACCAAATCAGTGGTGAAATCCATTTTTTTTTACTACCGGTCCTGTGGGCGTGGCTTGGTGGGCATGGCAGGGGAAGGATACTGCAAAATCTCCATTTCCACCCACTCCAGGGGAAGGATACTGCAAAATCCTCATTCCTTCCCCACTCCTGGGGGAAGGATATTGCAAAATCTCCATTCCCACCCCACTCTGGGGCTAGCCAGAGGTGGTATTTGCTGGTTCTCTGAACTACTCAAAATTTCCGCTGCCGGTTCTCCAGAACCTGTCAGAACCTGCTGGATTTCACCCCTGCACCAAATATTTGTTACAAGTCTCAGGTTGGAAAACGTTATCTTCTGCATCAGGAACACAGTAAATATCTCAGTTTAAGAGAAGCTATTGGGGGCGGGGGAGGTATCTGTTATCTCTGCTTTAATCACCTGTGTTATTTTTCATCGTTTGGGCAATTATGCAGTTGACATAATTGATGCTAATTATATTACACAACAGCCATTCTGGGTCATAATTGGATGCAAAATCCAGGAGAACCTTGATTATGTCATTATAATAATGACTGACAATGATGCAAATGATATAAATTACACCAATGATCTAGATTGCTTGAGACTCTGCGGATGGAGGGTTAAGTTTATACTACAATTGTCCACTGAAACCAAGGCAACCGCTTTGGAAAACGGAAGTTCTGTGCTGTCTGACAAGGAATAATGGATGGAAACTGAACAGGGAGAGATTTAACCCAGAAATAAGGAGAAATATTCTGTCCGTGAGAACAATCAATTCATGGAACAGAAGCTGCCTTCGGAAGTTGTGGGAGCTTCATCACTGGAGGCTTTCAAGAGGAGACTGGACTGCCATCTGTCGGAAATGGTGTAGGGTCTCCTGCCTGGGCAGGGGGTTGGACTAGACGACCTACCAGGTCCCTTCCAACTTAAGAATTCCCTTAAGAAATGTGGCGAGAGAAGTCGTAAAATGGGGCAAAACTCACCTCACAAATTTCTCGCTTAAACAACATACATTTTGGACTCAATTATGGTTGTAAGCTGAGAACTACCTGAACTACATGCAGTTTTCAAGAGTGACCCTGGCTCTTCAAAAAATTAGCCTTTAACAGACTGGTGAATTTATAAAAAGGTAAAGATTCCCCCCGCATATATGTGCTAGTCATTTCCAGCTGACTAGAAAGAGGTTGAGGGAAGAGATAGCAAAAACATAGTTTTTGTCATAGTTATCTAGCCTATCGAAAGAGGAGGATTAGGGGGGACAGGGTAAACTATATTCCAATACTTGAGCGTGTTGGAAGAAATATCCATCTGGTTCAGTCCCAAGTGGGCAGAAAGATACTGGAAACACGGAGGCTGATTGGAAAGATGGTTTATTGGTGAACAGGACCACATGGGTTTGAGATCGTGGGCAGCTGACCACATGGAGTGGAGAGAGAGGGTTATTTATACCCTCTCTTGGTCCTTGCCCTTGAGCTTCCTGTTCCTGTGCAAGAAATGTATTCTATTGGTTGTTGTAGGGGGTCACTGCTGACTTTGTGGGCTGTCTGAGTCCCGGGCTTGGTTGAAGCTTGCTGGGTGATGCAATGAAGGGGCTTGTTGTGAGGGCCATGTGGTGAGCTCTGCTGCTAGATGGTAGAGGGCTAATCCTATAATTGTCCAGAGGGGGTCATGTCTTAATCCCATGATCCTGGAGCTGAAGGTCTTTTGTCTTGTAGATAGGCTGGCTCAGTCCTGCTGGGGTCCTTTCCAAAGAGAATGTTTCTCCTTTGGGGAAATATAATATTCTGCCTTTTAAAAATATTTCCTAAAATATGTCATTCTTCTAGAAGGGGTGGGTGCTAACTTCCTACAAAGGGCTGTCACAGAGACGAGACAGACATTTTGGACATTCTCCAAAACATCTGACAGCAGATCAAGAAGTAATGGGTGGAAGATTGTTAAAGAGAGAAGTAACCTAGAACTAAAGAGAAATTTCCCGAGAAAAACTAATCAGTGGAATTGCTTGGTCCCTGAAGTTGTGGGTGCTCCATCAAAAAGAGACTGGACGACGATTTGACCAGAATGATATAAGTCTCCTGCCCTGAGGAGGGGGATGGACTAGAAGACCTCAAAGATCCCTTTCAACTCTGTTATTTGTATTCTCTAAGACATCTTGCTACGCTGCCTGCTTCATTGATTTCTTACAGTTGTGTGGGGCTTGACAGCGGGTTTCCGGAAATAGCACTTAGCAATAGCAATAGCGCTTAGACTTATATACCGCTTCATAGTGCTTTTACAGCCCTCTCTAAGCGGTTTACAGAGTCAGCATATTGACCTCCCGACAATCTGGGTCCTCATTTCACTGACCTCAGAAGAATGGAAGACTGAGTTAACCTTGAGCCAATGACAATCGAACTGCTGGCAGTAAGCAGAGTTAGCCTGCAGTGTTTTATTCTAACGACTGCACCACCATGACTCCTGGTACATAGGAATACTTCCATGTCCTTTCTAAAGCACTTCTAGCCCTATGATTCTATATTCTATGTTTTACTTTAGTGGTACTTGCAAGGACAAGCATGTAGCTCAGGGGTCTCCAACCTTAGCAACTTTAAGCCTGGCAGACTTCAACTCTGAGATTCTGAGAGTTGAAGTCCATCAGGCTTAAAGTTGCTAAGGTTGGAGATCCCTGACGAAGTTGCTTCCCAAATAATAGTCATGGGGATATCTGGGTTTTTTATCAAAGAAGAAAAGTGATAAGGTTATTTGCTGTTATCTTCAAATGCTTCCTATCTCTCCATTTTTAAGGACGCCAAAGACAGGTGGGCAAAAGATCTTAAAAGACATTGAGAGAAGTGTTGGTGGGTTTAATGTTAACTGCCATGTTTTTGAAGAAAGAGTAATGAAAAAGCTAAGTGTTATCTTCTGGAAGGCATTACGGGTTTTTTTCTATCTTCACTTGAAGGGCACAAAATAGCAACTTGAAGGAACAAAGATGACCCAAGAAATCTTTCCTAGAATGCTGATGAGCTGTGCTTACGTTGCTACATTAACGTTTCCTCCAAATATATATTTGATACAAAATCAACACTTCTAGATTAAAATGTTGTGACCGAAGGAATAACACCAAGGAAAACAACTTTGTAACTAACGTAAGCTCCAAAACATCACCAGAAGAAATTCTAAAGTATTGTGGGAAGAGGTAGCAAAAATAGAGTATTTTTCAGAGAGTAAGGAAATATTCAGGAAAGGGAATCCCAGATTTTTAATTTAATTAATTCATCTGCATTTAGTTTAAGGGAAATGTTTTTTTAAGAGTTAAAAAAAAACCGTTAGTTAAGCCTCTCAGAATGTGATGCCGTATTCTCCTACAAATAGCATAGACATCGTCTCTGTATGTTTTATAAAGGTAAAGGTTCCCCTCGCACATATGTGCTAGTTGTTCCCAACTCTAGGGGACGGTGCTCATCTCCGTTTCTAAGCCGAAGATCCAGCACTGTCTGAAGACGTCTCCGTGGTCCTGTGGCCAGCATGACTAAACGCCAAAGGCGCACAGAACACTGTTATCTTCCCACCAAAGGTGGTCCCTATTTTTCTACTTGCATTTTTTACGTGCTTTTGAACTGCTAGGTTGGCAGAAGCTGGGACAAGGAACGGGAGCTCACCCCATTAGGCGGCACTAGGGACTCGAACCGTTGAACTGCTGAAACTTTCGATCGACAAGGTCAGTGTTTTAGCCACTGAGCCACCGCATCCCTGTGAATTTATACAATTCCCCAATTCTGGCCCAAGCCCAGAAGAGAGTAACAAGAGAGCAAGAAAGGACATCAAAACAACTTCAAACAACCTTGTTTGGGCTTCTGGAGAAGGCTCATTACAGCCCAGATCTTTTGCTAATGGCTAAATAAAATGGTGCACTGATTTAGCGCCATTAAAAACCAAGTCAGTAAGTGCAGTTAAGTGTTTCAGGAGTTCGCTTCTCTTTTCAGTGAGTAAAAGACCCTGAATCGCTCTCTCCACTGAACTGGGATCACTTGAAATTCATCACGCAATCCCAGCATTCAGTGCTTCTTTAAACAATGGTCACCGAGAAACCTGATGAGAACTTAATGTAACTCTGCAGCGGCTTTAAAAAAAAATCTCACAAGCAACTTCCCTGGACTGTAATAGATGAGCAATAATGGCTGGTTAGACACAGGAGATTGGAGAAAATAAAAGATCCAAGAGAAGGAAAGATAAAGGAAAGACAAGTAGAAATAAGAGTTTAGCAAAATAAAATTAAAAGGAAGGGAGGGAGGGAGGGAGAGAGAGAGAGAGAGAGAGAGAGAGAGAGAGAAAGAGAGAAAGAAAGAAAGAAAGAAAGAAAGAAAGAAAGAAAGAAAGAAAGAAAGAAAGAAAGAAAGAAAGGAAGGAAGGAAGGAGTTATAGGGAATTAATGAAATAGGATTCCAGAAATGGAAGACTGGAAAACCAGCACTGGTCACTACTTAAGTCTGGGAAAATCTCATTAGTGGCGACAATTTAAATTAGCATAGCAATAGAATGGCCTTTAGACTTATATACCGCTTCACAGTGCTTCACAGCCCTTCTCTAAGCAGTTTACAGAGTCAGCATCTTGCCCCCAACAATCTGGCTCCTCATTTTACCCACTTCGGAAGGATGGAAGGCTGAGTCAACCTTGAGCCGGTCAGGATCGAACTACCAAAACATTGGCAGCCGGCAGTCAGCAGAAGTAGCCTGCAGTACTGCATTCTCACCGCTGCGCCACCACGGCTCTTAAGATGGTCCTTCAGGACCAGCCCAACTGAAGGTGCTTCCTGGAAACTACTTTGGCTCAAGGTGCACAAGCCAGGAGCCTCAGAATGACCCGCTACTCAACTCTCCAGTTTTGGGGGGTGACTTTAAAATGGCCACCCAACTATTATTTCTAATTTATCAACTCTTGGATAGTCCTGTCAACCTTCAGCGGTCAATAACTGACCATTCTGGGGAGCCCTGTGTGAAACCATGGTGAAGATCGACAGAGGGATCTGTTGCCCACCCCTGCTCTGAATTGCAGTCCTAACCTCAGCTTGAATCCTGCTAATCGATCTAAACAAAAACATTCACCCATGTTGTACAGCTGTAGCATTATTATTAGCCTTGTCTTCTTTACTAGCCCTTCTTATTGATATAATGATGATGATGATGATGACTTTTGCTCTGTATTCCATGTACACCGAGAGTTTCTGCACTGGAGACAAATTCCTTGTGTGGCTAATCACATTTGGCCAAATAAACCCACCTCCAATTCCTCTCCTCTCTCCCACCTCCTCTTTTCCCCTCTGCTCCTTCCCTCTCTTTTCCTCTTCCCACCCACCTCCTCTCCTTTCCCCTCTCCACCCATCTCCTTTCCTTTCATCTCCTCTCCTCTCCTCTCCATCCCACCTCTTCTCCTCTCCTTTCCCCTCCCTCCCTCCCTCCCCACCCACCCATCTCCTCTCCTTCCCTCTCCTCTCCTCTCCTCTCCCCTCCCACCTCCAATCCTTTTTTCTCCCCACTTCTTTTTCCCTCTGCTCCTGACCCCTCCCCACCTCCTCTCCTTCCCTCTCCTTTAACCTCCCCACCCATCTCCTTTCCTTTCCTCTCCCCTCTCCATCCCACCTCCTCCCCTCTCCCCTCCCCACATCCTCTCCTTCCCTCTCTCCATTCCATTCCATTGTCCCACAATGCCTCTTCAGTTTTAAAAGTGAACATGCTTAAAGCTTTGGAACTGAAAAAGTCCTTTGAATGTATGCCTCCCTTGCAATGAATTTAAAAAAAAAAAACTCCCAGCACCCTCTCTTGTATCTTCCTCTGTAAATCAAAACTGTCAAGAGAAACAGTGGCCCTTCATCACAAGTTATGGTTTTGGTGACAGTTTTAAAATTAAAAGCTATATCACTGCTTGACTTGGAAGCAACCCACGCACAAACTCTCTTAGAGCCAGAACTGGATGGAGGGTTCATAGATACAATGGATAAAGCTTCCAGGAAGAAAAGGTCTTAATCAATAGCTCCTCTTTTCTGGCTTATGCTTAGGAAATGCTTGACAAAAACATTATGGTGTAATGCTATTGCCCATGGGAGCATCTGCTTTGAACATCAAGGATGCTGCAGAGATTTCTGTAGTTAATCAGTGGAAGGGAAGGTGGAAAGTAGCAGAGGTCCATTTAGAATAGAATAGAATAGAATAGAATAAGAGTTGGAAGGGACCTTGGAGGTCTTCTAGTCCAACCCCCTGCTTAGGTAGGAAATCCTACACCACTTCAGACAAATGGTTATCCAATCTCTTCTTTAAAACTTCCAGTGTTGGAGCATTCACAACTTCTGGAGGCAAGTTGTTCCACTGATTAATTGTTCTCACTGTCAGGAAATTTCTCCTTAGTTCTATGTTGCTTCTCTCCTTGATTAGTTTCCACCCACTGCTTCTTGTCCTGCCCTCAGGTGCTTTGGAGAATAGCTTGACTCCCTCTTCTTTGTGGCATCCCCTGAGATATTGGAAGACTGCTATCCTGTCTCCCCTAGTCCTTCTTTTCATTAAACTAGACATAACCAGTTTCTGCAACCATCCTGTATATGTTTTAGCTGCAGTCTCCTAATCATCTTTGTTGCTCTTCTCTGCACTCCTTCTAGAGTCTCAACATCTTTTTTACATCATGGTGTCCAAAACTGAATGCAGTATTCCAAGTGTGGCCTTACCAAGGCCTTATAATGTGGTATTAATATTTCACATGATCTTGATTCTATCCCTGTTTATGCAGCCTAGAACTGTGTTGGCTTTTTTGACAGCTGCTGCACACTGCTGGCTCATATTTAAATGGTTGTCCACTAGGACTCCAAGATCCCTCTCACAGTTACTACTATTGAACAAGGTACCACATATACTCTACCTGTGCATTTTGTTTTTCTGTCTAAATGTAGAACCTTTCTTCTTCTTCTTTTTTTTCAGAACACAGCAATTCTACCTTCACCCAGAATCACAAGATGATGAAGCAGATCTCCTTACTTTCCTAAGATAACAAACTGTTGAGTTTATTTATGGTGTCCTTGGGAGCCCTCTGAACTTGGCGGTTTATCTTGCAGAAGTTTCATTATCAAACTAGGCGACATCATCAGCACTGATGATGAACGAAACATCTGCAAGAAAACCACCAAGCTCAGAGAGCCCCCAAGGACACCACAGTTCAGGCCGGAGCTTAAAATATTGTCTTCCATCTGTACTTTTGAACTTTACTGCCTTTGAGGACTAATCACCCTAGAACCGTGATGGCTAACCATCACGGAAGTTGACATTCGGCTCCCCTCACTTCCTGAAGTGTAATGGGTTGCCTTCAGAAGTTGTGGGTGCTCCATCACTGGAAGTTTTTAAGAAGTGGCTGGACTGCCATTGGTTCTGGAATGGCATAGCGTCTCCTGCTCAAACAAGAGGTTGGTCTAGAAGACCTCCACAATCCCTACCAACTCTGTTATTTTGTAAGATGCCTTGATACAATTCTTGTTCCTTGATTTCATCCCACTCTCTAAGGCTTGACAGCTGGTATCCAGGAATGCATGGGAATGTTCTCAAATCCTGACCGGAAATAAGTGAAGGGAGAGCAGAATCAACTCTGCTTCAAAAACACTCCTAGACCTTCTCCGGATGCTGGACAATGCCTTCTGTTGGGACCTCAGCCAAAGAAAAGGAATGATCCATCCTCTCGGATCAAAGCGTGTTTCCTGCTAGCCAAACAGCCAAACAGAATCTCAATATTTCTTTCCTTTGACAGAGATCCTGCTTCCTGCTCTCCCTTTCCAAGAGTTTTCTATGCACAACTGTTCTACTTCTCCTTAAAAGCAGAGCCTTGTCATTGGCCGAGTATCTCCAGTTAAAAGCTCAACCTGCTTCCCACCTTCAGCCACTGCAGAATCAAGACCTTGTTCGTTTCACCGGTGTTTCTTCCCAGATGATCACGCCTAACCCTGGAGCCCCTGATAAACAGATTTGGATCAGCAAAAGTGCTGCTTTTGAACTGCCTATAACTTATACCCTGTTTCCCCGCCCCAAAATAAGACATCCCCTGATAATAAGCCCAATCGGGCTTTTGAGCGCATGGCAATAAGGCCAAGCACTTATTTCAGGGTTCAAAAAAAAAAAAAAATAGAAGGCAGGGTCTTATTTTCGGGGAAACACGGTAACAAATAGTTAACTACTCTGAAGAAAGATTAAAAAAAATCAGGATGATAATCTACAACCCCAGTTTGAATATGTCCCTGTTCATCAAAAGCTCAGTTAAAGTTTGCTCATGTTGCACAGGTTGAAGTGCAAAGATTTATATACAATCGATACATTAAAAAATCAGCAATCTATGGCTGTCAGGGATAAGACACAGTGAAATCCAATCAAGTCTGAACCTTTTCATCTCTCCATCCTCCAGTTCAGGAAAGGGCAGTCTCTTTGTTTTGGACCCCCCTCTCTGAAATCTGCTGTCTTCCCCACCCCCAAAGGAAGCCAAAATGTCACTGCTGACCTTCCTTCTGTCCCCGCTCCCTTCTCCAGCTGCACATTCCATCACCATGACTCTGTACCCTGTTTTCCCCTAAAATAAGACACCCCCATCTGAAGAAATAGCTATTAAAAAGATCCTCAAATGTGCTGAAATGGATAAAATGACAATGGAGATGAAAGAAAGAAATGATTCGGACTACTATAAAGTGTGGAACAGATTCTAAACGTGGCTAGAAAATAGAAATCAAAACAGGAAATAAGAATGTAAATCAAAATTTGACCAATTGGAATCTAAGTGCATTGAATAGTGGTACGGATAAAATATTGACTATGTTAATAAATAGGATGTAAGTATATATAACAATTTAGTTTATGAGAATGTTTAATATGGTTATGCAAGAATAAGAGAATGATTAGGATGATTGAATTTAAAAGTAAAGATAATTGTCGGTGCAGAAAGTTGCAAAATATTATATAATGTTGTTATTTATGTTTTGTATTTTACTGTTTGGTGTATGTGTATGGGTTTTTTTTTTCTTTTTTTCGTCTTTTTTCCCCGTTTTTTGTCTTTTTCTATTATGTTTTTGGTTTTAAAAATGTAAAATATTCAATAAAAATAATTGATAATAAGCCCAATTGGGCTTTTGAGCGCATGCACTAAAATAAGCACCCACCCAAAAATAAGCCCTCCCCGAAAATATTTAAACGCATGCGTAGCCGGTCCCTGCCATTTCCTCTGGTTAGGGTTAGGGAGAGAGAGCTGGAAGTCAGATAAGATTGCAAGAAGAGTCCCGTCTTGCTCTATCTGCCCCAAAATAATAAGACCCCCCCCCCCCAATAAGGCCAAGTGCTTATTTCAGGGTTCAAAAAAAAATATAAGACAGGGTCTTATTTTCGGGGAAACACGGTAGCTTTGGGCTAAGCAATGGGCAGGTTCACGTACAGTTGTGTTCTGCCCCAGCTCCGGATTCCCAAGGATTGTGACACACACCAACGATCCTTATCAAAGTTATAATGTACCAAGAATAAACAAAGTCAGGCAAAGGTTGGCAACCAGCCCAGAAAACAAGATACAATAAGACACTCACTCTCCAACATGCTCTGTAATAATTACACGTTGTTTCCAGTAAGACATTACTAACTGCGTGCGACTTAAATAGGCTAAGGGAGTGGCCAATTATCCTCAAACCTTACTCTCGAGGAGACTTCCTCCTCCTGAGTAGCCGCTCCTGCCTTTTGTGCTCGAGCATTGGGGAGAGGCTCCTCCACTTCGCTCTCTCCACTTGAAAGAGCCTCTGGAGGTTCTGAAGGCCCAGGCTGAGTCTCTGCCTCTGGCACCACATCTTCTTCAGCCCCCTCGCTGTCCGACGCGAGCGCCGGCTGTGCCGGCTGGTGGCACGACCCCACACCAGGCTCCTCGTCATCGGGATCAGCCACGATCCACACAGGCCACTGGCGGGCCACAACAAGTTGGGGAATGTCTAGTCTAGTGAAAAGAAGGACTAGGGGAGACATGATAGCACTGTTCCATTGTTTGAAGGGCTGCCACAAAGAAGAGGGAGTCAAGGTATTCTCCAAAGCACCTGAGGGCAGGACAAGAAACAATGGATGGAAACTAATCAAGGAGAGAAGCAACCTAGAACTAAGGAGAAATGTCCTAAGAGAGCAATCAACCAGGGGAAAGGCTTCCCTCCTGAAGTTTTGGGTGATCCATCACTGGCGGTTTTCAAAAAGAGACTGGACAACCATTTGTTTAAAATGGTGTAGGGCAGTGATGGCTAACCTTTTCCGGACCGAGTGCCAAGGTGTGTGCGCGCGAATGCACATGTGCCCAAACCCCCAAATGCAATGTGCGCATAGCCCCGGTACATGCACCCTGCCCGTGTGTGCGTGCATGGCCCCCCTGCAGGCAACCTGCCCCCTGTGCATGCATGGCAGAGACCTGAAGACCAGCTGGCTAGCAGGAAGCATGCACGCATGCACAGCAGACCTTAACTGCGGTGACGGCTTGCATGCCATCAGAGAGGGCACTGCGTGCCACCTCTGGCACGCGTGCCACAGGTTCACCATCACGGGTGCAGGATCTCCTACTCGAGCACGGGGTTGGATAGAAGACGTCTAAGTCCCTTCCAATTCTACTGTTCTTTGTTCTGTGTGCAGAGATTGAGCCTTTTACATTGTTCTAAACTATGGTTTGTTTAATAAAACTGCAAATAGGTTGCTTACACAGTGGGGAGCTAAACTGTAGATGCTGTGATTTAATGCATAATGATATTTTGTAACGAACCGCAGACTAACATTTCTCTCAACTTCATTTAAAATACAACACCCCCGTCACACAAGGATTTCAAAAAAAGAGAGGCTTTTCAAGCCTCTTTGTGAAGCAGATTGTGATCACAATATAATTAACCAGGATTAACCTTTACCTGGGATTAGCTGAATTAATCCAACCCTCTACATCTATGCCAACAGAACAAACAATGAAACAGCCACATGGGTTGGTTAACCGCACAATATAATGAGCAAAAACTTAAAGTTTCTAAATGACAAATTAGCCAAATTCCTTTAAACCCAACTTGTTAAGCACAAGCCAGCCTAGAATTAAACAGGAATTTCCCTTACAGTGAGAACACGATGCAGAGGATCTTAACTTTTTTGTGCCTCTGAGTGAAATCTCAGACAAACGTATTTAAATAAAATAAAACAGTGAAAATAAACTTGCACTGTTTTTCTCATCCAACTTCCTTGGATCTTCCAAATCTGAAATCCCAAGTTAAGAACCACGAACAAGAAAGAACCAACAGTTTAAAAGCTGCACTCGGCAAGCTGGCATCTTTGAGAGGTTTTAAATTACAAGTTATCCAATTCCTTGTCATTTGGTGATGCTACCATAGAGGGTTGGTTTTTTTTTTTTTTTTGAGTTAGAAATTTTGTTTATTTCTTCAACTTCTGTAACAAATTACACTTTGCAATAATAATGAAAGTTACTAGAAGAATTGAAGGGAGACAAACTATCTGGAACATGTAAATGGTACCATAGAGTTGACTGGGCACCACTCCAAATATTTGATCAATTTAAAGTTAAGTCCTAGCAGAATTAACTTTGGTTCCCTGAGAGACAAGGGAAAGCTGAAACTTTTTTTCTCATTAAAAGACAGAGGCAAGTTTTGGGGAACACTTCCAAAATGCAACCCCCCAAAAGGCCAGTTTTTCCCAACGCTTACCGATGTTGAAATGCCATGTCTAACTATTTTACAAGTATCCCTAATGCTGCAAAAGGACCACTGACAGCCAGTCACAAACATTTTATGCATAATGCCAACCTTGCTGATAAATTTGGTGCTGCCTATCACATTGGGGGTATCCCTAATGCTTCCATCTTCCACAGTGGTGAAATCCAATTTTTTTTACTACTGGTTCTGTGGGCATGGCAGGGGAAGGATATTGCAAAATCTCCATTCCCACCCCACTCTGGGGCCAGCCAGAGATGGTATTTGCCAGTTCTCCAAACTACTCAAAATTTCTGCTGCTGGTTCTCCGAACTGCTCAAAATTTCCGTTACCAGTTCTCCAGAACCCATCAGAACCAGCTGGATTTCACCCCTGATCTTCCGTCATTGTGAGGGGTTAACATTATGCCCAGATTTTTTAAAAACCCAAATCCTGTTTTACTGGTCTGTTTGGATGAAAAACCGGAATTGTTTTTTCATCCTAAGGGGAAATCCTCAAACGTGGCCTGGAACACAGTGTCAGAAATACTAGCCATCTCCAGAAGAGCGGTCAACTCCCTGCAAAGTGAAGTCAATTGCAAAAGGAGAAGGGGAAGAGAACCCAAGCCATCCTTTGGGGGAGGAACAGTTGGCTTGCTAGGGCGCCATCTCTGGTCCTTCTGGCTGGACACAGAGGTGCTTCTTATGGGTGAATATAGGAGCCCGAAGGGATGCGGTGGCTCAGTGGCTAAGATGCTGAGTGCATTGATCGAAAGGTCAGCAGTTCAGCGGTTCAAATCCCTAGTGACACATAACCAGGTGAGCTCCCGTTACTTGTCCCAGCTTCTGCCAACCTAGCAGTTCGAAAGCACGTAAAAAATGCAAGTAGAAAAATAGGGGCCACCTTTGGTGGGGAAGGTAACAGCGTTCCGTGTGCCTTTGGCGTTATGCCGGCCACATGACCACGGAGACGTCTTCGGACAGCGCTGACTCTTCGGCTTTGAAACGGAGATGAGCACCACCCCCTAGAGTTGGGAACGACTAGTACATATGTGCGAGGGGGAAACCTTTACCTTTACCTATAGGAGCCCGGGATGCCCTCTGGCTACACTCCTGCGACGCACTGATCCACCTATTTGATCCGGGCACCTTGCCGGATGCCAACCCATGGGGGGAGGGGTGTTAGCTTATGGCGACATGCTAACTTGAGACCGCTGGGCTCCACATCAAACACCCAAGGTCCATTTAACCACAGGGATCAGAAAGGTCAGCAGTTCGGCGGTTCGAATCCCTAGCATCCAGGAGAGTGGTTCTCAACCTGTGGGCCGGGACCCCTTTGGGGGTCGAACAACCCTTTCACAGGGGTCGCCTAAGACCATCCGAAAACACATATTTTCAATGGTCTTAGGAATAATTTTATGGTTGGGGGTCACCACAACATGAGGAACTGTATTAAAAGGGTCGCGGCATTAGGAAGGTTGAGACCCACTGATCTAGGAGATCCCTAGAATCTCCTGCCTGAGCAAGGGGGTTGGACTAGATGACCTCCAAGGTGCCTTCCCACTCTGCTACTGCTACTCCCAATAAATACCACCTGGTGCCATCGCAGCCACCGAAATCACCCGAGAGATCATCTGCTTCATTCCCCACGCAAAGCTTGCAAAGCAAAGTACGTTCTCTCGATTTTGCAAGCATTTCAAGAGGGGCGAGCAATTCAAGAGGGACCAGCCGTGGCTGATGGGTCCAGAGACCCCGCCCCGACCCCCCACCCCCACCCCAAGACAGCCTTGCCTGCTTGGGGTCGGAGTAAGGAGAAGGTGGGGGGGGGGTTGAGGTTTGCGAGTGTGCGTAGGCGCCCTGGCCGATTCCACGGGGACTTTCCAGTTTTGCAAAGACGCTGCGGACCCGCAAACCAGTAGCAGCTACTCACCGGGTGGATTAACAGCCGCCGGCGTTGCCATCTCGTCTCGGGAAGGATTAAGAGGAATGCAAACTGGGATGGGATGGGATTGGGAGGGGGGGGGAGAGACTGATGCTCCGAGCAGCCCGGGAAGGCGGACAGCAGGCAGGCCACGAAGCCCGCGCGGGGTGGGTTGAGTGGGTGGGTGGGGGGGAAATGCCTTCCCACCTGCACCGACACAAAGGGGAGCTGGCCACGCTAGTTTAAGGTCTTAACGCGCAGCGGGCTCAAGATGTCTGATCTGATGCGAGTCCTCTTTTTTCTTCTTCTCCCCCTTCTTCTCCTTCTCCTTCTTTCAAATTTCGCTTCTGCTCATGCTCAGCGTCCCCCGTCCTCGTTCCCCCCCCACCCCCCAGCGAAGTGAGCATGTGCCAAAGGGCTGCACATGGGCAGTGGGCGAAGGAAGCCGGCTGCCCTCACTTTGCCCTGACTGCTGGACTGCGCTCTCCATCCCTTGGATGGAGGCGCAGGTAGCGGGAGAAGGGGAACTCTCAAATATGGCTCTCTCGCTCTCTCTCCTCTCTTTCCCTTTCTCTCTCTCTCTTTCTCACTCTCTCTCTCTTTCTCTCTCTTTCTCACTTTCTTTCCTTTTCTCTCTTTCTCTTTCTTTCCCTTTCTCTCTCTCTCTTTCTCACTCACTCTCTCTTTCTCTCTCTGTTTCTCTCTCCTCTCTTTCTGTCTCTCTCACTCTCCTTCTCTGTTTCTCTCTGTTTCTCTCTCCCTCTTTCTCTCACAGGGTCTCCTGTGAGAGAAAGAGAGAGAAGGGGAATCCCAAATCTCTCTCTCTCTCTCTTTCTCTCT
>WNWU01000101.1:435717-453594 GCA_012654045.1 Ptyas mucosa
AAGGGAAGGGAAGGGAAGGGAAGGGAAGGAAAGGAAAGGAAAAGGGAAGTGGAAGGGAGCGGAGAGGAGAGGAGAAAAAGGGAAAAGGGAGGGAAGGAGAAAGGAGATGAAGGGACTGGAGGGAGCTGTGCTATAACTCTCTAAAGCAATTTCTTAATTTCTATATAACGTGCAAAACAGACCCAGCGCAGAGTTCATCTGTGAGGGAGATGGGCAGTTCTTATATTTGATAAATAAAATAAATAAATCTTCACAGTATCAGATATCAAACCATTTGGTCAGCTATATCAGTTGCTTTGAAAGTTGCAGCTCCAACTCTTCTTTCAATTGGATGGAATGCATTTGGCATTTTAAATTAAATCACTTCCCAAACATACAGAGGGAGGAGACAGAGAGATAAACAGAAAGCAATTCTATGCCAATTTTGCAGTGCATGTTTTTAAAACAAAAATGCATAAAGGAATAGCTATGTACAAGAATGCATGTTTATTAGATAGAAAGGAAAGGAGAAAAATGGAGGAGTCACTTAACATATTTTTGGACAAAAAAAAAAATAATCCCCCAGTTTTGATAATTTTGACCCGTCATCAAATCTTATCACATATTTCCAGATAATCACAAGAGGCCTATCATTTGCAGGCTCTGATTTGTAAAAGTCCACTTGGAAACTGTTCTATAAATACTCCTTTACTCCAGTTTTTTTTTTAATACCCCCCCCCACTCCGTAAACCTCTCTTTAGGGAAACTCTGGTGTCTTGCAGCAAGAAAACTGCCACAAATTAAATGAGGTATATAAAAATTGATGTGGCTTTCCAAATTACATAATTAACCAAAGGAACTGACTCAGAGAACTATACAAAAAGAAAGAAAGAAAAATATAGAAAAGGAGCTGCAGCCAAATGAAAGGATTCCCTACCGCTTAATTAAGCAGCTTATTTCTTTCCTGAAAAAAGGGCAATTCGTTTTTAAGGGGTGAAATTTGTAGTTCCCGCATATTGTCGTCTGGGTATTTGAAGTCATTTGGCTGCTTTTTTTTCTATCACTTCATAATCTGAGAAACAAGAGATGTGGGGGTTCTTTTGGTGTTTTTTTTTAAAGAAATCAAAGTTGGGTATTCACAGCTACTGCAAGATGATTAAATAGCCGTTGGGATGGTTAATGGACCTGAAACGGAAATTAGAAGCTGCTTCACGGGTGTAAAATTAAAAGGGTGGTTGATAATTAAGCAACTCTTATAAAACTCCAGAGACATTAAAACTTGGATGGGAGTGTGGAAATCCACAATGCAACAAAGAAATTGCCTGCAATGAAGAGGGGAAATAACCTCATCACTTTGGAGAGGGCGATCTTCAGTTTGCACGGTTGGAAATGCAGCAGGATACTTCTTAAAAATCTGAATCGAAACCTCCATTTCTTTGCAAGAGAAATGTGGCCCAGCAGCCTCTGTGAAAAGCAACCCGTTAGTTAGATTCGTTTTTTTTTTTAACAAACCATGGTTAACGATGCTGGTGCTTAGCATCTGCGTGTGAATCGAAGTTAGTTCTCTTTGCAAAAGATTTGACCTAAAATGGTGTCATTGCAGGAACACACATTGAAAAGGAAATAAAAGGGAAGCAAACATCCAGCCTTAACAGGGATGCTATGCCTATTCCTAAGAATCGGTTTTCCTGAATCTTGGTGAAGCTGCCCTACTCCAGGAACTGAGCAAACAAAGACCAAATCCAGGGTAAGTCTCATAAGAAACGCTCGGGATCACAACAGCTATTGTAAGATTTGACTCGATCCGTAACAGCCTTTCCAAATCTTTTTTCCTCAGCTATACTTGCAAGGTGCTCAAGATGCCTTATTAAGGGTGAAAAAAAAAATCTCAACCTTTTATATTTTGGATCGTGACGGCTCCGTTGGAATTTAAGCACTGCTTCAATAGTAGTTATTTTTAATATTCTTTGTAGATGCTCCCTCAAAGCTAGAATGTTTCCAATGATAGGGGTTTTTGTTTTTTGTATATTGCTTTGCATATTTGTTAGCATCTTTTAAATATACATAACCATGGAAAGGTGATGTATATTTAAAAAGTTACTTTATTTTTTATTTAAAAAACAAAAAGGGATACGGTGGCTCAGTGGTGAAGACGCTGTGCTTGTTGATCGAAAGGTTGACTGTTCAGGGGTTCGAATCAGGGGTGAAATCCCACAGGTTCTAGAGAACCGGTAGCGGAAATTTTGAGTGGTACGGAGAACCAGCAAATATCACCTCTGGCTGGTCCCAGAGTGGGGTGGGAATGGAGATTTTGCAGTATCCTTCCCCTGCCGCGCCTATCAAGCCACACCATGCCCATCAAGCCATGCCCATAGAACTGGTAGTAAAAAAAATTGAATTTCACAACTGGTTCGAATCCCTAGTGCTGCATAACGGGGTGAGTTCCCGTTCCTTGTTCCAGCTTCTGTCAACCTAGCAGTTCCAAAAGCAGGTAAAAAATGGAAGTAGAAAAATAGGGACCACCTTTGGTGGGAAGGTAACAGTGTTCCGTGCACCTTTGGCGTTTAGTCATGCCGGCCACATGATCACGGAGACGTCTTCGGACAGCGCTGGCTCTTCAGCTTTGAAATGGAGATGAGCACCGCCCCCTAGAGTCGGGAACGACTAGCACATATGTGCAAGGGGAACCTTTACCTTTACCTTTAACCATGAAAAGCGACTTATCAAGGAAATATTGCAGCTCAGGGTTGAAATGAGAGGTCCGTGGTGCTCTCTGAGCTGGGGTTGTTTTCTTGCAGATATTTTATTATCCAGACTAGGTGCTAGTGAATCATCTAGCACAGATGATGTTACCTAGTTTGAGTAATGAAACATCTGCAAGAAAACAACCAAGCTCAGAGCGCACCGAAAATCCCTCAAACCTGAGTTACAATGGTCTGCCTTTTTCAGCCCAGCTAATTCTGCTTTAATCATACTGATTTCCAGGAAACCTCTAAGATTTTTGGGTTGGGATTCCCCCCCCCCCCCCCCCACAGCCCTGTTTACCGTAGATATGCAGGAATTGAACTGAAATTCTCTGCAGAGAGAGTTACATTCTGGAAAATGAATCAGAGCCTTCTCTCTCCGGGTGTGAGCATAATCAGAAGCCTAGGGATGGTCTGAGAAAATAATTAATTTAACAGCAAGTGACCTGATATTAAAAAATTAAAAAAAAAACCCTCATCCCCTCCAGAAAGATGTTCTTGCCTTTTGATCTACACTTCCAAATTACATGAAAGCAAATGCGCTTTTGAAATTTCTTTCAAAGGAGAAGAGAATTTCTAATCAAAACATCATGAATCGGGTAGAACGTTCTTGCATCCATTTAGCAACAGAGGGAATGATCCTGGAGTCTACAGCGTCCTCTCTTTTGCTACACAATCTTCTCTTTGCTGCCTGCCTTGGTGGCTCAGTGGCTAAGACGCTGAGCTTGTCGATCAGAAAGGTCGGCGGTTCAAATCCCTAGTATGGGTCTCCTGCGTGAGAGGGTCGGACTAGATGACCTCCAAGGTCCCTTCCAACTCTGTTACTGCCTGGCTTCCAGGCACCCAGACTGTTGGGGGCCAATATGCTGATCAGTGGTGGGTTCCTCCCGGTTTGGCCCAGTTCTCCCTAGCCGGTAGCGGTGACGATATGACGCCACCGAACTGCTTCTGCCTCCCTTCGCCCCTCCACCCCCGCGTTATTCTTACCTTTTATTTGGCCCCACCCCCAATCTATTGCTGCCTCCTGAGTCCCAGCTGATGGCTAGAGGGGAAAAAACTGTTTAAACTCTTGCCGAGGGGCTTCAAAGGGACGCCCTACAGCTGATCAGTGTTAAAAGAAAACAAATGAGTAGACCGGTGCCTGCAAAAATACATGAGTAAATCAGTGCCTGCAAAAATAAATGGGTAGATCAATGCCTGCAAAAATACATGAGTAGATCAGTGCCTGCAAAAATACATGAGTAGATCAATGCCTGCAAAAATACATGAGTAGATCAGTGCCTGCAAAAAATACATGAGTAGATCAGTGCCTGCAAAAAATAAATGGGTAGACCAGTACAGCTCTGCAAGCAGTTAAAAGCCTGGTAGACCAGTACCTCTGCTAAATCCTAAAGAATTGTCACATGACCATCAAGCCACGCCCACAAAATAAGCCTCGCCCACAGACCTGGTAGTAAAAAAATTTAGAACCCATCCCTGATGCTGATGTTGTAAACCGCTTAGAGCAGAGGTTCCCAATCTTTTTCGGTTCGCGGCTCCCATAGCAATCCGACTTGCAACTGTGCATGCGCACTAGCCATTTCAGAAATGGCGCATCAGCGTTAGACCCAGCGGGCGGAATATTTCGCAGCGCCCTTATGACGATAGCGCGGCTCCCCAGGGAGCCGCGGCTCACACTTTGGGAACCACTGGCTTAGAGGATGCTGTAAAGCAGGGGTCCCCAAACTTTCGGACCTCAGGGACCACTAAATTCATAATTTTAAATCCCGTGGACCATTAATACGATCTGTCTAATGACCGGCTGGGTGGGCGTGGCTAGGGGGGGGTCACGTGACTGGGTGGGTGTGGCCAACTCGATGGCCAACTCGATGTCACTCACATCGAGCGGTGCCTCGCCAGCCTCTACTCACCCCTCTCCTCCCAGCCACTCCTCACCTCCCCGCCCGGGCTCCTTAGGGCCCCAACAGGAAGCAGTTGTTGGAGCTAAGCAGCCACCACGAGAAAGAGTTGGCAAAACAGCTCAGTTCAAATTGGATCTGACCGAGAAGGAGGCTTAGCAGAAGCCCCTCCCTGAGGACTAGGAGCACAGGCTTTCCAAGCAGAGGGAAGACCTGCGGGAGTGCAAGACCAGGTACAGGCGCCTGGAGGCTCAGAGGGCTGAGATGGTCAGCCAGTTCCAGGCCATGAGGCAGTCCCACTGGAACGAGGCCCTCCGGTTCTTCGCCACCAGCGGTGCTTCCCTCCAGCCTTCCCCCAAAGCCCCACACCAGGAGGCCGAAACAGACCCCAAGTCGGAATTTCTGCCTCCCTCCAACCCACACAAAAAGACTCTCTGCAGCAACATAAAAGTTCATTGCACGTATCCATCCCAGGGGCCTTAGTTTGAGGACGCCTGATTTAGTGCAATATAAAAAATGCAAATAATTTTTCTGCGGACCACCAAAAAGTTCTCGCAGACCACCAGTGGTCCACGGACCACCAGCTGTAAAGCACTATGAAGCAATATATAAGTGCTGTTGCTATATTGCGTTTTTTTCTAGCCACAATGAATTCATTGTGGTGTATTGTTTTTCTTATTTTATTTCAATTTAACTTAGTGCTACTTTGGTCATGCAAATGTAGAAGATAAATGCTTCTAATAAAAATACGTGCCTAACCTGTTTTCTTCTGGTGAGGATTCCAGAATCTGCATCTCAATAAAAGAGCAATAAAACAGCACATTAATTATCCAATTATTGCAAGATGGCAATCTAACGTCTACTTAAAAACAGAACAATGAACTGCACAAGTCATTTTGATCAATTATGTCTATCCAATTCCAAAAACAGTTTGGCATAAACTTATTACTATTTCATATCCTCTTTTTTGGGGGGGTGGGGAAACTGTAGGTAAAACATATTTTAAAAGCAGGAGATAGGAACTGGGCCACTAAAAACATTTTTAAAATGTTGACTGAAACAAGAATTAGTTTAATTTCATCTTGAAAGAAATAATTCCAGCTATATGAAGTCACCACTAAAAAGGACCTGTCATTGGTACCCACCAATCTGATGAATTTTAATGAAGTAAATTGGAGTCTCCAATGTTAAAAGAGCCATGGGTGGCACAGTGATTAGAATGCAGTATTGCAGGCTAATTCTGCCCATGGCTAGCAGTTCAATCCTGACGGTCTCAAGATTGACTCAACCTTCCATTCTTCTGAGGTGGGTAAAATGAGGACCCGGATTGCTGGGGGACAATATGTTGACTCTTTAAACCGCTTAGAGAGGGCTGTAAAGCAGTGGTGGGTTCTTCCCGGTTCCGCCCGGTTCCGCCGAGCCGGTAGCAGTGATGATATGACATCACCAAACCGGTTCTGCCCTCCCCCACCCCCCGACCCCCCTGCATTATTCCTACCTTTTATTTGGCCCCACCCCCAATCTATTGCTGCCTCTTAAGTCCCAGCTGATCGGCTAGAGGGAAAAAAACTGTTCAAACTCTTGCCCAGGGGCTTCAAAGGGCCGCCTAACAGCTGATCAGTGTTAAAAGAAAACAAATGAGTAGACCGGTGCCTGCAAAAATAAATGAGCAGACTGGTGCCTGCAAAAATAAATGAGTAGACTGGTGCCTGCAAAAATAAATGAGTAGACTGGTGCCTGCAAAAACAAATGAGTAGACCGGTGCCTCCAAAAACAAATGGGTAGATCGGTACAGCTCTGCAAGCAGTTAAAAGCCTGGTAGACCAGTACCTCTGCTAAATCCTAAAGAATTGTCACATGACCATCAAGCCACGCCCACAAAATAAGCCACGCCCACAGAACCAGTAGTAAAAAAATTTAAAACCCACCCTGATATAAATCTAAGAGCTATTGCTATTAATACTGGGAGAGATCATATATATCAGTGCAGAACCCCTTAAACTTGCATTCTAAAAAAAGAATTCTAAAGATGGTGCATGGATTATTTATTCAATACTGTCACTTCCTGCAGGTAAAAAAATCATGGTAGCAGCAGGAATTAACCCTGATGTGGAGAGACACAAACAATGGAAGGACCAACTCCTGAACCTGCCTTTGTCGATGTGGATAAAGGACTAACTTTGGCGTGCTTTGTCTTCCTCTGCCTTTTCCTCATCGTCATGATTATCCGCTGTGCCAAAGTGATCATGGACCCTTACAGTGCCATCCCAACCTCCACGTGGGAAGAACAGCACCTGGATGACTGACCAACCCAAGGGCTTGGGGGGGGGGGGAAAGGTGCCCCCCCCAAGCCCTCTGCACCTTGGACCGACCATGGATTTGGCGCGAGAAAGCACATTAAGCGGCCACCTTATCAGGGTGAAAGCACTAAATAGGACTCCTCTTCACACCAAGATGCTTACAGCAACGGAGAAGTTTTGAGAGCACATCGATTCCAGCTCTGCCTGCAGATCTACTTGAATTCTTCTCTTTGTCCTTCTGATCTATTGCTACGCACTCTCTCTCTCTCTCTCTCTCTCTTTTTTTTTTTCTTCCAGGTTTCCATGAGAGGGGAATTACGACGGTTCTATTACATCAAGTAGCACAAAATGCTCTTTAGATACTAGAGCTCTCTTTCAAAGCTTTCTCTGTACTTAGCAACGTTGGCTGCATTTAAATCCAATGTGTACAGCTTTATCCAGACTGCTTAGCATTTGAGTAGGGTCTGGGGCGGGGGGGGGGGAGGTGTCATCCTTCTTCCCCCACGTAGGGCAAACCGTGTATGGGGGGGTCCACGAAAAAAAATTGTTTGGGGGTTCATGTCAATTTAGTAATTCATGAGATTATATTAATTAGATCCAACTAGTATGCTTACTCTCTGTGTATCTTCCATAGAATTAAAGACCGGTAGCAATAATGGAAAGCTCTTTTTTGGCCACTTTCAAAGATTTACAGGCTCTGGCAGTGGTGGGATTCAGCCGGTTCGCACCACTTCAGGAGAACCGGTTGTTAACTTTCTGAGCAGTTTGGCAAATTGGTTGTTGGAAGAAATCATTAGGGCAGAGAACCGGTTGTTAAATTACTTGAATCCCAGCACTGGGCTCAGGTTATGTGCCTATGATTTAAGTCATTATTTCAAGTGAAACCATAAAGATTTCAGTCTTTATTTCAAGTGAAACCATAAAGATTTCAGTCATTATTTCAAATGAAATCATAAAGATTTCAGTCGTTATTTCAAGTGAAATCTTTCAGTCGTTATTTCAACTGAAATGGAGTTGCTTATGGAGTTTGGGATGCGGTGGCTCAGTGGCTAAGACGCTGAGCTTGTCGAGCGAAAGGTCGACAGTTCAGCGGTTTGAATCCCTAGTGCCGCCTAATGGGGTGAGCTCCCGTGACGTGTCCCAGCTTCTGCCAACCTAGCAGTTCGAAAGCATGTAAAAAATGCAAGTAGAAAAATAGGGACCACCTTTGGTGGGAAGGTAATAACGTTCTGTGCACCTTTGGCGTTGAGTCATGCCAGCCACATAACCACAGAGACGTCTTCGGACAGCGCTGGCTCTTCGGCTTTGAAACGGAGATGAGCACCACCCCCTAGAGTCGGGAATGACTAGAACATATGTGCGAGGGGAACCTTTACCTTTACCTATGGAGAGTCTCAATCATCTAGGTCATGGTTGCCCCAAAAGTGCTTTTTCAAAAGGTAACTGGATTTCCTTTGTTTTTCCTTGAAGATGTTTTGCTACTCATCCAAGAAGCTTCTTCAGTTGGATGAGAAGCGCAACGTCTTCAAGGAAAAACTAAGAAAGTCCAGTGGCCTTTTGAAAAAAAACACCTTTGGAGCACAATTACTGTTGTATTCCCAAAATACATTTGTCAAGAAAATATCAAGAAATCAGACTGCCAAAAAAGTATTCGTTAAAAACATTGACTAAAGAAAAAAAAGAGAACATTGTAACTGACATAATATGCTTCTTTATGTCAAACAAACATAGAAATATCTCCAAACTTCTCTATTTTGTATGTTTTGTCACCTTCTTAAGATTGTTCTGGCAGGAAGGATTTTTCCAGAACATTCACCAAATCCAATTCGGTGACCTTTTCCCTGACAGTACCCTGAAAGAAAAGAAAGAATCATTTTGGCAATCGTTAACCAATTCTAAAATTTGCCCTTTTCTGGTATACTCCCTTACATTTTCTCCTTTACATGCATTTCCTTTCCTCCCACCTCAACCAACCCATTCTGTGGCCACAAACCAGATGTTTTTTGGGGGGGAATATTTCTCCATCTGAAAGATGATAAGTATTATTATTTTATTTATTTATTTATTTATTTATTATTTATCACATTTTTATACCGCCCTTCTCCTTTCGGACTCAGGGCAGTGAACAGCCAGAATAAAACACATGTATATAAAAGTTAAAATAATTTTAAAATAGATTAAATAATTTAGGCTCATATAATTAAAAATATTCAAAATTCAAGATTTAAAAATTTAAATATCATTATATAAAACAACATAAAATCAGGCCAGCCCAGTGAGTTGAAAAAGATGGGTTTTTAGGGCCCGACGAAAAGTCCGGAGGTCGGAGATTACTCGTATCTCTGGGGGTAGATCATTCCAGAAGGTGGGCACCACCACAGAGAAGGCTCTCCCCCTGGGGGTCGCCAGTCGACATTGTCTGGCTGACAGCACCCTGAGGAGACCCTCTCTGTGGGAGCGAACCGGCTGGTGGGAGGCAATCGGTGGCAATTATTATATTCATAAAAATTGTGAATTTTCCAAAATTGCTTTGATCTGCCTTGAGTATAGAAGATACTACACAACAATAAGCATAAAGAGTTTTTACCTACTTAGAATCAAGTTACTTTGCAATGAACAGCTGAGATTGTTTCACCAGAGAACAAGATCAAAGAAGCGTGAGCATGTGGAACTAATCAAACATGTTTTCCCTCAATCCCGGCAGCTATATTATATATCTGAGTGACAAGAAAAACTGCCATCCAGCTCAGCCTTTTACTCAACGTGTCAACAATGCCTTTGAGAGTGAACAAGCCCACCCCCGAGATGCAACCAGAATCAATATTTCCAGAGGCCAAAATGTATGAATATTTATTTACAGGGTCAACCATCAATCCAATGAGATCCTGGATAGCAAACAACATGAAAACACGAATAAAAGCAAATATACGTATCCCAGGATAATGTTGCAAGATCGAATCTGGGCCGGTCACAAGGACCAGAGGTTTAGTCTTTTGAACTTTCTGACTCGTGCTGGAGCTCATCCTCAGGGAATTTCTCTATATTGGATTGAAGCCTGGGAGATGACGAGGGGACTGGAGGCTAAAACATATGAAGAACGGTTGCAGGAACTGGGTATGTCTAGTTTGATGAAAAGAAGGACTAGGGGAGACAGGATAGCAGTGTTCCAATATCTTAGGGGCTGCCACAAAGAAGAGGGAGTCAAACTATTCTCCAAAGCACCTGAAGGCAGGACAAGAAGCAATGGGTGGAAACTAATCAAGGAGAGAAGCAACTTAGAACTAAGGAGAAATTTCCTGACAGTTAGAGCAATTAATCAGTGGAACAACTTGCCTCCAGAAGTTGTGAATGCTCCAACACTGGAAATTTTTAAGAAGATGTTGGATAACCATTTGTCTGAAGTGGTGTAAGACTTTCTGCCTAAGCAGGAGGTTGGACTAGAAGACCTCCAAGGTCCCTTCCAACTCTGTTATTCTAAATGGGCCCTTTGTCTGTCAACAAGAGTGCTGATTTACTACAAGCTTATCAAGTACTTAGAGACGAAGGCAGTGGTGAAATCCAATTTTTTAACTCCCGGTTCTGTGGGCGTGGCTTGGTGGGTGTTGTGTGGCTTGGGGGCGTGGCAGGGGAAGGATACTGCAAAATCTCCATTCCCTCCCTACTCCTGGGGGAAGGATATTGCAAAATCTCCATTCCCACACCACTCTGGGGCCAGCCAGAGGTGGTATTTGCTGGTTCTCCGAACTGCTCACAATATCTGCCACCGGTTCTCCAGAATCTGTCAGAACCTGCTGGATTTCACCCCTGGACCAAAGGCTTGGCAGCACAAGACACAACAGCCAATTGCCAGCCATCAACACACCAATCAGCCAATAGGAAGGCACCACATATATATACAACTGACAGAATAACACAAAGCACATTTTCCAGTAGAGAGAAATTCCCTGAAGCTGAGCTCCAGACAAGTCTTGAAGCTTGGAAGAGTAAACCTCTGGTCCCCGTGACTGACCCAAATTCAATCTTGCAACATGAAAACATATCCAATCCATATCCAGGTTGATATGGCCACTTTTAAAATCTCAGCTCCCCAAATATCTCAGGGACAGGCTTCAGAGTTCCCATAAATTAACATCCTATCCCCCAGTATTAATGAATAAACAATTCCTAAGATTTCACGTCAGTTTGTGTCATCCCATCCAGATGTTTTTTCCCTTCCAGGCCTTCTCCAATCCAGCCCAGGCTAGAGATGCACAGCTCTTTTCACTGCTTACATTCACATCTGCTTACCTGTCATAATGACCTCATCTCCATCCTGCAGAAATGTTCGGGATTGACCATGCCTGAGATCGATATTTTTTGTCCCATTCCAGGACAGTTCCAACATGGACCCAAAATTCTCAGGTTCCTTCAAAAGCAGAAATCAGAAAAAAGAAAACTGAGCATCCGTGGACTTTGTAACTATTGCCCTGGCCTCTGTTTTGCAGAAATTAAGGCCACGCTGGGATTTGAAGAAAGAAACTGCTGTCAATCCTTCACCATAATTTAATATTTTATTATCTGGAAGAGGAGCGAGCCGAGAGGACTTTTGGGGTTGTTATTTTTAGCTAAAGCATATAAAATCTCAGAATCATGGTAGAACAAAAGCTGCCAAGAAGAATTCTAATTAAGCTGTATCTAAATTCTACTTTTCCCGGTAGCCTACCGGTTTTTCTATCTTCCATCCTTTATGTTATTTTCTCAAAGCAGAAAGTGAAGAATTAGCAAGAACCCAATCTTGACAAAGCATACAGCATGATCTACAGCAATGGCTGTTCCTATGCATATACTGCAACTGGGGATACTGAAAATGGAGAACTACATGTCCCATGGTGCCATCTTTCAATGATATACCACTGTCTAAGGCAGTGATGGCTAAACCTTTTGCTATCGCATGCCAGGAACAGGGGGAGTGTCACGCATGTGCGTGCACGCACCCATAATTCTATGCGCCCTGCCCCCACGCGTGCAATTCCCTCCGCTCCTGGCACGCAATGGCACAGTAGGCCTGTTTTTTGCTCTCCTCGGCCTCCAGAGCTTTTCTAGGAGTCAGGGGAGGGTGAAAATGGCCTCCCCCCCCCACAGAGGCCCTCTGGAGGCCGGAAATGGCCCGTTTTCAGCCTCCGGAGGGCCTCTGGGGGTGGGGGGTGAGGAAGGCCGTTTTTGCCCTCCCCAGACTCCTAGAAAGGCTCTGAAGGCTGGGGAGAGAGAAAAACGAGCCTTACCCCCCCAAAGGTGGTTTCCCTACTTCTGGTGGGCCAAAAGGTGCACCAGAGCTGAGCTTGCGTGCCCATCGATATGGCTACACGTGCCACCTGTGGCACGCGTGCCATAGGTTTGCCATCACAGGTCTAAGGCCTTGTTGTATGACTATAGTCATAACAAGGAACGCAATCCTGCTGGCACTTTTTCTACCACACTTTGATGGAGCAGAAAACAACCCAATTCCTAATGCTGAAAGCTGCAATCCCCAAGTTCTGCTATGCCCCAATCTGGAGATTAGAAAGGATCTATTGAAATGCATTTTGAAATGGTTTTAAAACCCTGGTTGGCTTTAGTTCTAATGGCTACTAGATTCCTCACTGCAGGTTTAAAAGTTTAATGCAAATATTTTGATAACCGTTATGATCCGTTCAATACTTACTGGCCCACTAATAGTTCCAGAGGCCAAAAGATCTCCCGGTCTGAGATTGCAACCGTTAACAGTGTGGTGAGTAAGCTGCTGTTTCATGGTCCAATACATGTGCTATGTATCAAGAAAGCGAATGATAGCCATAAAGACATATGAACATACGTCTACATCCATTTTCCATAGGTTATATGAGACATTAGATTATAATAACTTTTTCTCTTACCTTAAAGTTTGACCTACAAATATTTACCGGCTTGCTCATACCATCTCCTAAAAACCAAGCAAATATTATTAAGGAAAGTAAAGAAAGTGTCAAGGTTCCAACAGATGCCCTAATTAACTCATGAGTCTCCAGCCAAAGTTTCAAAAGAAATCCAGTTATTTATTAGGAGCAACATGTCAGCATCTACTCAAGTGAAGTCAACTCTGCCACATGTCATTTACGGCTCAACTTTGACCCGGTTTCCTTCCCCTCCTCCTCTGAGTCTGTGTCATAAATCACATTTTCCAATGACTTCCCCCTGTAGAAACCACTCCTCACAAACTGGCTTTGGTAATTTGAGATCCAACCTTGGAAGAAGGTATGCGTGGAATGAGCTCCCACCTTGCTGCCTATGGCAACTCAAGAGCAGACTAGAAATGTTTTGCGGGTTGACAGAAAGTCTGTGCCCACTCTACCTTTTGAACAGGATCAAAAGGGAATTTTAATCTGCATAAGCACAAATTAATTATATCTACAGGGTGTTTTTTTCTTTTCATAAGTACATACGTCATGCCTAAAATATTGTAATGGTAATATGGGGATTAACTTGGAAGACAAGAGGAAGAGACGTAGACAACCAGCTTGTATTGATGATGCTACCTAGTTGGATAATGAAACGTCGAAAGAAAACAACCAAGCTCAGAGAGCACCAAGGAGCCCTCCTTGGTCAACCCTGTGCTATAATATTCTCCTTCACTGAGACTAGATAACAGTCATGCAAAAGGACTCTCAACCCACAGAAGGATAAGGGGCATGGGAAAGAACTAGGGAGGGTCAGAAAAGACCCTCCCTAGTTCTCTAGGAAGTAAAAGGAAAGGAGGGGAGAAACATTTTTGTCTTGCAAGATTCTATTATTGTAAGGTAAAGGTTCCCCTTGCACATATGTGCTAGTCATTCCCGACTCTAGGGGGTGGTGCCATCTCCGTTTCAAAGCCGAAGAGCCAGCGCTGTCCGAAGACGTCTCTGTGGTCATGTGGCCCGCATGACTCAACACCAAAGGAGCACAGAATGCTGTGACCTTCCCACCAAAGGTGGTTCCTATTTTTCTACTTGCATTTTTTATGGGCTTTCGAACTGCTAGGTTGGCAGAAGCTGGGACAAGTAATGGGAGCTCACCCCGTTACGTGGCACTAGGGATTCGAACCACTGAACTGCTGATCTTTCAATCAACAAGCTCAGCGTCTTAGCCGCTGAGCCACTGCGTCTATTCTTGTAACCCTACCATAAAGGTAATGTTAGAGATGATGGATTGTGCTACTTGTCTGAACTACATCAAAGGGCTGGCATACATCTATGCTACCCTGTAGTAACAGGGTAGAGATAGCTCCAAGCAAGAATCCTGATCTCCGAGGTCAAATCAACTGCTTGGATAGAGGACAGGGTCCGTCCCCGTCCCCCCCCCCCCCATTCTCAACAAGAAAGTACATAAGTTCAAGATATGTTTTCAAGTCACATGTCATTATCTTGGTCTCATGAATTTGCTCCTTTGGAGCTCCTCAACTAGTAAACTGACTTGGAATTACAACATACATACCTTTTATAGCAACGAAGAGGTTTATGTCAAAAGTATAAGGCTGGTCATCACAAAGGTAAGGCAGGGGCTTGGGATCCTTGAAAGAATATAGAGAATATCATTTTCTCTAATACCAAGAGTGGTGCGGTGGCCTAGAGGTGGAGCTCTTGCCTCATAATCGGGAGGGTGTGAGTTCGATCCTAGGTAGAGGCAGGTATTTCTCTCTCTGAGCACAATGAGAATATATATCTGATGAACAAAACTACACATTGGCGACAGGAAGGGTATCCGGCCAGTAAATACTCAGCTCCATTCAGCCGTCCAGACTCCACCCCCGCAAGGCATTATGAGGTCATTAAAAGAAGATGATTCTCTCTAATAGCAGACTGGAGAGTTAGACTTCTAATCGTTTATGGTTCATGCAACACCCAGAAGTAGAAGCCCACGAAGTACCTCCTTTCCCTTTCGTTATATTGTTGTTGTAAATCGTGATACACGATATTGTTTCAGTGAAGTGATGTTTCAATAAATGTAGGAAAAAGACAGGCAGAGCCTGGGGTGGAGTCAAGAGAGGAATCAGCCAGAAATCATTACATTCCCACAAACAATCCAACTCCGGGCCCTTTTGAATTTTGGTTGCTCTTATCCAGTGCCAATTTAGCGCCGGCCGTTAATTAGATCCTTAACACGAGCAATAAATCAGCTTAACTAGAACATAACATTCAGGTGTCCTGAATTTTTGTCTGACGATAAAACAATTATAGATAATGAGCATCCCATTGTTTAAAAAAGCTTCAGATGCTGAAAACGGAGCACCAAGGGAAAGGTTTGTCAGTATCAATTATAATTTAGGGCGTCAATATTTCAAGCATAGAATTATTTAGCTTTCAAAGTTAAGAATAACATTAGAGAGAGAAAAAGAAATGCTGCAACTCATAGCCAAAGTACTAGCTACATCTCAATAGCTTCAATCTGAAGCTGATTATGGAATATCGAAACCTTCATTGTATGGTGCGTATGTATATGTATGAACCAGGGGTGAAATCCAAACTTTTTATCTATTGGTTCTGTGGGCGTGGCTTGGTGGGCGTGGGCAGGGAAGGATGTTGCAAAATCTCCATTCCCACCCCACTCTGGGGTCAACCAGAGATGGTATTTGCTGGTTCACCGAACTACTCAAAATTTCCGCTACCGGTTCTCCAGAACCTGTTAGAACCTGCTGGATTTCACCCCTGGTATGAACACATTTTAGATTAGTGTCAGCATGAAGCTAAATTGAATTTTGGGAAGACAGTATCTCCCAAAAGTGGTAGGGTCTGATATCTTGGCTACTGTTCTGTCCCCGTCCTCCACCCACACACAAACCCACACAGACAGACGAGGGTTAAAGGAGCAGCACACACACGGAAGGTTCGTTATCACGGCTTGGCAGCCCTTTGTAAACCGGCTGCCAAGGTCTTTACTAAACAAGGGGGGTGGGGGAAATACCTCCACCAGATAACCAAACACGTACACACCAATTGAGGGAAATATAATTCAAAAGTCCAAATCTTTCCAGCCGGCTGATGCTTAGCTCCAAGGACTAGCCAGGGTAAAACTTTGTCCGTCACAGAATTCCAACTGCTACCCCACTCCTTTATAAAACCTGTGGGGTGTGGTCCTGTGACTCAGTTAATCCCTGGCACGCTTCCTCATTTGTTGGGCTCTCTTATCACGCTGGCACTGGCGTGGGTCCAGCCACCTCTGGCCTTCCTCATTATCCTCCGACTGATCGGAGACACCTGGCTCCTGACTCATCTCCTCTCCTTCGGCTGGCAGCTGATGAATTACCAGGGAGGAGGGGCCGGGGGAGGGAGGCCTGGCTGGCTCCTCTCCCTCCTGTTCGGAGCCTTCTTCCTCCGATGCAATGGCCTCGGGGGTCGGAGCCACAACAGCTACTTTAAGTTTGCAATGGTGTGCCCTGTGTTTACACTTTGTACCAGGGATGGGCTCCTGGGGGTTCAGCAGGATTTGGGCGATCCTCTAGCCAAGGATCGCTGGGGTTTGGCGAATCCCCCAAATGCCATCCCTGTCTGGCCATGCCCACCCCACCCCACCCTGCCCACCGGACCCCATCCCTCCTCTTCCAGGAGTCTCCACACAGCCCGTTCATCATTCCAGGTAAGATCAGGGGCCGCATGGAGGGTCTGGGCAGGGTAAAAAAATGGGCCTACTGGAGGTTCCGGAAGCCAAGAAACGGGCCTGTTTCCTGCCTCCAGAGGGCCTCCAGATCCTGGGGGAAGCTGTTTTAGCCCTCCTAGAGGCTCGAGGAAAGCCTCCAGAGCCTGGGGAGGGTGAAAAACAGACCTCCCAGAAGTTCCGGAAGTCTGGAAACTGGCCTGTTTCTGGCCTCCGGAGGGCCTCAGGACCCTGGGGGAAGCTGTTTTCACTCTCCCAGAGGCTCAAGGAAAGCCACTGGAGCCTGGGGAGGATGAAAAATAGGACTTCCGGAACTTCCAGAAGTCTGGAAACTGGCCTGTTTCCAACTTCCAGAGGGCTTCCGGACCCCGGGGGAAGCAGTTTTCACCCTCCTGGAGGCTCAAGGAAAACCTCCAAAGCCTGGGAAGGGGGAAACCCCACCCCCCACCCCCCATGGTGTAGGCAGCCGACTAGGCCACACCCACCCAGCAACGGGGCAGCGAACCCGTTGCTGAAGGATCTGAAGCCCACCCCTGCTTTGTACCAACCTGGATAGGATTTGGCAGTGCAAAGGGCATCAGAGCTTCCATAGTGACAACCCATGGAGAGATAGAGGTGCCAAAACTCTTGCTCAGGAATGGACCTAGGGGAACATACTCCCACTTCTGAATGTCACGAGCTAAGTGAAGAAAACAAAAGCAGAGAAACCTTCAGGATGAAATCATTTCCACATCACAATTGTGTCTAAAACCTCTGATTTGTTTGCGAGCAACTCTCTCCCCTTCTCTCCCTCAAGCTTGCCCCACAGAAGCCTCTCCTCTCCTATCCCCCTTCTCTCCCTCAGGCTGGCCCCACAGGGGCCTCTCCTATCTTATCTCCTTCTCTCCCTTTCAGGTGGGGAGTAGAATGTCTAAACTCCCAGCCCACAGGCCAGATGAATCACATGCTGCACAAGTGGCAGTTGGAACAGAGTTCTTTTCAGGTGGGGAGGGGGAGTAGAACATCTAACTCCTTAGCTTCAGAGTGTGTTAATAATAATATAAAAAATATTAATGATCTGATGGTCATTTCAAAAAAATCCTTTCTTAGGGAGCACCTAGAAGCCAAGAGGGACATACAGTACGTGCCAAATTTCAACTTTGCAGGCTTTATGGTTCTGGAGATTTCATGATGATGCATGAGTGGTATTTCACATAGATAGATAGATAGATAGATGGATGGATGGATGGATGGATGATAGATAGATAGAGATAGATAGATAGATACATGGATGGATGGATGGATAGATGATAGATAGATAGATAGATAGATAGATACATGGATGGATGGATGGAT
>WNWU01000101.1:464075-486853 GCA_012654045.1 Ptyas mucosa
AGAATAGAATAGAATAGAATAGAATAGAATAGAATAGAATAGAATAGGAATTCTTTATTGGCCAAGTGTGATTGGACACACAAGGAATTTGTCCAGATTATGAACATTAACTTCCAGATACCTGGACAACACCTTGACCAGAAGGGCTGGAATAAACTTTAAACTCACTCACGGAATCAAAGGATTATAGAATTAAAAGGAATGGCAAGCATCTTGTCTAGTCTTCTACAATATGCAGGAAGACCCATCAATCCATCCTTAAGAGATGCCAAGAAGTGGTGAAATCCAATTTTTTTTTACTACCGGTTCTGTGGGCGTGACTTGGTGGGCATGGTGTGACTTAGTGGGCATGGCAGGGGAAGGATACTGCAAAATCTCCATTCCCTGCCCACTCTGGGACCAGCCAGAGGTGGTATTTGCCAGTTCTCCGAACTGCTCAAAATTTCCGCTACCGGTTCTCCAGAACCTGTCAGAACCTGCTGGATTTCACCCCTGATGCCCAGCCTCTTTGTTAAAACTTCGAAGAGATGAACAGCCCACAAGCTCTGCAGGTATTCTATTGATCTTCAAAATTAACCCTGGTACCAAAATCTAACTAGTTTAGTAAATAACCACTGTGTTTCGACTACTATGGTTTTCAGAAGCAGCAATCTGGTGGCGAGTCCTTAAAAATCTAAAAAACCCACCAGTAGTTCAGTTTGACTGAAGATGACGTTCTGTAAGATGGTTCTGCTAAAAAAAAAAACCCTGATACCTGCTGAAAGACATGGTGTTGCTTTGAAAGGACAGGTCCATCAAAGAGATGTTTAACAACATTGAGGTCCAGCACCTGATCACCGATGGCTACTCCAATCCTGTGTCTGGGCTGCAAGAGAGAGAAATGCACATGAGAAACCGAAGTTTCTCAGCTGCTATTCCGGCCTACCAAAGTAATCTTGATTATCCATAGCTCCCAAAAGTGAATTGGGAGAGAAGGAGAAGGGGGCCATTGAAAAATTCATTCTGTTTCATGAACAATTAAAGCTTTAAAGCGGGTAAGAGATGATGGTTAGAAAGGGAATATGTTTAAATACAGTGGTGGCGTAATCAAAGTTAGACTAGGGATGGAAACTAGAGAGAGGGGGATTAACAGAATACACATTCTTATATAATAAGGAGAAGTAATAATAAGAGGGGAAATTAAAATTTGAATGACGGTATTACTAAGTATCCTTAAATAATATGGCGACTGGCATAAAAATAATATATTGAACTATTGATTAAATAAATAATGATTAAATTTATAATTCAGTATGAATATGTGTATGTTTGCTAAATGTAACAAATATGATTAAAATATTTTATTTGTATTAAAATGTATGACATGCAGAATATGGTGTTTGACATAAAAACAACAGATTTGAAATATAGGATAACTAAATAATGAAGGATTATAAATTGAGCAAGCAAATAATGGAAGATTTTAATTTAAGATAAATGTTTGTATTATTATTAGAATTATATAAGCTTGTTAAAGGTAATAAATATGAGTAATAATATCCTATTTGTATTAAAAGGTGTGACACTTAGAATAGAGTGACTGGAATAAAAATGACACATTGAAATATTGAATAACTAAACAATGAAAGATTATACTTTAGTGAAAATATGTATATCATTACTAGAATTATATAAGCTTGTTAAATGAAACAAATATGATTACTACTATTTTATTTGTATCAAAATGTACGAGACCCAGGTGCCACGCTGTTCACGCATTGATATGTTTGTCAAAAATAAAAAACTTGAAAAACCGAAAAACTCATTTTGTTTCTTTGCAGATGACTCCCCTCAAAAATAAGAGAGAGAGAGAATTGGGGTCGGAGAGCATAAAAATTTACAAATTGTTTTTTGAAAAATCTCATCCCTTGAATGCTTGTCCTCTGTTAACTTCAGCAAACAGGAAAGTTAATGCATAACTTACGGTGTAGATTTCAATGGCTCTGGGGCTACTGATTTTGGTGGCCCTCCAAGAAGCTAAAATTTTCCCATGTTAGCCCCGCACTTTAAGACTTTATGGATGGCCAGTTGTTATTATCGTCAGAGAGGAATAATAGATTAATATTATTATTAATATTGACGCAATCAGAGGTTCTCCTGAAAGGAGCAGAAGATTGGCTTTGAGTTGTCTGTTAAATTAGTAACACGATTGTTAAGTGAATCTGACCTTGGTTGCCAGAAGTCACAAAATTTGGTCGCGTGACATTAGGACACTGCAACCCAGTGGTGAAATCCTGCCGGTTTTGTCTGGCTCACGCGAGCTGGTAGTACCGGCGGCGCGTGGTTCGATGAACTGGTAGCGGCGGCAGCACGAAGCTCCGCCCACCCGCCTGGACGTTACTTCCTGGTTTTTAACCCTCTGCGCATATGCAAAGCCTTCTGTGCATGCACAGAGGGTCAAAAATTGGACGTGACGATGGTGTGTGCATTTCTGAACCGGTAGGGAAGGTAAGTAAATTTCATCCCCGCTGGAATCGTTATAAATATGAACCAGTTGCCAAGCATCCGTATGTAAATCCCGTGAACCTGGGGATGCTGCCACGGCCTTAAGTGTGAAAAATGGTCATAAGTAAGTCACTTTTTTCAGTGCTGTTGTAACTTTGGACGGTCACTAAATGAACTGTTGTAACTGGAGGTCTACCTGTATCCTTCCAGAGATTAGACATGAGATGTGCTTTTAATACATGATCCATGTTTTCCAAAGTTGCACCTACCAGTTGGGTACCATGGACGTGCTTCTTCTGTTGTCATAACCGAGATCCAGGGGTGGGCTTCAAAAATTTTAGCAAGGGGTTCCCTGCCCAGTTTCTGGGGCGGTGTGGCCTCCTGCACCACGGGGGATGGGTTTGCCCTCCCCAGGCTCCGGAGGCTTTTCTTGAGCCTCCGGGAGGGAGAAAATGGCCTCCCAAGCTCCGGAGGCCCTCTGGAGGCTGGAAGTAGGCTCATTTCCAGCCTTCCCAAATTTCCGGTAGGCTGTTTTTTTGCCCTCCCCGAGCCTCCGCACACGCCCTGCTCTTTACCTGCATCCAAAACAGGCCGCGTTGGGACTCTTGGGAGGGGAGGGGCAGGATTAGAGGGGCCAGCCAGGAGTGGGATTTGGGGGTTCTCCGAACTGCACAGAATCTTAGCTAGAGGTTCTCCCGAACCCCTGCGAACCCCCAGCAGCCCACCTCTGCTGGGACCCCAATCAGAAGACCAGCGGGCCAAATATGTCCTAATGACAGCAAGTCTTTTAGGGCTCCACTTGCAAACTTTTTTCAGTGCCGTTGTAAATTTGAACGGTCACTAAGCGGACCATTGTAAGTCAGGGACTAGCTGTATTTTATGAGCAAATTCGCCAAGCTTAGAAACCAGTTAAGAGAAGGTGGGAAACAGGTCAACTCTTCGAAAAGAAATCACGGCTGGAAACTATCAATGGACATTTTGAATGCAGGGAAAGGAATAGTGACTGCAAGGAGAGACAGAAGCAGAAGCTGCACAGCTTATGAAACCCTCTACCCAAATATGGGATGGAGCATACTGCTTCCATATGCAGCCCGGGTTCAAATCCCAGAAGGGTATGGCTAGATGACGAGAGCTAAATAGCTTGAAATAGATCTATACTAGTCTCCCTTTATTTCTTTGTCGGTAAATTCAACACAAAAATTCCAGAGGTGGAGCATCGATAACCCCAGCAAGCAAGCTATTCCATTAATTGCTCTCACTGTCAGAAAATTTCTCCTTACTTCTAGGTCTAGACCTAACATTTTCAACCAATTAACATCTTTGGGACTATTCCAATTATGATTTAGCCACGACTACCACACGTGGTGGCTGAACTTGTCGATTGAAAGGTCGGCAGTTCAGCAGTTCGAATCCCTAGGGCCGCGTAATGGGGTGAGCTCCCGTTACTTGTCCCAGCTTCTGCCAACCTAGCAGTTTGAAAGCACGTAAAAAATGCAAGTAGAAAAATAGGGACCACCTTTAGTGGGAAGGGAACAGCGTTCTGTGTGCCTTTGGTGTTTAGTCATGCCAGCCACATGACCACGGAGACGTCTTCGGACAGCGCTGGCTCTTCAGCTTTGAAACGGAGATGAGCACCATCCCCTAGAGTCAGGAATGACTAGCACATACGTACGAGAGGAACTTTTACCTTTACCACATCCCAAATAAAGTTATGGAGATTAGTGGATTTTTAAAGTTTATTTTCCCAAGCATGTTCCCTTAAAAACCAACGGCAGGGTTGATGACGGTCTCCGCTGATCATTAGACTTAGCGGTGTTGCAATTTCCCAAGGCAAAGTACCCGAATTGGACTCCTAGGACCCATCGGGATCAATAAGACACAGAAGGAAAACAAGAGAGATGAACTCAAAAGTTAAAAAAAAGTAATTTGTTTGCTTACCTCGTCTTGCGTGGAAAAGATTCCGTAGGGCAGGTTTTGAATGGGGAAATGGGAATTCTCGTCCACTTTAATAAAAGACATGCTGCTTTGATCTTGCAGGCACAACGGAGAGAGAAAGAGAGAGATTTCCAGATGTTGCTTGGGTTGCTAAACCCCTGGGGGCCCCTCCTTTTTTTCAATACGAAACAGCCAATCAGTCTTGTTTCTTCTCTCCCACCCTCACCGAATTTGCAATCTACAAAACCAGGAAGTTAAACAGTACCAGATTTGCACATGACGTAACAGTAATCCCAGCTGCAGCCTCCCTCCGTCCCTCCCTCTTTCACTCAAATTCTTCCTAAATCCTTTCCCAGCAGATTCAGCCTAGAGCAGGGGTCACCAAACTTTCGGACCAGCAGGTTCTGACCAGTTCTGGAGAACCGGTAGCGGAAATTTTGAGTAGTTCGGAGAACCGGTACTAAAAATGCTGACTGCCCCTGCCCCTATCTATTCTTTGCCTCCCGAGTCCCAGCTGATCGGGAGGAAATGGGGATTTTGCAGTAACCTTCCCCTGGAGTGGGGTGGGAATGGAGATTTTACAGTATTCTTCCCCTGCCATGCCCACCAAGCCATGCCATGCCCACCAAGCCACACCCACAGAACTGGTAGTAAATTTTTTTGAAACCCACCGTTTTGGACCTCAGGGACCACTAAGCTCATAATTTTAAATCCCATGGACCACTAATATGATCTGCCTAATGACCAGCTGGGTGGGCATGGCTAGGTGGGCATGTGACTAGGTGGGTGTGACCAACTCCTCACCTCCCCGCCCGGCCTCCTTAGGACCCCAACAAGAAGCAGTTGTTGGAGCTAAGCCGCCACCACGAGAAAGAGTTGGCAAAACAGCCGGCTCAGTTCAAATTGGATCTGACCGAGAAGGGGGTTCAGCAGAAGCACCTCACTGAGGACTAGGAGCATAGGCTTTCCAAGCAGAGGGAAGACCTGTGGGAGTGCAAGGCCAGGTACTGGCACTGGAGGCTCAGAGGGCTGAAATGGTCAGCCAGTTCCAGGCCATGATGCTGTCCCACTGGAACAAGGTCCTCAGGCTCTTTGCCACCAGCGGCCCTTCCCTCCAGCCTTCGCCCAAAGCCCTGCACCAGGAGGCTGAAGCAGACCCCAAGACGGAATTTCTCCCCCCTCTGACCCACACAAAAAGACCCCAAAGGGGGAGACTCTCTGCAGCAACACAAACGTTCATTGCATTTATCCGTCCCAGGGCCCGTAATTTGAGGTTCCCTGGTTTAGTGCAATATTAAAAATGCAAATAATTTTTCTGCGGACCACCAAAATTTTCTCGTGGACCACCAGTGGTCCACTGGTTGACTTTCAGGTGGTTGACCTTCAGAGCCAGTGCTTGGTAGTGTAATGGATGGAATGATGGCTAAGAAAACAAGACTCAACCCACTGTTTCTAGTGGATGGATCAGTCCAGCTGAGTAATGCCCTACCATCCTGGAGGGATGGCTTGCTCCAAGTTATTGTTTGTTTATTTATTTATTTATTTATTCTTATTTATATGCCGCCCTTCTCCGGAGACTCAGAGCGGCTTACAATGCGTTAAGCAATAGCCTTCAAACTTTTGTATATTTTATACAAAGTCAGTTTATTGCCCCAACAAACCGGGTCCTCATTTTACCCACCTTAGAAAGGATGGAAGGCTGAGTCAACCTTGAGCCTGGTGAGATTCGAACTTACAATAATTGCAGGCAGCTGGATGTTAAATGCTGCCTTGTAAGGAGGCATTAGCCTCCTACGCCACTCAGTTTGCTCCTGCCTAAGCAGGAGTTGGACTAGAAGACCTCCAAGGTCCCTTCCAACTCTGTTATTCGAATTCTATTCTATTCTATTCTATTCTTTGAATTTTATTCTATTCAAAGTATATTCTATTTGAATTTTATTCTATTCTATTCAAATTCTATTCTATTTAAATTCCATTCTATTCAAATTCTATTCTATTCTATTCTTCGAATTCTATTCTATTCTATTCTATTCTTCGAATTCTATTCTATTCGAATTCTATTCTATTCTATTCAAATTCTATTCTATTCTTCGAATTCTATTCTATTTGAATTTTATTCTATTCTATTCTATTCAAATTCTATTCTATTCAAATTCTATTCCATTTGAATTCTATTCTATTTGAATTTTATTCTATTCTGTTCTATTCAAATTCTATTCTATTCAAATTCCATTCTATTCAAATTCTATTATTTGAATTCTATTCTATTCTATTCTATTCTAATTCTATTCTATTCTAATTCTATTCTATTCGGGGAACATAGAATGAGCTTTGGCCGATCGTGTTATCTAATCTCAGAGCTCTTCATCTATTGGATGGTTTAACATTTTAAACAAACAATGCAAAGCCATTAATAAAACTTTACAAACAAGAAATGGTTTGGCTCACCCAGCCTGACCTAAGCTAGAAACAAACCCACTTGCTGTGAAATGCAACTTTTTTCTTTTCTTTTCTTTTCTACATGCAGATTTGCTTTCCTTGTGGCCTATTATACAGGATCCTCTCCGATTGGGGTGCTTAGAAATGTTGTCGGTGAATAAACAGCATTTTTGCACCATATAACTGCAATACACACAGAGAGATATACACAAATAGTCAATCCTACGTAATTATTGAATCCCTGTTAGTCGAAGGACTAGAATTTCCTTACAAATATGCATTTCTAGAAAAGGAACAAAGCAAAAAAATCATCATTCATTATTTATAGGAAGTCCTTATGCAATTTGAATTCCCTTTATTACAAACAAGTTCAAATTTAACAAAGCATTTACGGTCTGGGTCGATCGTTATAGAACACGGGGTAGTCCTCCACTTAAGACAATTGAGCCCAACGTTTCTGTTGTTAAGTGAGATTTGCCCCGTTTTACGACCTTTCTTGCCACATTTGCTAAGTGAATCGCTGCAGTCATTAGTCTGTAAGTCAGTTACATGGCCGTTAAGTGAATCCAGCTTCCCCCTTGACTTTGCTGGTCAGAAGGTCGCAAAACGAGATCACGTGACCTTGGGACACAGCAACGGCCGTTAAGTATGAACCAGTTGCCAAGCGTCTTGAATTTGGATCACCTTCCCGTGGAGATGCTACAAAGGTCATCGTAACCATGGAAAATGGGTCATCAATCACATTTCTCGGTGCCGTTGTAACTTTGAACGGTCACTAAACCAACTGTTGTAAGTCGAGGACTTCCTGTATAAAGAAAGCAGCATGCCCTGATATTGCAAATCTACCCCAAAGGCTGCCCACCGAATAGCGGAGCAAACTTTTGTTTTCATTCCAGAAGACACGCCTGGATTAAAATCCCTAGATGGCGAAACTCTTTGTGAAAAAGCTTGGAGGAGAATCTCAAGTGCAGCAGGTGTTCCACAGGTGACTTTTCTTCTACCAGAAATAAAACGCTCTGGACTTCGGAACTTCCTTCCTCAAGAGATAGTGTCCAATGACTTCAAGCTCCGAAGAGAAAAACGGAGAATTCTGCCTTTGTATTTCACGCTTAAGACAGGAAAATCAAGAGGCATCTCTCGCCAGAGCAGGGACATCTACAAAACCAGGGAAAGAGACTGAACTTGGAATAAATCAAATCCGCACCTATCCCACAGGCTCTTTCAGTACAGAAATGCAACTGTGGGGGGAGAAAAGAAAAAAAAGGATACCACTGGGTAATCCTAAAGCAGTGGTGAACCTTTTTGGCACCGAGTGTCCAAATCAGAACATGCGCGCACCAGATTGCTGGAAACCCAAAGACCAGATGGTCGGTGTGCATGCTGGTCTTCGGGTTTCTGGCCCACGTGAAGACTAGGTAGCCGGCACCTGTATGAGCACTGGAAACCCAAAGACAAGGTGGCCGGTGCATGCATGCGTGCCAACCAGCTGATCTTCAGGTTTCCGGTGCTCCGGCAAGTGCAAAGACCAGGTGGCTGGCGCATGCATGCATGCCAGCCAGCTGATTTTTGGGTTTCTGGTGCTCCAGCACGTGCAAAAACCAGGTGGCCGGCGCACACATGCATGCCAACCATCTGATCTTCAGGTTTCCGGCACTCTGGCACATGCGAAGACCAGGTGGCCGGTGCACGCATGCGTGCCAGCCAGCTGATCTTCGGGTTTTCGGCAGTCCAGCATGTGTGAAGACCAGGTGGCCAGCACACACATGCATGCCAACCAGCTGATCTTTGGGTTTCCAGTGCTCCGGCACGTGGAAGACCAGCTGGCCGGCGTGCATGCACATGCCGGAAACTAAAAGAACAGCTCTGTGTACCACGGTTTGCACGCGTGCCATAGGTTCGCCATCACAGTCTTAAAGGAAGCGTTTTCCTCTAGTTAGTATTTCAACTCCTGCACCAAAGTTGTAAAAGAAGGTTGCACACAAACTCTGTCCAACGCTGTGGTCCTTCCTATAAGCCACATTTAAGTTTCAACAGACAGGTAGTTCTTGACTTACGACCACAACCGAGGCTAACATTTTTTTGTGGCTAAGTGAAGCAGCTGGCTTTTGTTTCATTTTACCATCTTTTCTTGCTAACAGTTGTTCAGTGAATCACCAGCAGTTGTTATGTTAGCAACAAGGTTGTTTAAGGGAATCTGGCTTCCTCTTTGCCTTTGCTGGTTGGAAGCTCCCAAAAAGTTATCACGTCATAAATACGAGCCAGTTGCCAAGGGTCTGAATTTCGATCGCGTGACCACGGGAATATTTACAATGGCCGTTAGGTGTGAAAAATGATCATAAGTCCCTTTTTTCAGTGCCACTGTAACTTCGATCACTAAACTAATAGTTGTAAGTCAAAGACTACCTGTACAAATTTTTAATCTGGCGAGAGGCTACTGGTTTCCAAGGGGAGGGCAAGTTATCATATCCATTCTAAATTTCCCTTTTTCTTTTATTATTTTATTAATCATATTTCTATGCCGCCCACTCTCCGAGGACTCTGGGCGGCTTACGCCAAAGACAATATACTAAATAGCATATTGCCCCCAACAATCTGGGTCCTCATTTTACCCACCTCAGAAGGATGGAAGGCTGAGTCAACCTTGAGCCGGTGAGATTTGATCCGTTGATCTGCTGAACTAGCAGTCAGCTGAAGTAGCTGCAGTACTGCACCCTAACCACTGCGCCACCTCGGCTCTATTTTCTTCTCTTGACAAAAGGAAGTTACTCATCTTGTTGAAAGGCTGAAAACCGATGCAGGTTAATCTGTGTCTTTTTGCCATCTGAACACAGACTCACCTGTCTCACTCCAATATTTAAATATTCCTCATGGCGGGTTCAACCAATACAGATATTGTTAAATCAAACCGAATTCGTTTTTTCTATAGTGCGATGACCTGCATCAAATTTCTCCTTATGGCATCCTTTTTTTCCGGGCCCAAATGGATGTGCGCGCCTCTTAAAATTTCTTACAAAAAAACCACCCCAAAAAGGCACCAACTGCCTCTCCTCTGTCCCAAATTTTTAAAAATTTTATTTTAATCAAAGTTAAAGACGTGGGTGAACATAAATACAATACACTTAAAAAGTTCTTCATTCTTTGTATTGGTGCACGTAAAAGAACCCCATTAGCACAATTCCCGAGAAGATCTGCGAGCAGGCAAACTCCCAACATGCACGCTTGGAGAAAACGAAGAAAAATAAAATAATAAAATAAAAAAAAAAGGGGGGGGGAGAAGGGGAAAGAAAGAAAGAGAAAAAAAAACCCTAGAAAAGAACCTCGAAGAGCAAAAGTCACACGCACGCTTTTTAAAACCTCAGCACTCTCTGACACGCTCAGAAAACGAACGATGCATACATAAATAGATAGCGGGTGCAAACAAGCTATTATGATAACATGTGTATAAATTTTTTGTTAAGAGGGAGAGGGGAAACCAAGCAGCCTTAATGATTAAATACATTCAGTTATTGATTGCTAGTTGTGCCATATAAGGCATTACCAAAGAGGGGGAAAAAAATAAAATAAGAGGAGGGAAATTGTGCTGCAGAGACAGACAGAGAGAGAGAGAGAGAGAGAGAGAGAAAGGAAAGCTATATACAAAATGAAAATGAAGTGTCTTGGGTTAATTCATGCACGTTTAATATGAGAAGTGGGAAAAGCACGGATGCCCTCCAACGTAACTTTGAAAAAGCCCTCTGCACTCAATATTTATTTGGAAAAAAAAAAAAGATGATAATACTTTTATAGCCATGGTATCCATCAGTTTCCAAAAGGCCCACCATCCTAGTGGATACAGCTGTGTAGAGTTTCTGTCTTCATCTGTAGGAATCAAAAAACAAAAGGACCATAAAAAGAAAAAAAAAAGGTTGGTTTTGTGCTAAAAGGAGGGGGGAGGGAAATTATATGTTTCTGCATGACATGCATGATGCGGGAGACTTGTCCTCTTGAAGTCTACAAGGGGTCGGCCAAGAAAAATGAAAGACTTATGTGTGTGGGGGGGGCGCTTGTGAAAGGGGAAGGAAAAAGCTCAAGTCAATTTTTCATCTGCAGGTGGTCAAACATTTTAATATTCCAGCTACAGGAGCAGTTCAAATCTTCTGAATCTTTTCCCCAACAACTACAGGATTCTCTTTTCTGATCTTCTCAGCTGCGTCAGCTTTGTAATTGTAAGAGCAACTGTGGACATCTGAGTAACGGTGTACAGCACAGTAAACGTTCCCACACCTGCATTCAAACCCTGGAAAGAAAGAATAAAAGATGAAATAGCAATAGCACGTAGACTTATATACCGCTTCACAGTGCTTTACAGCCCACTCTAAGCGGTTTACAGAGCCAACCTATTGCCCCCAACAATCTGGCTTCTCATTTTACCCATCTCGGAAGGATGGAAGGCCGAGTCAACCTTGAGCTGGTGCGAATCGAACTGCTGACAGTCAGAAGTCAGCAGAATTAGTCTGCAGTACTGCATTTTAACCACTGTGCCACCATGGCCCGGTCCGGCCCTTCCCTTCCCTTCCCTCCCACTTTAGCAATAGCACTTATATACTGCTTCACAGTGCTTTACAGCCCTCTATAAGTGGTTTACAGAGTCAGCATCTTGCCCACAACAATCTGGGTCCTCATTTGACCCACCCTGGAAGGATGGAAGGCTGAATCAACCTTGAGCCTGGTGAGATTCAAACTGCCAAATTGAAGTCAGCTGGCAGTCAGCAGAAGTAGCCTGCAGTACTGCACTCTAACCACTGTGACTCATGATATAAATATTATTAACATATTAGAGTAGGGGTAGGGGTAGGGGTAGGGGTAGGGGTAGGGGTAGGGGTAGGGGTAGGGGTAGGGGTAGGGATAGGATAGGATAGGATAGGATAGGATAGGATAGGATAGAATAGAATAGAATAGAACAGAACAGAACAGAACAGAACAGAACAGAATTCTTTATTGGCTAAATGTGACTGGACACACAAGGAATATTTCTTCGGTGCATCAGCTCTCATTGAACATAAAAAGCTATAAGTGAGAAATCATGGATCATAGATAGATCAGTAGATCAATCATCTATTCTATTCTACTCTGTGAATTATCACCCCACTTTTAGACTCGCTGTTCAATTCAAACCTCCAAATGATTGAATCTAAGGGAACTTACCAGTGAGACCAACCTTCTTTCTGCACATAAAACATCGAGTTTTTTTCTGTTTGGGTTTGTCAAATGATTTGCCTTGTTCTTCCGAGGAAGGTTCTGCACTATCTGATGCCGAAGCTGAAGAGAAAAGATGGATAAAGATCAGGATATAGCCAGGACACGGGAAGCCAACTCGGCACAGTTCAAATCCAAAGCCTTGGGGTCTCAACTCAAAAAAATTAACTTTGGATCCTCTGCCATTCAATCATAACCATCTAACCCCATTTTTTCCTCTATGAACAATTCAACATCCTGTTTAGAACGGTAGAGCTGGAAAGAATCCCAACAATCATCTAATCTAATCCTCTGTAATGTGCAAGAAAATCAATTTAATTTTTTTTAATTTTTTTTTTTGTGAATGGGGGCTACCCAGTTTCTTCAGACTACACCCCAGAGACAAAGGTCTCCCTGTTGGTCCCAGGACATGTTAAATAAAGGTAACATTGAGAATGAAGACTTGAAACAGCAACTTTTATGATTCTCTACTGAAAATTCCTGCAGACAAATGCCTCAATACTAAGTCTTCCTCACTCAACTTTTCAGATTAAGCAGGCCATCAAGATATATCCTTGTTTTTGGTACCCAAATCCAAAAAAGGAACCCAAATCCAAACCAATAGCAAGCTGTGTGTAAGCCACAAGTGAAGAAAACTCTAGGTATTTTCAGCACTGGTTGTTGTCAATGGTTGCAAAGCCACCCTCATAAAAAACGTTTTCCTTTCCTTCTCACCGCAAGGGTTTCTGAACATCACACCCAGTATTTTTGGGATAAAAGCCCATCTCCAAAAGCATTGGGCCTAAATGAAAGAACCCGTATTTTGCGTACAAGGGGATAGATCCGTGACATTGCCAGAAAATATAAATATTCATTATCCTTGTCAGTTTACAGTCTACCTTGCTATGCATGTAATACTCAAGGCAGCTGCTCAAAATAAAAGATAACTGTTTTTGGGGGGTGAGCCAACAACTGAAATTTTTAGAACGAATTAGAAGGTCTAATTTCGGATTCCCAAAAATGCTCTCTGGGGGCTCTGGGGGCTTCAGAGTCCCTTGTGATTGCTTCTTAAATTTTTATCCCCTTCTCTCTTTCTTGCAGATATTTTAAGACACTCATTTCACCCCTTAGGAGTTCTTGACATCTTGTTCTCAGAATGAACCCTGCCGTCACTTTTGAAGGATAAGAAAAATGCAACCCAACCCAACTCAACCCAATCTCATCATGGCTTCATCGTATTTCCTCTGACTGCTCCCATTGCTACAGGAAAGGATTCCAAGAAAGAGCTGCTCCAACATGGATTCACACAGTCATACACAAGCTAACAATTCCAGACAAGATGACATGGTATGCAAAAGAGCTAAAGAACTAACTGAAAAGCTAAACTGGCAACTCGTTGACTGCTTAATTGGAAACCCTGTATCCAACAGCTAATTATACCAATGATTAGTAAGCAACACAGAGACAAAAATGACCAAGTTTACACATGATGGATCAATGCAATGTGTGGATCCAGACCATAAATCATTCTATACCAAGGAGGAAAGAGATATTAAAGCACCAAAACAAGAAAATGTTCCAGAGGAACTAACGCATGCAGAAAAATCCTATTGACTAGTTTTGATAGAATAGTCACAAAATAATATCCCGTTGACCATCTCAATACAATAGACCAGTGTTGGCAAATCTTTTCAGCACTGAGTGCTAAAACGGGATCACGCGTGCCGGGCGGTTGCTCTTCTGGTTTCCAGCATGTGCATGCGAACCAACCACCTGGTCTTGTGGTTTCTGGCATGCATGCGTGCGTGAAGACCAGCTAGCCGGTGTGCATGCGCACGCCAGAAATCGGAAGAGCAGCTGCCTGGTGCGCAGGTGTGTACTGGGAAGATGATATTCCAGTTTCCAGTGCGCATGCTGGTCTTCGCAGCTGGTCTTTGCGCGCGCATGTGTTGTGGCCCATCAGCGGCCTGTGTGGATTGTAGCTAACTATGACAGTGAGGAGGCTGGTGTGGTGTTGTGCCAGCAGCCTGTGCAGCTGGCACTCCAGTTAGACAATGAAGAGGCTGGAGAAGATGTGGTGCCAGAGGCGGGGATTCAGCCAGGGCCTTCAGAACCTCCAGAAGCTCCTTCAAGTGAAGAGGACGAAGAGAAGGAGCTTCTTCTCGATGCACGGGCGCGCAGAGCAGCCAAAAGGCAGGAGGTCTCCTCGAGAGAGTAAGGCTTGGGGCTAATTGGCCACTCCCTTAGCCTATTTAAGGAGGAACGCTGACTGAAGCAAGTTGTAGGGAACAACTTTAGTTCACTCTACTTCACGTCTGGATCCTCTGCAAAGTGCTTCTGGGCTTTCTGCCAACTTTAGTAAGATTGTGATTACTTTATCTTTGGTTTCTTGTAGGCTGTTAAGGAAGTTTATTAACAGCCTTTGTTTTTGATAAAGACTGAGTTATTTTAGTAAATTAAGTTTTGTACAAACTTTGTGTGTGCTGTATTCTTTGGGGTCCATAGCTGGGGCAGAACAGCATGCATGCCAGAAACTGGAATACCAGGTGGCCTGTATGCATGCATGCACCGGAAATCGGAATATCATCTTCCTGTCATGCGCACCGGGCAGCTGCTCTTCCGGTTTCCGGCACTCCCACACGCGTGAAGACCAGCTGGCCAGCGCGTCAGAACACAGAAAAGCAATGAGTGACACCTCACGTGCCCGGAGAGATGGCTCTGCATGCCAGTTCTGGCACGCGTACCATAGGTTGGCCATCACAGCAATAGACTAATACGAAGGTTCATAATCAGATTCTGTAAGTGACAGACATGCTAGAGCAGGGGTCTCCAATCCCTGGTCCATGGACCAACACCGGGCCGGAGCGTGCCAGAAACCGGGCTGTACGAACAAGCAAAGGCCCATCCGCGGGATGCAGGTTGCATGTGAAACCACACCTCTTCCGGTCCACAGAACCAGTCCCTGATACCCAAAAGGTTTGGGGGGGGGGGCACTGTGGGACAGTATCTTCTCGACCGACAGAGAAAAACACAAACTGATTTCATAGACGCATAAGACAGCTTCAGGTTAGCCCATGTAACGAATGATAAATAACATTCGTGACATCTGATATATTAGCTAAGAGTCTGAAGGAAAGATGCCTAGAATGAGAACAAAACAAGGGAGGGAGCATTAAAAAAAAACAACAACACACAGACAAAATAAACCCTTTATAACTGAGAAAGCTCCATAAATCACATACTTAAACCTCCAGAAGGCTCCCGATTCCATCACTAGCAACCTGAATTAAAAGGGGTGAGATGATTGACCTCTACCCTAGATTTAGCAGTATGGTGGAAGTGCCCCAGCCAAAAGCATGGGTGTCAAACTCACGTCGTCACGGCAGCATCACGTGACGTATCGAGACTTTCCCCTTCGCTAAAACGGGCGGGGGCGGGACATGACGCATCCAGCCCGCGAATTTGACACCCTTGGCCTAAAGGATCTGCTATATGGTTGCAACATTCCATCTTGGAATCTTGGATTTGACAGTCCAATGTGGATTGGATTCTGGATTAGATAATCCCAAAGTCTTTCTTGGTTATTCCTTCCATGGTTTCATGAGTATCTGCCTTCGGTCTCCTGTTGGCTGACTAAACTGAGACCTTTGAAACGCTGTGATATGCGGAATGGAAGACAGCTCTCCACAAAAACAAGATTAAATGAGCCACAGTGGCGCAGTGGTTAAGAGTGCAGTACTGCAGGCTACTTCTTCTGACTGCCAGCTGCCTGTATTTTGGCAGTTCGAATCTCACCAGGCTCAAGGTTGACTCAGCCTTCCATCCTTCCGAGGTGGGTCAAATGAGGATCTAAATTGTTGGGGGCAAATATCCTGACTCTGTAAACGGCTCAGAGAGGGCTGTAAAAGCACTGTAAAGCGGTATATAAGTCTAAGTGCTATTGCTAAATCTCGTAATGGCAGGCTAATACTTGTTTGTTATCACATAGGATAACATAACCATTCCATTCCCTGGATGCCGAGCGGTGACACCACTGCTCCTTGTGTGTTCATAAAATTAATGGTAGGTCTTGAATTATGTCAAGAGGAGACAATGGGTTTCTCTCACATGCTCACACGCTCATACAACAATGCAACTGACAGCAAACATTTTACTTGACAATGAAAGGCTGTGTGGAAATGTAAGCGTTCATTTAAGGTCACGCTTATTGTTAATTTTGCCTGTAAACCCTTTTGTTCTTTACGAAAACCACATGAAGTTGAAAGGCTGCAAGTAGAAACATGAAAAAAAAAAAGAAGATTAGAGGAGAATTATGACATGGGGAATACACAAGCAACGGTGCGGAAAAGGTGAGCGGGAAAAAAATTGGCACACATTTATTGGCACCGCATAGTTCAGAACAGCATTAGTAAAACTACAGGTAGTCCTCGACTTATGAACACAACTGAGCCCAAAATGTACGTGCCGAAGTGAGAAATTTTGTTAAGGGAAATTTTGCTCCGTTTTACGACTTTCCTTGCCACATTTGTGAAGGGAATCACTGCGGTTTGCTAAATGAGTCACACGGTTGGGTTAAGGGAATCTGGTTTCCCCCATGGACTTTGCTTGTCAGAAGGTCGCAAAAGCGGTGGTGAAATCTAAAATTTGTTACTACTGGTTCTGTGGGCGTGGCTTGGTGGTGGGGGCTTAATGTGACTGGGTGGGCGTGGCCAATTTTTTTTTCTTTTAAAACCATTTTTCGGGGAAGAGGTTGTAGAAAAAATGCTTTTAAAAGCCCCTGACGATCCCAGCCGAGCCGCGCGATCATCAGAGGCTTTTTAAAAAAACTTTTAAAAGCATTTTTTCGGCTGAAGAGGTTGTAGAAAAAATGCTTTTACATTTTTTTTTTAAAAAAAAGCCCCTGATGATTGCGCGGCTCAGCTGGGCATGGGGGGGGGGGCAGGGATTTTTGGTAACGGTTCTCTGAACCACCCGCCTCCATCGCTACCGGATTGGGCGATCCGGACCGAACCGGGAGCATTTCACCCCTGATCCAAAGGTACATCACGTTGACCATGGGGATACTGCAGTGGTTGTGAAAGTGGGAAAAATGGACATCGGTCACATAAGTTACAAGTGCCGTTGTTCACTAAGCGAAGTGTTGTTAAGTCGAGGACCGCCTGTACGAAGTGCATGCAAGACTAAAATGGAGGCAGAAAGCAAGTGAGGAAGAGATATTTGCAAGCAGAGGATCGGTTTGGCACGAGAGGTGGGAAAGAAAGGGGAAAAAAAAAGGCGACAAAATATTTTACGTCTAGGTCTGATATCACTTGATAAGAATGGGCACCGTTGAGATCAATTTTACCCTTTCTGATTTTCTCCAATTGGTTACAGAAGACTTAGCAAACAAATGCTTTCGGCCTTGATGCAAGAGGAGATTCCATGTTCTCCATCCTCACTGGGAGAGACACTCCTGAGCTCCATTTTATCAAATGTATCAACCAGAGCTTCCCAAACTTGTGAAATCTGGAGCACAACTACTCTATCCAACCCCCCAGATGGAACAAAATAGATATTTTAACCACAATTAGGCGAACAAATTCTTTAGCAGCTTTAAAATATGAGTGTGCAACTGAGGCTCTCTGGGTTCGTAAATCTCCTTCCAAAATGATGTTGTTTTTATGGCGTAGGGAGTAATCAAAGCAAAGATAACGTTTCCTTTGAGCTGAGCCCAACTCCTGGGTGGTTGGGTGGATCATCTATTTTGTTATTTTGGCAATGGTACAGAAGGAGCGTGACTGGAATCAGTATCGACTTCCTAGCCATGCTGAGCCAGCTCCGTTTTTAAGATGCTGGACTTTGCCAGCTGGAAAGCCGAAAGGCCAGGTTTGAGACCTGAGCGCCACGCAATGGGGTGAGTTCCTGTCCTTTCCTCAGTTCCTGCCAAGCCAGCAGCTCAAAAGCATGCAAATGTGAGTCAATAAATAGGTACCACTTTGATGGGAAGGTAACAGCATTCTGTGACGTCATGCTCCATGACATCATGCCTGGTCACATGACCATAGAAATGTCTTCAGACAGCGCTGGCTCAGTGGCGGAAATGGAAATAAGCACTGCTCCTTTATAGTCGGCGACAACTAGCGGAATAAAATCCACAGGGACTCCTTTACCTTTTGTTTAACCTACTCATGTCTCCAGCTTAGTGATTCTATGATGGGTCTCACACTGAAATACCAGCCACGTTCAACCCTGTGTAAGTGTTTTTTGGAGATTAGCCAAGGTCAGTCAAATGTCGCTATCTATAATGCCGGTAACAGTAATTGTATAAAATTTTAATTAAGTTTAAACTAAATTACATTTAGTCTTGGCCTGAATCTGTCTACTTTTTTGGAACATGTCCTCCAGAATGCTTCTTGAAGGCCAACTCTGCTCATGGAAGCTCTCATCTGTTAAAATCGAAAAACCACATTTAAACAACAATCCTGTTCTCAAGAATTCAGAGGAGGAATAACCTACTGGCCTCGTTTGAGGGGGGGAAAGCTAACATTTTGGGTGGCCACTTTCCCACGGGAGGGGGGAACTTCAGGCACCATCTCAGGCAAGAGGGAGATACATAGAGATAAGCCACTAATGGGGGCTTATTTTAGCCTTTGCTTTACTGAAAGAGCTCAACAAAATGCATCACTCCAAAATTAAAGGCTTTGCTGCTGGATTTTGTTATCGATGTGAACATCTGGGGAGGAGGAGGACACAAAAATGGGGCCCTGGAAGGACATTTCCAGACACACTTCAACCATTTTTGTGACAAATCAGTGCAACCCAGCACACAGTTTTGGGAAGCATGGTTAGAGCCTGCAAACTTAACAAGGAAACCCACTTACCTACTGTGGTTAGTGTTAAATCTGAATCACAGCTCTTCGTTTTGGCTCTTGAGCTCTCCTCCAGGAAATCAGGGCCATCTACATTATTGTCTAGGTTCACGTCATAATCACACTCTGTTTCTGAGCCCCTGGTAATGTCAGGTAAATCTGAGTTATCCATCGAAAATTCGTCTCCGGTACTGTCTATTGAAATTGTCTCGGCAAGCTCCACTGATGTTGGTTCTATTTATTCAACGGGATATGTATTTTAGGTATGTGTTCGTGTTTTGTTTTCTTTAGATTTTTTTTTTAAAAAAAACAAACATGCTACATGCACAGTTTTAAAAACAATTTGTTTATTGTTAACACCCCCAGCCCCAACATAATTGGATTCAAGGTCTGTGAAACATAAAGTTAATTAGTTCTAGAGAGACATCAGATAACAGGGTAGGTAAATTGGTAGTAAGGACGGACTGTTTAGCAATGGGATGCAATTTTAGCCCTGCTGTGGTTAGAAGGAAGATAATAACAGCATTTATAACAAAAGAAGAAGAAAAGTTCATCTGAAGGTGTTACCCTCCATCCCCCATGTAGTCCTATTTTTCCATAACGCCCCGCCTATCGCTTCCTTAACTCTACTGGATTAATTTCCCTTGCTTTGCCAAACATTGGGAAATTCAGTATTCCTCTAACACAGACAAAATTCAATGGAAAGAATGCTTAAAAGGGAAGTACAGATGGTCCTCGACTTGCGACCACAACAGAGTCCTGAATTTTCCATTGCTAAGTGAGACCATTGTTAAGCAAACTTTCCCCCCATTTTACGACTTCCTTGCCATCGTTGCTAAGTGAATTTGGCTCCCCCCCCAATTGACTTTGCTTGTTGAAAGGTCACTCAAGGGGATCACACAACCCCGGGATACTTCAACTGTCATATGTACAAAATCAGTTGCCAACTCTCCATATTTTGATCCATGGAGATGCGGCAACAGTTGTAAAGTATTAAAAAAACAACAACAACGGCCATAAGTCACTTTTGTCAGTGCTGTTGTAAATTCTAATGGTCACTAAATGAAGTGCTGTAAATTGAGGACTGTAGCAGAATGCATCTGACAGGACAGGTGCTTTTAAGATCTGGAGTCTTCTTGGAAGATAAAACTGAGTAAGATAACAAATCTTTTGCATTGGGCTTTCAGGCCTGCCACATTTACTACTGTGGGAAATTGGGAGGGGGAATTGTATGGAACATGGGTGATATATAGTCAAAATAACATTCCTTTCTCAGAGAGTCAAGGACATCTTGCCCTTCAACTGGAGGATTGGAACTGGGAGGCATCTGCAGTTGGGACAGTGTCTTGATTGGACCATGTGATGGACGTGTGGGTGTTGGGCAGAGACTTGGACTTTCATTTGGGTGGGGAAAACCTGGAAGTTTCCAGATTCAGGTTTTCCCAGATGTGCCAATATGACATCTCTAATAAATTGGAACTTCGAGGAACTTCAAGCCTCAGAGTCTTCTTTCGTTGGGGGTGTTACTTGGAACCCTGACACCTGCGTAATACTCAACACATCAAAGCTAGACTGAAACTGTTAACAAACAAGGTATACAAGATAAGGATACCTTTGAGTCAAGGTTGACTCCTAGTGATTATTTATTTCAATTTATTAGCCACCCAACCGCAATGGGCCCCAAAGCACATAACCATGTCCATGTGGTTGGGCACTGTCTTCTTCTACCATGTTGATCAACTGTCCAATCTAGCTTACAATCCTAAGGTTTTCTGGCCGTGTCCTATCCAAGAATTGTTCAGATCTGATCCTGTTGATCAACATTTTAAACTAACAAGACGTTCTCCAAAGTGGTTCCAGGTAGCAAATATTCCACATGCTCTCCATCACTTCATTGGATGCTTACCTACACTGTTTGCTGCCTAAATGGATACACACATCCTTTCATAAGAATCCACAAGTGGTCAAGAAAAAAAATTGGAAGAGTCAAAGATGTCTCTCTGCCTGTCTTATGTATATCATCATTCCTATATCAGCTGTTCCCTACAGAAGTTGGGAAGCCTCCAATTTGGACATTTCCCTCCCCCGCTTTTCTTGTTGGCCCAAGAAAACATGGCTTCATTTGAGATGAAAATGATCATTTCTCTTTGACATCACCAAACTGTCTTACTGACTATCCTACCCAATGGGAAGGCAGAGAGCTCCAAGCTTTCCTTCGTCATAAAAATATGCTGTTTGCCTAAATCAGTTTCCATGAATTACAACTATTGGAACTGAAAACAAAATTCTGTATCAATCGGTTGACCTCTATTTCACATCTTGTCACATCCTGCTCATCCCACTATAGAAGAAATGTATAGATAGAGCCCCCCCCAAATTCAGATGAGACTCTAAGAGTTGCTACCACATAGCCAGATTACATTGTCAGAAAGTGGGAACTACAGTGCCTGTCTGTCTGTCATTTATATTTGTAACTTGGCTTTTACAAAGGAAAATCCAAGAACGAAACCAAGAGAAAATATTAGAGAAACACACGTTCCAATAAAAAAAATATTTTAAAAGCATAAAAAGCTATAAAGTGATAAGAAGCAAGTATTGAGAGAGATTTCTGCGTAAAAAGATTGCACACGCATTAAGGGACAGCGTTTGTATTCCAAAAGTTAAATGACAAAAATAAAGGATAAAAGTGAGCTTTTGAAAAGTAAATCAATCTAAAGGACTCTAGCTTTCTGAAATAAAGGACTCTCCTTTATAATGCAAGATATATGTGGTCATCATACTTCTAAAGCCACCAGAAGACTTGACAGCTGGAGCCCGACTGACTCTAGGCCATCAACCCCTGGGAATAGTTGTCCAACTATTAACTTTGGCAAAATCTAAACATATGCTGCTTTTGGTCACAAAGCCTGTTCATTCCTCCAAAAAATTCATTCATTCTTTCTTTCCTTTCTTTTTCTCTTTCATTCTATTTCCTTCCTTCCTTCCTTCCTTCCTTCCAGAAATACTGCATTTTTCAGAGTATAAGACACATCTTTTTCCCCCAAAAAAGAGGGTGAAAATCTGGGTGCATCTTATACTCCGAATGTAGCCCCATCCAGCTTCTCAAACGGAGGTTTCAGACATTGAAAAAAGCATTAGAAAGGAAGCTTTAGAAAACAAGCCCCCAAACTGAGCTTCAAAAAAAAAAAAAAAAAAGCCCCCAAACAGAGCTTCAGAAAAAAAGCCCCCAAACAGAGCTTCGGAGGCTTTTTTTCCTGAAGCTGTTTCAGAAGTTTCAGAGGCAGAAAAAAAAGCAAAAAAAAAAAAAAAGGCAAGGCACAGAGCTCACAACCAAGGAACCTGTTGCTAAAATTCACCTCTGGGAACAGCTGATTGGGGGTATTCCGGGAGGATCCGATCCACCTGCCAATCAGCTGTTTCGTTATTTTCCTCCCCAAAAACTAAGGTGAGTCTCATACTCCGAAAAATACGGTAACTCAAGGCAGTGAACATATCCCACACACCTTCCTCCTCCTATTTTCCCCACAATAACACAATCTCTGTGAGATTAGTTGGACTGAGAGAGAATAATTGGCCCAAAGCAACCCAGCTGGCTTTCATGTCTAAGGCGAGACTAGAACTCAGTTTCCACATTTTCTAGACCAGTGTTTCTCAACCTTGGAAGCTTGAAGATGGGTGGACTTCAACTCCCAGAATCCCCCAGCCAGCAGCGCTGGCTGGGGGATTCTGAGAGTTGAAGTCCACCCATCTTCAAGCTACCAAGGTTGAGAAACACTATTCTAGACTGATCCCTTAATCACTAAACCAAATGGGTTCAAATGCTGCCGTTTACTTTTTTTTTTACTATAACTCCATAGA
>WNWU01000101.1:494897-511757 GCA_012654045.1 Ptyas mucosa
TTCCCACCCCACTCCAGGGGAAGGATACTGTAAAATCTCCATTCCCATCCCAATCCAGGGGAAGGATACTGTAAAATCTCCATTCCCTCTCCAATCCAGGTGAAGGTTACTGCAAAATCCCCATTCCCTCCCGATCAGCTGGGACTTGGAAGGCAGAGAATAAATGGGGGCGGGGCCAGTTAGAATTTTTACTACCGGTTCTCTGAACTACTCAAAATTTCTGCTACCGGTTCTCCAGAACTGGTCAGAACCTGCTGAAACCCACCTCTGATGGGACCGCTGTGGAATAAGTCTTGCTACAAAGCTCAAAGTCTACTGAGCAGTAGTGCTAACTACCTTGATGTATGCCAGTGAGACTTGGACTGTATATAGGAGGCACGCTAGTGCAGGGGTCTCCGACCTTAGCAACTTTAAGACTTGTGGACTTCGACTCCCAGAATTCCTCAGCCAGCAAAACTTTGCTGGCTGAGGAATTCTGGGAGTTGAAGTCCACAAGTCTTAAAAGTTGCCAAGGTTGGAGACCCCTGCGGCAGGCAACTGAACCACTTCCATACGATCTGCCTCTGCAGACTTCTGAGGATCCAATGGCAGATCAAGGTGCCAGACACAGAAGTCCTCTCCAGACCTGCCATCAGTTCACACCCTGCTGATGAAAGCCCAGACACGCTGGGCAGGCCATGTTGCAAGGATGCCAAGACCATCGCATCTCCAAACAGCTCTGTGGTGAGCTGTCTCAAGAAAAACCATCGCACGGGGAACAAAGGGAACGATACAAAGATACGTTGAAAGCCTCCTTCAAATCCCTGGATATCGACACCTCCTCCTGGGGTGGAAACCCTGGCACAAGATCGATCGACGTGGCGCGCACGCTGATCCACCAAGGCTGCCAGACATTTGAAGACAGACTGACAACCGTAGCACAAGAGAAGCATGCACTCCGCAAAGCCAGAGCTGCAAATGCTGCAACAGTGGTGCCCACGCACGTCTGCCCGACATGTGGCAGAACATTCTGTGCCCGTATTGACCTTACCAGCCACCTGCAGACACACCGTGGACAACCCACAATGTGTTAGATGTCAAGGTCCTCTTCGAAAACGACAGACGAACATTATCATCATCGAGTCAAGGCCTACCTGTCACAGACTCTGTGAGAACAGGGCCAAATCCTTGCTCAAATTGTTTGTGATAATTCTGACTTCAATGTTCTTTCAGCCTAACGTATCACAAAGGATCGCGGTAATAATAACCTCACATCTATCTACTTGACCTTGTTTACTGGATTAAGAAGAACTGGGCATGGCTAGTCTAGTGAAGAGAAGGACCAGGGGAGACATGATAGCAGTCTTCCAATATTTGAAGGGCTGCCACAGAGAAGAGGGGAGGTCAAGCTATTTTCCAAAGCACCTGAAGGCCAGACAAGGAATAATGCATGGAAACTGATCAAGGAGAGAGTCAACCTGGAAATAAGGAGAAATTTTCTGACAATGAGAACAATCAACCCATGGAACCGAAGTTGCCTTCAGAAGTTGTGGGAGCTTCATCTCTGGAGGCTTTCAAGACGAGATTGGACTGCCATTTGTTAGAAATGGTGTAGGGTCTCCTGCTTGGGTGTGGGGTTGGACTACATGACCTAGAAGGTCCCTTCCAACTCTGCTAATCTGTACATTTTTAACCTCCCTGGGAATTAATAAAATCTGAAAGAAATGACAAGCTGCTTCCATTTTTTTTTTAAATTTGATTTATATGCCGCCCTTCTCCGGGCGGCTTACAATGTGCTAAGCAATAGCCTTCATACTTTTGTATATTTATACAAAGCCAGCTTATTGCCCCCACAAACTGGGTCCTCAATTTACCTACCTTAGAAAGGATGGAAGGCTGAGTCAACCTTGAGCCTTGGTGAGATTCGAACCTGCAATAATTCCAGGCAGCTGATGTTAATAACAGGGCTTTAGACCACTGTACTATCCAAGGCTCTTTGGATTTTAGTAGCAGGAACATGTCCATGCAGTGACCAAGAGTTGATTAAAAAAAAATTATCCTTAAAATTTCAGGTGGGGCGGGAAACTTGGGTGAATATCAAGGCAAGTATGATATGGCTCACAATTATAGATAGCACATGCCTCCTTGTCAACCTCTGTGATATTATTCTAAGATATCCAAAAGCTGCAATACATCCTTTGTAAAAAAAGAACCTTTACCAATTAAGAAAGCAGTGTGTTTCAATGTTGAATCGATCTGCATCCTCACCTCTACAATATTCTAGAGAGCAAAACGAGAACATACGAAGGCCTCAAAAGTCCAACTGCTAGAAGTTCTTTGATTTTCACATTCTCATTTAACAAGAGTGAGAAAAACACTTCCTGACATGGCAGTATTTGTGGAGAAACACGCTGGGGAGGAAAACGGACAGCTATTTGAGTTTAAAGCTAGATTAAAATAATGCCTATCGGTTAATACATTAATGGAGAAACAAGCAAACAAACGAAGACCGAATAACCACCCTATACCAAGTCAACTGCATAAATCACAATTTGTTTTTAACAGATGGTTCTCATTAACACGTTTTCAAGCAAACGCAAGATTAACATAAAACAAAAACAAACACGAACAGTTTGCCATGCACAAAAACAAAAGCAAAAAAAAAAAAAAAAGATTGACCCAAGAAAATAAATAAAAAGCAAACAAAAAACTGTAAGGGCAACTTTATTCCAAGTTCCCCTGACCTTGTAAGATTAATTTTAAAAAAAAAAGGCGTAAAATATTGCTTAAGGTAAAGGTAAAGGTTCCCCTCGCACATACGTGCTAGTCATTCCTGACTCTAGGGGGCGGTGCTCATCTCCGTTTCAAAGCCGAAGAGCCAGTGCTGTCCGAAGACGTCTCCATGGTCATGTGGCCAGCATGACTAAATGCCAAAGGCGCACGGAACGCTGTTACCTTCCCAACAAAGGTGGTCCCTATTTTTCTACTTGCATTTTTTACGTGCTTTTGAACTGCTAGGTTGGCAGAAGCTGGGACAAGCAACGGGAGCTCACCCCGTTCCGCAGCACTAGGGATTCGAACCGCCGAACTGCCGACCTTTCGATCGACAAGCTCAGCGTCTTAGCCACTGAGCCACCGTAGCCAGAAAAAAAATATTGCTTAGTCATCATGATTAAAAATTAAGCTTGTTTCAAGTCAATCTAAGTTCAAAGCTTCGTGCTAACCAAATAAGTAGACTTATTTCCATAAGGGTAAATTAGCCTTTAAATATTAACATTTAAAGCACGGTATAAAAATCCAAGGATGAACAATCGATTAAATCGTGCAATATGGATTTACTCCCAAGATCAATCATCTGGTAAACAGGATCCATCCAATACTTAATTATAGATATTGATAAGGCTTGGACCGACACATAGACGACTTAATGATGAAGAGAGATACCACCTCGACAAATAAAAACAATATTAAGATAAGCAGGGAAGAGGAAGTTGTACAGTAACTTGGTGACATCAAGACAGACGCAGTCCAACTAGGTCAAAGGTTTCACATGAGTCTGCAAAACGTCAAATTAGTCATCGGCAGAAAGAGAGAGAGAGAGAGAAAAAAAAGGCAAGATGCCACGTCAGACTAAAAGGAAGCAGAGCAGTTACTACTACTGTAGTAAAAGGGACTGTCAGAACAGAGGGGGAAAAATCGCTTCCTGATACCGTAAAACTGGAAAAATGTACAACTTGTTTACTAGACTGCAGTTAAGGAGTAAACTAAATTCCATTTTTTTTAGGGGCAAACTAATTTTGTAACTTAGCACTTCAGTTTTTGCCCAAATGTTCTTAGTTTTGGATTCATCCAATATCAAATAACAGTTTGCATAAGAATGTGTTCTATGGAAGCACGGGAATGCAATTTAGTGCGATTTTATGCTTTGAATATTAGGTTTTACTAGAAACATTTGGGCTTAATTCTGAGGGGTGCAATCGTAATAATACTTGCCAAGGTTGGAGTCCAAGGCACAAAGATCCTGCTGAATTCAGTTTATTAGTATATTTTCAGTATTCTCCAGAAGATACATCTACAGATATGTCTTGATTTCTCTTCAGCATATCTTATTTCATTCATTAATTTTTTTATCCCACCTTTATTACTTTATACCCTGTTTTCCCCAAAATAAGACATTCCCTGATAATAAGCCCAATCGGGCTTTTGAAGGCATGGCAATAAGGCCAAGCACTTATTTCAGGGTTCAAAAAAAATATAAGACAGGGTCTTATTTTTGGGGAAACATGGTAGATAACTCAAGGCAATGAACTTATATACTCCCTCCTCAGGGGTGAAATCCAGCAGGTTCTGGCGAACCGGTAGCAGAAATTTTGAGTAGTTCAGAGAACCGGCAAATACCACCTCTGGCTGGCCCCAGAGTGGGGTGGGAATCAGTGGTGGGTTGCCCCCGATTCAGACCGGTTCGCAAGAACCGGTAATAAAACCGGCGGGAGGCCCCACCCACCGGCCTCGGATGTCGCTATCTGCGCATGCGTAAAAGCTTCCGCGATCCTGTTGCGAACCAATAGTAAAGGTAAGTAGAATCCACCCCTGGTGAGAATGGAGATTTTGCAATACCCTTCCCCCAAGAGTGGAGAGGGAATGGGGATTTTGCAGTATCCTTCCCCTGGAGTGGGGTGGGAATGGAGATTTTGTAGTATCCTTCCCCTGCCACGCCCACGAAGCTACGCCCACCAAGACACACCCACAGAACCGGTAGTAAAAAAATTTGGATTTCACCCGTCCCTCCTCTTATTTTCCCCACAGCAACAACAACCCTGCAAAGTGGATTGGGCTGAACGAGAGTGAATGGTTTGAAAGTCACCCAACCATCTTGCACGCAAAGGTAGGACTAGAAACTCAGGGTCTCTTGGTTTTTAGGCCAGCACCTTAACCCCTATAACCAAATTGTATATCTTAAAAACCCAGAGAGATCTGTCACGCATTGAAGCTTTGCACAACTTCTTAACTAAAGAATAGAATAGAATAGAATAGAATAGAATAGAATAGAATAGAATAGAATAGAAGTTAAATGATGGAGAGGAGGGAAGGGAAGGGAAGGGGAGGGGAGGGGAGGGGAGGGGAGAGGAGAGGAGAGGAGAGGAGAAGAGAAGAGAAGAGAAGAGAAGAGAAGAGAAGAGAAGAGAAGAGAAGAGAAGAGAAGAGAAGAGAATTCTTTATTGGCCAGGTGTGATTGGACACACAAAGAATTTGTCCTAGGTGTATATGCTCTCAGTGTACATAAGAAGAATAAAATACATTCATCAAGAATAAAAAGATACAACACTTAGTGATAGTCAAGGTTACTAATAAGCTATCAAATCATACTAGGAGACAAATAAAAATATAAATTGAAAAATACAAACAACATGGTTATAATAATAAGTGGGAAGAGATAGATACTAGTAAGGAAGAGAGTAATAGTAATACAGTCTTAGTAAAAAGTTTGACGGTGTTGAGGGAATTATTTGTTTAGTGAAGTGATGGAGTTCAGGAAAAAGCTGTTCTTGTGTCTAGTTGTTCTGTTCTGTTCTGTTCTATTCTATTCTAATGTGCAGTGCTCTATAGCATCGTTTTGAGGGTAGAAGTTGGAACAATTTATGTCCAGGATGGGAGGGGTCTGTAAATATTTTCACAGCCCTCTTTTTGACTCGTATACAGGTCCTCCATGGAAGGCAGGTTGGTAGCCATTGTTTTTTCTGCAGTTCTAATTATCCTCTGAAGTCTGCGTGTGTCTTGTTGGGTTGCAGAACCAAACCAGACAGTTAGTTGCAGCAAAACGGGCTTCAGACCAACATTTTACCCAAATATCCCAAATGATTTTTCTTTATAATAGCACTTGCTCCCTTATCATCCAATGTTATAGCTGCATTTTGCACTATGCACTGATCAACTGCTGAAATTAAGACTCTCAAAATACAGAATTATAAACTAACTCAACTCCCCGGGCTTGTCCAACATGGTAAACCACACACACACACACACACACAAAACTGAGGGGGAAAAAAGATGATTAAAATTAACCAACCATGGTGCGTTGCGGAGATTAGATAAAATATGTGGAACAAACCCATGCCATGAGCTTCTTCTAGAAACCTACTTCACACACAGCTAATCGCTCAGAGGGAGCCCCTTTGAGCAAACTGCACCTTGCAAAGAAAAATCCAGCCTAATCGAGAGTCCTCACCACAGTTGCCATAATGTGTGGTTTGTCCCTAAGCTAAAGTTTTAAGAGGCTACCTTAAAATAGGCATCACAGGAAAATGTGCACGATGTAACTTTTGGAATATCATGCATATCCCCACCCCTTATATATATCTATGAATCTATGGCTGTCTGTCTATCCTCCTGACTAGGTAGATAAGATAGGTAAGTAGACAGACAGACAGCTATTGATTAGATAGATAGATAGATAGATGATAGATAGATAGATAGATAGATAGATAGATAGATAGATAGATATGGATGGATGGATGGATGATAGACAGACAGACAGCTATATAGATTAGAGACAGATGTTAGATAGATAGATAGATAGATAGATAGATAGATAGATAGATGATTAACAGATAGCTATAGATATTGATTTGGGAGACAGATGATAATAGATGATAGATAGATGTTAGATATGAAACAGATAAGACAAATAGACAGCTATAGATACAGAGACAGATGATAATAGATAAATGATAGATAAATGTTAGATATGAGACAGATAGACAAATAGACAGACAGCTATAGATGATATAGGGACAGATGATATACATATAGATAGATAAACAGATAGCTATGGATATTGATTAGAGAGACAGATGATAATAGGTAGGTAGATAGGATAGATAGACAGACAGACCGACCGACCGACAGATATAGGGACATACTGTAGATAATGCTTTAGGAAAGCTTTAAGAACCTGCATTTTGGGAAAGGCACTGGGCTAGGGGTATTTATGAAGCCATCATAGCATTGTGTGTTTTGGGTTCTGTCCTCCTCAGCATGGCTGGTTCATTACTTTATTTACGTAGCTCACTCTCATGATGTGTGTGGCGTCCTTTCTGTAAGCTGCCTTGAGGACCTGGCAATTGGGCAGCCAACAAAGCAAACCTACCTACATTTGTACTTACATGGACCATATTTGCAACAGTGTCACGCCAAATTAAAAAGGCTACTCACCAAAAAGAGAGTAGCATTACGTGACCTTGCAGTACAGAAAGCTACATCCTGGAAGCTTTTCAACCCTCAGACCAAAACAAAAAAATTGAAACAAACTTTAGTGATTTATTTTGTTTCCATTGTAAAGATTGTTTCCATCAATGGATATTTTTACCCGACCTCTCTTTTCTGGTTTGTTACAAGCTTCTATGGATGGAGGGAAGGAGGGACGGAGAGAAAGGGAGAGAGAGGGGGGAGGGAGGGAGAGGGGAGAGAGAGGGGGGGGGAGAGAGAGAGAGGGCGGAGGGAGAGAGAGGGGAGAGCGGGAGAGCGAAAAAGAGAGGGAGAGGGAGAGAGAGAGGGCGGAGGGAGGGAGAGGGGAGAGAGGGAGAAAGAGAGAGAGGGCAATGGAGAGGGGAGAGAGTGAGAGAAAGAGGAGAGAGAGGGAAAAAGAGAGAGGGAGAGGGAGGGAGAGAGAGGGGAGGGAGAGAGAGAGACGGAGAGAGAGAGAGAGAGAACACAGTTTGTCCACATTCATCATGCTAAACACTTTTCCTGGACTCGTTTACAGCTTTTTATTATGCAGGATGATTGATAGCCAAATAAAATCCTCATTCAGGTGGCTGATCGTCCATGGGAAAGAGCATTGAGAGCGGAGACCTTCTATCTATCTCCAGCCTAGCCCAGGAAAACCAGCCCCAGATGCCATTAAGATTAGATTTTGTGATATTGAAGAGATTAAAGATACTGATGGGTTTTTTTAAAAGACCAGCCTTATGCTACGTAGTGTAGAACCGCCTTTCGTTCATTTCCCCCCCGCCCCCCAAATCGAGACCAGACGATTTGACACAGCAATGTGAAAGGATCCAGTTTATGCAGCCATCGGGATACCCATCTGGGAAGGGTGGAGGGAACGGACAGATGACCGACAACAACCTTCAATCAGGCCACCTGAAGAGTTTGATCCCCAAGGGGAAGATTAACTTTCTGAATTTAAGATGGAGTCAGTTGGTAGAGATCCTTTTATGCCACTGCAGGATAGAAGAATCAGATCTCTCCCGATGACTCATTGGCTCAGGACAAGTGCAGCTTGCTAGGGGCAGGCTTCCCTGGTTTCTACCAGCTACCTGGCATCAGAACATTTTTAAGAGAGTATTTCCTGTTACCTTCTTATAGGTCTCAATACTGGCTGTTCACAAAGACACCTTGCCTTGTTCTCATAATGAACACGCAACATTCCTTATGACTACAAGATATGTTGCAGTGGTGAAATCCACATTTTTCTTCTACCGGTTCTGTGGGTTTGGCTTGATGGGTGTGGTGTGGCTTGGTGGGCGTGGCAGGGGAAGGATACTGCAAAATCCCCATTCCCTCCCCACTCCATGGGAAGGATACTGCAAAATCCCCATTCCCTCCCCACTCTAGGGGGAAGAATATTGCAAAATCTCCATTCCCGCTCCACTCTGGGGCCAGCCAGAGGTGGTATTTGCCGGTTCTCCTAACTGCTCAAATTTTCCGCTACCGGTTCTCCAGAACCTGCCAGAACCTGCTGGGTTTCACCCCCGATATGCTGTCAGTCACTAGGTGACATAGTTTCAAGACAAGAATTAGAGAAATGCATGAACAGGAGAACAATAGTTCCATGGACCCTTTCCATTCAGAAATAAGATTTACCTCTGAAGAAAAGAAGAATTAGGGGTGACAGGTTAGCAGCATTTCAGTATTTGAGGGGCTGCCACAAAGAAGAGGGATTCAAATTATTCTCCAAAGCACCAGAGGGCAGAAAATAATGGTTGGAAACTAATCAAAGAAAGAAGCAACCTGGAATTAAGGAGAAACTTTCTAACAGTGAGGACAATTAACCAGTGGAACGGCTTGCCTCCAGAAATCGTGGGCGCTCCACCACTGGATGTTTTCAAGAAGAGACTAGACGGTCACTTATCTGAAGCAGTATAGGTTCTCCTGCTTGAGCAGGGGGCTGGACTAGAAGACCTCCAAGGCCCCTTCCAGCTCATTTGTTCTATTTTGCTGTTGCAGTGTAGCGGAAGAGGACTTGTCATCATGGATGGTGACAACGAAAGACTAGATGATACCAGACCAAGGAGTCCTTCTGCTTGACCTAATCAGAGGACTTCTTCAAGCCAACCAACAGACCAATAGCTTGATTTTTCAAAGATCATCCTCCAGTATATACTTCGGTACAAAAAGGTAAACGTTTCCCCTCTCCAGTTGTGTTCAACACTGATGCTCATCTCCGTTTCTTAGCCGAGGCAGCCACCATTGTCCAAAGATCCTTTCCGTGGCCATGTGGCCAGCATGACTATACACCGAGGTGCACAGAACACTTGTCTTCTGGCCAAAGTGGTACCTAATTATCTACTCACATCTGCATGTTTTCAAACTACTAGGTGTTCTGACCTAGGCTCCCTGAGAAAGCTTAAATCACACACTTAGTCCCCAAAAAAACCCTCTTGTATTTAAACCGCTGTGAATTATGGTCATTCACAGCCCGTAATAATTCACAAACATTCTGTGAAGAGTCCGACAGATGTCTGCCATAGTCTTTCAATGCTGATAAGCACCCACCTTTATCTCCCCTGAAACGCTGCCGGAGACCTAATTGCCGATTAGTTTTGCAAGGCCAAACGGAGCACAAAGTCAAACAGAGCTTCTCAAAGTTTGAACCGACCAGAATGAACAAATTGCTTCCTGCAAAGGCTCATGTCCGTTTGCTCCTCTCTCATGTCTTATTGGAGGGGCCAATCATCTCCAAGCTTTACTCCCGAGTCGCCGCTTTTATCTTAACTGATCTTGCCTCCTGGCAGCTCTGCGCATGCGCGCACTGGGAACAAGCTCCCCCTGTTCTTCTGCCTCACTGATGTCAGATTCCAGAAGCTCCGGAGGCAGCACATAATTATCCGATTGCCCTGGCCCCTTCTCTGCCTCCGATGCAGAGCCCTCATCCGAGCCTTCCCCAGACTCCAGGACTGGCCCACGTTCGTCCCCAACCTCTTCACTGTCCGAATCTGCTGCCAGCTCTGCTGGCCGCTGGCAGACCACAACACTAGGTTGGCAGGAGCTGAGGCAGGAACGGGAGCTCAACCCGTCACATGTTGCTCGGGTCTCGAACGGCCAACCTTCCAGTGGACAAGCCCAGCATCTTAACTGCTAGGCTACCACGCTCTTTATTTATTATTTATTTATTGGTTCGATTTATATGCTGCCCTTCTCCGGAGACTCAGGGCGACTTACAATGCGTTAAGCAATAGCCTTCATACTTTTGTATATACCTGCTTAGTAGGGCTTTCGGCGGTGTTCTTTTTTATACAAAGTCAGCTTATTGCCCCCACAATCCGGGTCCTCATTTTACCTACCTCGAAAGGATGGAAGGCTGAGTCAACCTTGAGCCTGCAGTAATGGCAGGCAGCCGGTGCTAGTTAACAGCACTTTAGTCTGCTGCGCCACCAAGGCTCACTTCCTATAGTTCTCATTATTTAAAGCCATCTAGACATCACCTTGTTCTAGCAAAGGAACTCTTGATTCAGCCTGTGCGTTTGTTTTGGCACAGTACAGGCACTCTCCAAGGGGCCTGGTCGTTCTCCTAGCAACTCCGAGAATCCCTTCGCTTTGATCTGTACACAAAGTTCAAGATTTCAAACGTTCACAGCAAAGGCGGTCCAAAACTGGCTTAGGAAGCCAAAGGGAGTGGAGGAAGAATCCGCTCCTTCATTTTTTTTTTATTTTTTTTTTTGCAACGCACCAGCCCTTAAAGAGACTTGTTTGCTTCTTACGTTTCTAAACGTGCAAAATTCTGGAAAAACAAGATAAGCAAGGCCTGCCGATACGAGAAGCAAAAGAAACCGCACTGCCACCTTTCTCCATCCACACACATTGTAAGGGGAAAAAAAAGTGGGGGCTGCTCACACTGAATAAAACAAAAAAACCCGAGTGCGTTAAAAGCAGGTTTGAGATTTTTAACAGATGAAGCTTGATAATGTTACTATGGGTTTTCGTAACATTATGGACTTCTAGCAGAAAACGTTTTAAGGCTACCGAACAAGATGTTTCCGAAGAAACGGTGCAGTCCAGCTCTGTTTTATTTCTTACGGGCTGTTTATGAAACTTTGATATCACATGCCGTGATAAAGTTTGGGGAGGAAAGCTATAAAAAAACTATACCGTAAAGGTAAATGAAAAGTCGATCAAGAAACAGCTTCACTAACTGAAGAACAACTTGAGGTCATTAGATAGCAAAAGGATTTTGGATTTGTTTCTTTAAAAGGTAAAGGTACCCCTCGCACATATGTGCTGGTCGTTCCCGGCTCTAGGGGGTGGTGCTCATCTCCGTTTCTAAGCCGAAGAGCCAGCGCTGTCCGAAGACGTCTCCGTGGTCATGTGGCCAGCATGACTCAACGCCAAAGGCGCACGGAACGCTGTTCCCTTCCCACCAAAGGTGGTCCCTATTTTTCTACTTGCATTTTTTACGTGCTTTCGAACTGCTAGGTTGGCAGAAGCCGGGACAAGTCACGGGAGCTCACCCCGTTACGCGGCACTAGGGATTCGAGCCACTGAAGTGCCGACCTTTTGATCGACAAGCTCAGCGTCTTAGCCCCCGAGCCATCGCGTCCCTTAAAAAACTCTAATCACCTTCAATTAAGCAGACACGCAGGTCTCCCTGGCAAATTCCAATAACAAAATTTGGAAGGCCGCGTCCTGAAAAGTTGGGGTTCCTTAGTAAGGATTTAGAACGTGGTCCTTTGATGAGCAAACTTTGGAAAAGAAAAAAAAAACCTGATTGGCAGACCTTGGGGTAATCTCTAGACTAAAGGAAATAATTTCAATGCAGGGCACTATGACCTCCCACTCTCATCCACCGGCGGTATTCTTGCACATTCTGAGCCGCAACTGCCTGACTCATTACTCTCCTTACTGGTAGCAGCATTTGTTGCAATTCTTCCAACGCCACCTCCAGCAGTCTCCACAGGCAAAGTGACTCTCAAAACCATTATTTCCTTCTTCTGTCACCCTGCTCGTCACGTTCCTCATTTCACAAGTGGGAAGCGAAGCTGAAAAAACATTAGTGGCTGATCTAAGCGCAGCCCGGACAACGCCATTGGGATTTAAGCAGAAATTGAACTGTGCTCTATACTCAGTCCCAATGGGTGTCTGTTGTTTCAGCGAAACAAATCGTCATTACCGCATCTGCCATGTGACGCAGTGGTAAGGATGCAGTATTGCAGGTTAACTCTGACCACAGTCTGGAATTCGATCCTGACGGGCTCAAGGTTGAAGCCTTTCATCTTTCCGAGGTCGGTAAAACGAGGACCCAGATTGTTGGGGGCCAATAGGCTGACTCTGTCAACTGCTTAGAGAGGGCTGTAAAGCACTGTGAAGCGGTATATAAGTCTAAGTGCTATTGCTATGTAAAGCACTATGAAGTGGTATATAAGGCTAAGTGCTACTGCAAGCTAACTCTGCCTACTGCCAGCAGTTCAATCCTGACCGGGCTCAAGGTTGATTCAGGCTTCCATCCTTCCGAGGTCAGTAAAATGAGGACCCAGATTATTGGGGGTAAGGTGCTGACTCTGTAAACAGCTTAGAGAGGGGCTGTAAAGTACTGTGAAGCGGTATATACGTCTTAAGTGCTATTGCTATTTGGAACTGAGCTGTTCTCCTCACTCAAGTCTTTAACATTTTTAAAAGAAAAGAGCATTTCACTGATTAAAAAGATTCTCCTTGACTCCGAACATGGACATGGATATGCGGTTTTTCTTAGTAATCATTCAGATAGGAGTGCCTAGGACCTCCTTCCAGAAAGTTTTTTTCAACCATCCATTTAAGCCTCTTAATTCTGGAATTTCCTGGTCTCCCATTTAAGTGCCAGCCAGATCTGACCCTCATTGGCTGACATTGGCTGGTTGATCTGACAACCAGCCAATGTCAGCTAAAACTACAGTGCTCCGGCAAACAGCACTCTCTTTATTTTTATGGAGATTGTCAATCATCCAGGTCATGGTTGTCCCAAAGGCACTTTTTCTTTCAAAAGGCAGCTGGATTTTCCTGTCTTTCCTTGAAGACGTTTCGCTTCTCATCCAAGAAGCTTCTTCCGTTCTAAAGTCAGAACTCAAGAAGCTTCTTGGCACACATGGCATTTGAAATTAGAGAACAGGAAGACAAACAATACTATTTGATATGGGATTTGTTTTATCCATGGCTAGATAATAAAGCATGGATATGAAGTATGAAATATGAAATCAAGGTAATGAGAAAACATATGAAAGGTTTTCTTATGGGGAAATAAGCCGTTGTCAAATACCTGTTAAATGAGAATATAAAGGGATATATAAAATTGTCAAATAAGAGAGATTAAATAATTTGTAACCTTAGATATGGGATTAAGCACAAAAGAATTTTAACCGATCGACACACTGTCTGTGATAGTGTTGAATGATGGTTGCTTTTATGGTTTGTTATGTTTAAAATAACAAAAGAGCCTTGGTGGTGCAGCAGACTAAAGTGCTGTTAAGCAGCACCAGCTGCCTGCAATTACTGCAAGTTCAAATCTCACCAGGCTCAAGGTTGACTCAGCCTTCCATCCTTTCTAAGGTAGGTAAAATGAGGACCCAGATTGTGGGGGCAATAAGCTGACTTTGTATAAATATACAAAAATATGAAGGCTATTGCTTAACGCATTGTAAGACGCCCTGAGTCTCCGGAGAAGGGCAGCATATAAACCAAACAACCAACCAAACAAATAAATTTTAAAAAAAAAAGAAGCTTCTTGGATGAGAAGCGAAACATCTTCAGGGACAAAAAACTTGCCTGTGGGACATTGTCTTTATAGTTTTAGGGGCCAATAGCAGAAGACAGACTACTAAGTTTTTAAAACCACCATTTCTTAACGGATTCTACGTTTTACAGGTTTAGCATTGCGTTCTTTTATGCTTTCAGACTATTTTACTTTGCTATTGGAAGCCTCCAAAGGACCATCTGTCAATATTTAGAAAACTGCTGTCAGCTGTCCTGGGCCTTGGGGTGTAGCGGGATATAAAATTTCAATAAAAGAAACATCTTAGCTCTTTGAAGACTATTTGGCTGTAAGATTATGTCTGCATACCGCCTTAATTTGTTTAACTAATGTACACAAGTGGGTATCCTTGGGCGTAGAGCTTGTGTAATTTTGGATCAACTCTCACAATACCTCCACAAGGAGAGAGAAAAAAAATCCTTCATTTGTAGACCGGTTTTAGCCAAAATCAACTCCTACTTTCTGGCATATGCGAACTGCGATGATCCCCTGGGAATTTCAATTAGCTGTTGATTTCTACAATGCTAAGCTTAGAAGAGCGAGTCTGTTTTCCCAGGATATAACAATGAAAGCACATGCCATAATCAGCGTGCTGGCTTTTTAAAGAGCCACAAGACTCATTGTTGTATTTTTTGCAACAGACAGATAGGGTGACCCCTCTGGAAACGGGCCTCAATATAATTAATGTAGAATGATGAATATGAAAAAAAAAAATCAGGGGTGAAATGCTCCCGGTTTGGACCGGATTGCCCGATTCGGTAGAGATGGCGGTGAGTGGTTCGGAGAACCGGTAGCAAAAATCCCTGCCCCCCCCCCCCCCCCCATGCCCATCTGAGCCGCACGATCATCAGAGGCTGTTTTTTTTTACTTTTAAAAGCATTTTTTCTACAACCCCTTCAGCCGAAAAATGCTTTTAAAAGTAAAAAAAAAACAGCCTCTGATGATCACGCGTCTCATCTGGGATCGTCAGAGGCTTTTCAAAGCATTTTTTTCTGCAAAAAAAATACCTTTAAAAGTCTCTGGCGATCCCAGCTAACTTGCCTGATCGTCAAGAGACTTCTAAAAGCATTTTCTTCTGCAACCTCTTAAGATTGTAAAAAAAAATGGACAGTGATAGCTAACCTTTTTGTCATCGTGTGCCAAAAGTGGGGGGAGTGCGGAGAGGGGTTGCTCGCGCACATGCCCACACCCATAATTCTATGCTCCGCGTATTTGCACCGACCCCCCATGCATATATGTGCGACCCTCCTGCGCTCCCCCCACTTTTACCATGCGATGGCACGGTAGGCCCATTTTTCGCTCTCCCCAGGCTCCAGAGCCTTTCTAGGAGACTGGGGAGGGCAAAAATGGCCTCCCTTCCCCCCGGAGGCCACAAACAGCCATTTGCCAACTTCCGGTCCCACTGGAAGGCCCATTTTTCACTCTCCCCAGACTCCAAAGCCTTTCTAGGAGGCTGGGGAGGGCAAAAACGGTGGTCACACACACACCCCCGGAGCCCGGAAACAGCCTTTTTCCTGACTTCCGGTGGGCCCAAAAGGCCCGAAAATTAGTTGGCCGGCGCGCGTATGCACACCAGAGCTTAGCTCGTGTGACCACCGATATGGCTCCATGTGCACCTGTGGCACGCGTGCCATAGGTTTGCCATCACGGGTACAGGATTTCCTGCTTGAGCACAGGGCTGGACTAGAAGACCTCCAAGCTCCCTTTTTACAGCTGTTGTTCTGTTCTGTTATTCTGAGTACAAGATAAACTTTGTGATATGCATGGATTACAGGGCTACAAATCAGAAACTTGACAGCTTCCCTCCACTTTAAATAATTAAAAGTTTGGGAAAATTAAACAGAGGGCGCACAAGGGCAGCTTGTTCCAAAGCGGTCTACTAAAAAAGGAAGCAAAGGACTTGTTGAGATGGTTTCCCCTGCCCCTACTAACTATTTTGTAGTTATTAAAGGAATTGGAATATGGTCAGGTCTGACCAACGTGGAACACCGGATTGCATCAGGATTTTATGAGTTTCACAGACGGAGGGCTGGAACAAGCCCCGTAAACTGAGCTGATGTTAGCTTGCCCAGTTTTGTACATGTGTGACTTAAATTGTACATATTTCATAGTTTGAACAAGAAGATGATGTCAGAACACACACACAAAAATGACTAGCTTCATACACTATTCTAAGCTACCATTTAATTGTGATTTACCGGATAAACAAATCGAACTGGGTTCTCTTGTTTCTGAACAAAGCACAATTGCAGTTTGATGAAAGGCGAAGCCATAAGCTATGGTTTGAAAACCACAAGACCCCCTCGCATCCTGGACATAAACTGTTTCAACTCCTACCCTCAAAACGGCGCTACAGAGCACTGCACACCAGAATAACTAGACACAAGGACAGGTTTTCCCTGAACGCCATCACTCTGCTGAACAAATAATTCCCTCAACACTGTCAAACTAGTTACTAAGTCTGCATTACTATTAATCTTCTCATCGTTCCTATCACCCATCTCCTCCCACTTATGACTGTAACCTTTTTATATTGACTGTTTCCTAATATGATTCGATTGCTTATTTGTTCCCTATGACTATCATTAAGTGTTGTACCTTATGATTCTTGATGAATGTATCTTGTCTTTTTATGTACACTGAGATCATATGCACCAAAGACAAATTCCTTGTGTGTCCAATCACACTTGGCCAATAAAGAATCCTACTCTGTTATGTTCTGTTCTGTTCTAATTCTATTCTATGATTCTTGATGAACATATCTTGTCTTTTTATGTACACTGAGATCATATGCACCAAAGACAACTTCCTTGTGTGTCCTGTCCTGTCCTATCCTATCCTATCCTATCCTATCCTATCCTATCCTATCCTATCCTATCCTA
>WNWU01000101.1:511767-532096 GCA_012654045.1 Ptyas mucosa
TATCCTATCCTATCCTATCCTATCCTATCCTATCCTATCCTATCCTAAAATTCAAGCACGCTGATGCTTTTTTGAACCCCGTGTAAGCAATCTTCATTTTCCATGCATGCCTCTGAATGGCTGGGATAAGATAGCAAAGCTTTTTTTGCATTTTTCTTCTCCGATTCTTAACTGTTTGGCGAGGTCTAAATTAACTCTTGAAAACCTGGGAGCGGTAAGTCATTTGAATCTTTCTTCGTCAGAAAATAAAAACCCAAGGATAAATGCATTATACCGTGTTTGCTTACTCTATTTTGTTCACCTTTTTCTCCTTCCTCAAACTGTCCCATCTATAAGTGGGATGAATTTGCCAACTTATATATATATTTTAAAAAATGGACTTGTCATACTCCTTGCACAACCCACTTTTAAAAGCCAGAACTGGTCCAAGCTGAGATCGTTGAAGAAGCACAAATATTCCTTGATTTATGACAACTGTTTGACGTTATGACAGTGCTGGGGGGGAAAAAAACAGACTTGCAACAGTAAGTCACGGTGTTCCTTGTGGTCATATGATCAAAATTTAGGCAACCAGAATGTATTTACAATGCTTGTAGGGTCCCAGGCTCATGTGATCATTTTTGGGATAATCTTCTCTGGAGCTTCCAAGCAAGCCACGATAGTGCCGGAAGCCAGATTTGCCTAACCATGGGGTTCAGGTCATGAAATCAGGCAAGACAGACTGAACGACTGCATGCATGGCTTAGCAATGGAAGATCTGGTCCCAACTGTCATCATAAATTGAGGATTACCTATACAATATAGAAGAAGTCCTTAACAATGGAGAACAGGGTACCGAGTTAGCCGCAACAATTTCAAATTCCTGGCCAGTTCATGGCTTCCTACTTTGGGTGCAATGAGCATCAGCTTCCTTATAGATTTCTGCTAAAATATCAGGCAAGCTATCCACGATGGGGATACCTACTCAGATTAAAAAGTCTGGCTCCAACTTTCTAAAACATTTTCTATGCGTAATCCTAAATTTCATTAACAGAGGGATGGAATCAAGATCACGTGAAGTGTTAGTACCACTTTATAATGCTTTGGTAAGACCACATTTGGCATATTGAATCCAGTTTTGGTCACCACATGTAAAGAGTGCAGAGAAGAGCAACAAAGATGATTAGGGGACTGGAGGCTAAAACATATGAAGAACGGTTGCTAGAACTGGGTATGTCTAGTTTAATGAAAAGAAGGACTAGGAATGACATGATAGTAGCAAGTCTTCCAATATCTAAGAGGCTGCCACAAAGAAGAGGAGGCCAACCTATTCTCCAAAACATCTGAAGGCAGGACAAGAAGCAAAAAAAAAAAAAAAAAAACCTAAGCAAGGAGAGAAGCAACCTAGAACTAAGGAGAAATTTCCTGACAGTGAGAAAAATTCACCAGTGGAACAACTTGCCTCTAGAAGTTGTGGATGCTCCAATACTGGAGTTTTTAAAGAAGAGATTGGACAACCATTTTTCTGAAATGGTATAGGGTCTCTTGCCTAAGCAGGGGGGGGTTGGACTAGAAGACCTCCAAGGTCCCTTCCAACTCTGGTATTCTGGTTAGTAGGTGGTTTGCCAAGTGAGAAGAGGAAGGTTCTGTGAAGCTGCCCAATACTATTCTTAGATTCTATCTATCCGAGGAAGAGCCTTGGTGGCGCAGCAGACTAATGTGCTGTTAAGTAGCACCAGCTGCCTGCAATTACTACAAGTTCGAATCTCACCAGGCTCAAGGTTGACTCAGCCTTTCATCCTTCTGAGGTGAGTAAAATGAGGACCTGGATTGTGGGGGCAATAAGCTGACTTTGTATAAAAAAAGAACACCACTTAGGGGGGCCCAAAAGCCCTACTAAGCAGGTATATACAAAAGTATGAAGGCTATTGCTTAACGCATTGTAAGCCGCCCTGAGTCTCCGGAGAAGGGTGGCATATAAATTGAACCAATAAATAAATAAACAAACAAGAAATACCCTTCCATTCTTCAAAAGAACCCAAATCCTCATCTGTGGGTCCCCTTCCTTCTTCTCTCATCTTGATAGCCACCACTAAATTAGATTAGGATAACAACCGGTTTAAAGAACGTCAGCGAAGAGAGGAAAGGATTGAATCTCACTCCTTCACCTCATCCTATATATTACAGTTCGTCCTCAACGTACGACACTCGGGACCACAATTTCAGTTGCTAAGCAAGGAGGTTGTGGAGTGAGTCGCGCCAGAATTTTACAATCCTTTTCTGACCCCGGGATGCTGCAACCATTGTAAATACACACCAAGCATCTAAATTTCGATCACACAGGGAAGCTGCAGTAATCATAAGGGTGAGGAGCAGTCCTAAGTATATTTATTTCATGCCATTGTAACTTTGAATGGCCGCTAAATGGATAGTTGTAGGTTGAGGACTACCGGTATATCCAGGGGTGGGTTCTAAATTTTTTTTTACTACCAGTTCTGTGAGTGTGGCTTGTTTTGTGGGCGTGGCTTGATGGTCATGTGACAGTTCTTTAAGATTTAGCAGAGGTATTGGTCTACCAGGCTTTTAACTGCTTGCAGAGCTGTACCGGTCTACCCATTTATTTTTGCAGGCACTGGTCTACCCATTTATTTTTGCAGGCACTGATCTACTCATGTATTTTTGCAGGCACTGGTCTACCCATTTATTTTTGCAGGCACTGATCTACTCATGTATTTTTGCAGGCACTGGTCTACCCATTTATTTTTGCAGGCACCGGTCTACTCATTTGTTTTTGGAGGCACCGGTCTACCACCAAACTGCCTTTACCACTGATCAGCTGTAGGGCGACCCTTTGAAGCCCCGCGGCAAGAGTTTAAACAGGTTTTTTTCCTTATAGCCCATCAGCTGGGACTCAGGAGGCAGCAATAGATTGGGGGTGGGGCCAAATAAAAGGTAAGAATAACGCCGGGGGTGGGGGAGGTGGGGGGCAGAACTAGTTCGGTGACATCATATCATCACCGCTACCGGCTCGGCGGAACCGGGCCGAACCGCGAGGAACCCACCACTGTGTATATCTCTCAAGAGATGAATAAACAATGCCAAGTATCATTATTAAATGGAAGGGGGATTGGGCGACAACTCCTCTATTAATGAAATACAACAGTTTCTCAACCTCAGGAACTTTTAAGATGCGTGGACTTCAACTCCCAGAATTCCCCAGCCATATAAAAAAAAAAATTAAGGTAACAGCAAATTGAAATCCACTTTTTTTTAAAAAAAAAAAATCAAGACATCTGCTTTCTCTGCATACAACACGTACAACTGGCATGTAGCCCAGGCTGAAGGTTTATCACTTCATCTAATGCTTACAAGAACGAGATCTTTGCTAATGTAGATCCTACTCAGAGAATCCACCCTAAGAATGTCCTGGGGGGGAGGGGGAGGGAGGGGCAAAGTACCCCTACGTGCAATTCCGCGCATTCGCCAACCACCGAAGCATATCGTGATTATTATTATTATTATTGTTGCTGTAACTGCTTGGCATCCCCATCCGCGAAAACCTGAACTGTCCAAACACGCGCGTTAAAACATAACAAGAGAAAAATTCCTTATCAAAGAACACAAAAGAACCGTCGGAGATTTTGAAACGTCGATTCCAAAAAAAGGAAGGCATGCCGGAATGGAAGAAGTCAGCCAATTTCTATTCTGTCCAATTTGTTGGGTAAAGTCAACAGTGCCCGGAGAGGAAGTTTTCCAAGCATTGCTTGCTTGCTTTATATCTATCCAGGCCTCGCTTTTGCAAAAAGAAGCCAAGAGAGAAAACTCTGCCCTACGTAGCAAAGGCTTTTCTTTTCCCTATCCAATCGGTCAAAATCGTTAAGTCACGTCAATTAAAGGAATATCATTGGGATCTTCCACTGGCTTCAACTGGGAGGCCTCTTTAGAGAATGGAAAGGACCGGCCTAAAGCCCCACCCTCTTCAGATCTGATTGTCAACATGTCCCGTTGCCACCAACACTACTTCTTCCTTACCTTGGGGTAGGCAACCGAAGGACAGCTGGTCTTTTTCATGGCCTCCAGATAACGTCCCAGATATAAAAACATTTGCTCCGAACAGCTGACACTTCCCTTTTCCTTGCCCAAATCCCTGACTTTTTTCATCCAGGAGAAGTCAAGGCTGATGCAAGCTGAAATATAGTCCGTTCCGTGATGAAAACATGAGATTTGTTCAGGAATGAAAAACCCCGGCCGCTGACCACAACTCCCTTCTCACACGGTGGCAGGATCCTCTTACACCCCCGGAGGTACACATTCTCCCGTCATCTCCAAAACAGTCAGCTTTACTCAAAAGAGTACAGGTAGTCCTCGACTTAACGACAACAACGGTTGCCAAACAAAAGCAGTCTTTAAAAGGAGTTTCACCCCATTTTGCAGCCTTTCCCCCCCCCTTTTTTTTAGCCGTGGCGAAGCAAATCGTGACAGCTGTTAAGTGAATCACGCAGTCATTAAGTGGATCCAGCTCCGCCCACCCCTCTCCCATTGATTTGACCAGTCGGAAGCCAGCTGGGAAGGGTTCGATCGAATGATTATCATCACGTGACCCTGGGAAAATGCCATACATACATGCCTGAATTTTGACCGTGGGGATATTTGCAAAGGTTGTAAGCGTGAAAAAAACCCCAACCGAAAGTCACTTTTTTTTGGAACGTTGAAGGGTCGCTAAACGAAATGGGTATAAGTCGAGGGCTACCTATACGGGACAGGCATTTCCAAGCAAAAAGATACGGTATTTATCGTCCGACTTAAGCCCAAACTGCGCATCTCTACTTCCCAAGTAAGAGATAATACTCTTTTTTTTTGCTTGTTTGTTTCCTTGCAATTTCCTGCTATTCTCAACAAGCCCACTGACTCCTTGCACGGGTTTCAAAGCCAACACCCCAAATGATACACCTGACTGGTGGCTCAACGGCTAAGACACGGAGCTTGTAGATCAGAAAAGCCGGCAGTTCGGCGGTTCGAATCCCTAGTGCAGGTCTTTCCTGTGTAAGCAGGGGGTTGGACTACATGACCTCCAAGGTACCTTCCAACTCTTGTTACTGTTCCACCTGAAGAAAGGCAGCAGGTCTCTTAATTCAATCTCTCCGTTAAAAGAAATCAGCCGTGAAAGGAGAACTGACACCCAGCCCAGCTGGGTTCAACAACTTGGGTTGTTTACAAACCCCCAACCCCCCCACCCCCCCACACACACATACACAAACCCTCCACAAATTCTGTTATTTCAACTCTCCAGTTCTTTGCCCAAAATATTCCCCAGGCCAGCTGAGACAACAAACAACAGCCCCTCGCTCTCCACCCCCACCCCCTCCGAGGAAGAGTTTCAACTTTACAACTTCAACCCCTTTGGGAAAGAAAGCCTCCATCCCACCCAACCCAACCCCACCCCTCCACACACACACACACCCCAAAACCCTCCCCCTCCCATCAGATCCCCCCCCAAAAAAGTGAAAAGCTTAACAAGCACACCGCCAGAAAATCCGAGAGCTGCCCTGTCATCCCAAAAACAGATCTGTTAAGTTTGCAGCACTGCAAAATCCTCTCTCTCAAATCTCCCTGACCCAACTTTTTTTTTTCTTTTTAAGGAAGTTTCCACCAGGGAAAACAAAAAGTTTGTTTCTGGGCACCTGATTTCCTGTTCCAAAAGCTCCCTTTTGTTCGGCGTTCTCTCCCTGTTAATTTTAACAGCCTGCCAACCACAGGGGGGGGGGGGGGGGCAAGGAAGCTATACGGTCAAGCCAGAAACGCCTGGGTCCCCGCTGCCTTAAGAGCCCCGAGTGGACCGCAAAGAAGCAATCGAACAAAAAAAAAAAAAACAACAAAAACACAAGCCTACCCACAAATTCTGCACAATTTTTTTTTTCCTCTTTGCTTCACCCCAGATTAACTTCACTGGAAGCTGTACTCTATAGTGCAGCCTATCCTTTTGCATCAAGCCCCACCTTTCTGCAACATGACTGGCCAAACTGGGAAAACTCCACCCTGTTTGCAAAGCTTATAATCCTAATTGGTAAAGGCTAATATCTATTATTTAAAGAACTTTTTCCTTGCTAGCAAGATAGGTTCAGCAGGTTAAGGCAATGCTGAGCAGGCTGGTTTCTTAAAGGGACAGCGCAGGAACCCAGCAGGCAAAAAAAAAAAAAAGAAGAAGAAGCCAACTTTTATAGGGAAACAGCTGTCCAAAACACACAACACGACACCCCATACGGAAAGCAGGCCGGGCGGAGAGATAAACGAAAGGGAAACAAGTTAGTGACGGTTTTGGGGAAAGTTTCGTGTAGTTGTGAGGCGCTTGTGAAGGAGCCCAGCGCACCTGAAATAAACATGTGTGAGATTGAGGTCAGCCTGTCATGATTAAGCCGGCTGTTAGGCAAAACTTCGCAAATTGCAAAAAAACAAACACACCATGGAAGGCAATTGATTTACCTCCTCTGCTCTTTGTTTATTTTAAAAGACAAGATCAACCTTTCCCTATTTGCAAAATTGTGAAGCGCCACCCACGCTGTTTTCAACGTCTCTGCCCCCGGGGGTCAACCAGCAAGGCGACGGTTCCCTCCCACTAAAAAAATACACTATTTCAAGTTGTTATTTTCCACAGAGCTGAGAAAACAAAACAAAACAATACAAGTCCACCAAGATCTCACGCATGTATCAGGTTGTAAAACGAGCCCAGACGGTCGACGTACAATCACAACAGAGCCCCAAAATTTAGTTGCTAAGTTGTTGAGTGAGTTTTGTCCCCTTTTATGACCGTTCCTGCCACGGTTTGGTAAGTGAATCCCTACCATTCTTAAATTAGTCACACGGTTGTTAAGTGAATCTGGCTTCCCCGTTCCCTTTACTGGTCAGACAGTTGCAAAAAGGGGATCACGTGACCCCAGGGACACAGCAACCGTCGTAAGTAAGAGTCAGTTGCTAAGTGCCTGAATTTTGATCACATGCAATAGTTTTACGTGTGATCATGATTGCGAGTCACTTTTTTTCAGTGATGTTGTAACTTCAAACGGTCATTAAGGGAACTGTTGCAAGCCGAGGACAACCTATAGTCTTTAAGAAGTACTCAGATTTGTTGGAAAATAGACACTGCGAACAAATTCTGGGAAGAGAAGCTGTTCCAAGGTTTTTATTATTGCTGTTTTGGCGTACAGCTAGTCTTTGAACTTACAACAGTTCATTTACGTTCAAAGTTACAGCAGCCCTGAAAAAAGTGACTTACAGCTCTTCTTCATGCTTACAACTGTTGTGGCATCCCCATGGTCATGCAATCAAAATTCTGACTCCTTCCAACACTCACATTTATGCCGCTTGCAGTATCCCGGGGTCACGGGGTACGCAAAGTCAGATGGGGAAGCCAGATCCACTTAACAACCGTGCGACTAGTTTAACAACAGTAGTGATCCACTTAACAACGGCAGCAAGAAAAGTGGCAAAATGGTGGCGAAACTCACTTAACCAATGTTTCGCTTAGCAACAAAAATCTTGGATTCAATTGTTGTCATAGGTCAAAGAGCACTTGTACAGAAAATCGGAATAGTTGTCTAGTCTGATTGTTGTCTGATTCAATTTCTCTCTCTTTCACTGCCTGTTTCAGCTGATTTATTAGCTGATCTTTCCTGTGCAGACTGCCAGATCTGCTCAAGTTCACCCACAATCTCAGCAAACAATAATTATATCTTAGGAAAATGCTTTCCTGAGCCAACGAAGAAAAGTCAGTTAGGTGAAATGGGTGGTAAAAGAAATGTGATGAATAAATAAATAAAAGTTCACACAATACATAAGACAAATACAACATTCACGCTTTGTCTTGTACAAGGCAGACGTTTGTCTCGGACGGCTTCAGAGAAGCTGAAGTTTGCAAAACTTTAGGAAAACTTCATCTAAGGCGGGAAAACATCTCAGAAAAAGAATGTTTGGATTCTTGAATCCACTGCAACGTTTTACCGCAAAACAAAGTTGCATGGTTTTACAAAATAATTGGGATTTTTTTTCCCCCTCACAGCTGTGAACCTGAATCAGGGAAATCCAAGACGAAATTTCAACTTAATCGTGGAGACCACTGAGTGATCTTGAGCCAGTCCCACTTCGCAGACCGACTAACCTTCCCAAGATTGTTGTAAGGAAGAAAGAGGTAGGAATTATACCAACAAACACCATAGAGAAAAGAAGTGTTCTTATTGAAAGGAATCATTCTTAAGAAATAATCATTCGTTATGACAAGCAAAGCCAAAAATTAAAGATTAGTTCACAGCATTTTAAACCACTTGGATGTTTTCCACTTTCGGGTACTTTACAATTCTATTAAAAGCACTGTATTCTAATCTATTAAAAGCATTGTATTCTATTAAAAAGTTACTTCCTGAGAAAGGTGTGAAAACAAAATTAACCGCCTTTTAACCTCAGCGCTGTTTCTCATTTTCATATTTTAGTAAAAAAAAAAATTCTACAAATGTACAGCAATATTCTAATTGGCTTTACGTGCACCCTGCTTTTCTTTAAAAAAACAAACAAGCAATGCCTTATTTGTACAGCTTTCAGAAGTATTGACTTTTGTTAGCATCTTCTGTCTGAAGAGAACTCCTAAATGTTACATCATCGACACATTAAAAAGCAGATCTCCGGAATCAGATAACAAAAGAAAACAGCTCGCTTAATAGACCTCAATGTCTACTTTTATTGCTTAGGATATGATGAAAGAACGTGAAGTTTTGGAGAAAAAAAAATGCCTAAGAAACAAAATTAAGCCTGGGAGTTTGGCAGCAAAAAATTGGGAGAAAAGACCAAAAAATAAGACAATTTGAGTTAGAAAGATCTATCTGACAGCATGGGAAGGTAAACGTTTAAATGGGTTAAATTTCTTAAGTGATGGCATTTTAACATGCTTTATCATATTTCTATGAAGATACGGCGTTTATCTGAAAATGATCCAATTTCTCTTGCAGATAATTTACCTTTAAACATTCATCTTAAATTGACTGAAACTCCAGTAATGCAAACATACTTTGTTTTTGGTTTTTTTCATCCCCGGTCAGCCTCCATTACCATGGGTTTGTCTTCAATTCAGGGTCATCCCTTCAGAAACTGGCCATTATATTTTTATAGGAAAAACATGACTGCTCTTTCAGGAAATTTTGCCGTACAGTACGCTAAAAATATCCAGAAACCTGATGTTCATTGCACAATTCCAGTAGCCAAAGGTTTCTGATGTTGTAAATTAAGGACAGTTTATTTATTCAAATGTCTCTTTTTATGCATTTGCCAATTTTGTTCTTACTGTTCTGGGAACAATAACTTGGCTCCATCCCTCTTTTTTCAGCGGACTCCTTAATTTTTCAACTGCATAAAAAACATAACTTAACTGTGCCAATTAAAGTAGAAGGGGGAACTGGATCTGGTATCTGCAGTTGGGATCAACCCCTCGCATCTGTCCCGGTGGGATGAATAAAAGCAGAGGGCAATGTCCCTTTGCATGCCACACCCTGTTATTATGCCTTTTATTTTTCGCGCAGGTCACACAAAAGCAGTTAATCTGGCTTTTTTTTTTCCTTCCCCCATTTTGGAAAGGTGTGCCAAATCATCCACAACAAAGGGAAAAAGTACGCCTAATAAGGAACCACTAGGAATAGGACATTTCCCGCACCCGCCAACACCCCCTCCCCGCCCCCCGTTGTGATTTGGGAGGGAAGCAAGATGTAGACGACAGGCCCATCTAGTGGGCCAGGCTAGGCTCCCAGGCGACAAGTTTCTCATCTGTCCCAGATTTCAATAAAAGAAGATTATTCTATATGTAGAGCAGAGGTGTCAAACTCGATTTCATTGAGGGCCGCATTAGGGTTGTGTTTGACTTTGGGGGGGGGGAGGGCCGGGGGGGGCATGGCCAGCTGGACATCACTCTTCTTGGGGGCGCCTGTGGTGGCCTGGGCACTCCGGCAGCAAAAATGGGCTCCTCAGCCCCATATTTGGCTGCAATCAGTGGTGGGTTCCTCCCGGTTCGGACCGGTTCTCCCGAGCCGGTAGCGGTGACGATATGACATCACCGAACCAGTTCTGCCCCTCTGCTCCCTCCACCCACCCCCCGCGTTATTCTTACCTTTTATTTGGCCCCACCCCCAAATCTTCCTTTGACCCAGCTGCTTTTAAAACTTAATTTTTGAACACTTGACTTTAAAAAAAAAATTCTAACACTTTTTGAAACCAGCACAATAATATGGTTGAAAAGGAAGGCAGGGTCAACGGTTCAGGAAACTAAATAATGATTATTTCCTTAGCAATCCTTCGAATATATTTGCCGGGCATAAAACCAATACAGTTTTCCCTTGTTAGTAGAAGACATAAAATCAGACCGTATAGAGGTAGTTCTCGGCTTACAACTCTTTTGTTTATCGACTGTTCAAAGTTACGACGGCCCTGGAAAAAATGGACTTACGAGTGGCCTTCACACTTACGACCGTCATAGCCTCCTCCTAATCGCAGGATCAAAATTTGGCCATTGGCATGGATTTACGATGGCTGCAGCAGCCTTGGGATCACATGATTGCAATTTGTTGACTTTCCCAGCTGGCTCCCAACAAGCAGAGTCGATGAAGTCATATTTGCATAATATGCGTTTGCATATGGATTGCATAATATGGATTTGCATAACAATTGCCCGATTCGTTTAACTGATTGATTCGCTTAACTGATTGATTTGCTTAACTGTGGCAAAAAGTGTCGTAAAATCAGGAGTGACTCACTTCCCAACCTCCTTGCTTAGCAACAGAAATTCTGGTTACAATCATGGTCGTAAGTCGAGAGCTACCTGCATTTGACAAGGGTTTACTGTTTACCTTAACTTAGAAGGTAAGTTAAGTCGCAATAAAGGAGAATATTTGCAGCTCAGAGGGTGAAATGAGGGGTCTTGAGCTTGCTTTGTTTTCTTGCAGACGTCTCATTACCACACAAGGTATCGTCATCAATGCTAGAAGGGAATTTGGTTTGCACTGATGATGTCATCTAGTTTGGGTAATGAAAGGTCTGCAGGAAAATAACTAAGCTCAGAGAGGACCAAAGACCCCTTGTAGGTTAAGTTCCTCTGCCATGGAGAAATACCAGACTGTTTGGTACCACAGCTCTAAGTTTGTTTTCAAAACATTAACTAAAACTCTTGTCGGTTAACAGAAATCAGCGGGGCAAAGGAATGACTCTGTTTGCTCTTTAACTTCATTAGCTAGTGAATTCTGAGAACTATGACAAACGGCAACAGCAGCTGCCTTCTCCCAAATTGTGACACAGATATCTTTATTCCCTTCCTCGGCTGCTGTTTTGAGAATCTCTCCTTTTGCTCAAGTCAGCTGCTCCTTTGCTTGGCTCAAGAATGAAGATGCCCCAAGTGGTTTTGGCAGCTGAAGGATCAATGAAAGGACGTTTCCAAAACTGACCTCCGGTAGTGGACAGACGAAGGAAAAAGGAGATTTAAGAAGGCCATGCCAAAATCTGGCTGGCAAATAAGAACACACTGACATACTGGCCGGAGTGCAAACTGAACAGATAAATTTTCTACACTGAAATTTTATGAGGAATAAAATTGCTGTAACTGCCTACTGCAGTGACGGTTAACCTTTTTGCCATCACCCGCCAAAAGCAGGGGGAGCACGGGGGGGGGGCTCATGCGCTTGTGTGGCCACACCCATAATTCAGTGCCCCACCACACACCGCACCGCCCCACCGCACATGCACACACACACACACACGTGTTCCCTGTGCTTTTGGCACGTGACGGCAATTAGGTTACTGGTGGGCCCGGTAGGCCCATTTTTCGCCCTGTCCAGGCTCCAGAGGCTTTCTAGGAGCCTGGGGAGGGCGAAAACGGCCTCCCCCCACCCCACTCCCGAGACCCTCCGGTCCGTTTCCCAACTTCCGGTAGACCCAGAAGGCCAAAAATCAGCTGGCTGGTGTGTGCGTACGCACTGGAGCTGAGCTAGGGCAATGCTCGCGTGTCCACAGGTATGGCTCCATCTGCCACCTGTGGCACGTGTGCCATAGGTTCGCCATCGCGGGCCTACTACATCAGACAGGTAGCTCCTTTTTCTCCACAAATAAACAACCCCCCACAAGTACACAACTGATAAAAAGTGCAGCATCAAGACCAAAAGAGGATGTGTCCCTACTGTTTTTAAAAGACCACTTTAAGGCAATCTAGCTTTAAATATATATATATATAAAGTTAATAATAATAATAATAATAATAACAATAATAATTTTATTTCTATACCGCCCTTCTCCCGAAGGACTCAGGGCGGTGAACAGCCTATTAAAAGCACAAAACAGACATCAATTTAAAATAATTTAAAATCAATTAGGTAATTTGGCTAAATTTAAGACCCCAAGTTTAAAACACCCAATTTAAAATTTTTACGTTGATAATCCAGCCTGGCGGAACAAGGAGGTCTTGCGGGCGCAGCGAAATACCCGGAGGTCAGAGATCTTACGCATTTCGGGGGGCAGTTCATTCCACAGGGCTGGGGCTCCCACAGAGAAGGCCCTCCCCCTGGGTGTCGCCAGCCGACATAACTTGGCCGATGGCACCCTGAGGAGACCCTCTCTGTGGGAGCGAACTGGCGGCTATTGGTGGCAGAAGTCGGTCTCGAAGGTAATGGCAAGCATCATAGAAAATAAAGAGTAACAAGGTTGGAAGGGACCGTGGAGGTCTTCTAGTCCAATCCCCTGCTCAAGTAGGAAACCCTATAGCCGTGATGGCGAACTTATGGCACGCGTGCCAGAGGTGGCACACAGCGCCTTCTCTGTGGGCACGTGAGCCATTGCCCCAGTTCAGCTCTGCCATGTATATGCACGCACCTCCCGTCAGCCAGCTGGTCTTTGGGTCTCTGTCATGCTTCCCCGGGGGGGGGGAGTCCTGGGGGCGCACGCCAGTGGTGGGTTGTCCCCGGTTCAGACCGGTTCGCAAGAACCAGTAGTAAAACCGGCGGGAGGCTCCACCCACCGACCCAGACATCATCAGGAAGCTTATGTGTGCGAGAAAAGCAAGAGCGTGTGCACGGCCCAGTTGCAAACCAGTAGTAAAGGTAAGTAGAACCCACCCCTAGTGCACACACATGCGTGGGGGGGCCCATGCATGCATGTGTGGGGTGGGTGGGACGTATGCACGCATGTGCAGGGTGGTGCGCATGTGTGGGGGTCACGTATGCATTGCATTTTGGGGGATTCGTGGGTTTGGGCACTTGGTCTGAAAAAGGTTAGCCGTCATTGCTCTATACCATTTCAGAAACGTAGTTGTCCAATCTCTTCTTAAAAACTCCAGTGTTTTTACAACTTCTGGAGTCAAGTCATTCCACCAAGATTAAAAGGGAACAGTGAACTAAAAGGCAACTGAGCCCACAGATTACGGGAAGAGCAAAAGGCTCAGAAGGGACTCTCCCTAGTTTCTTTGTCTGTAAAGGAGACGGTGGAGGGAGAGATGTACTTTCAGACTTACACAATTGTCTTCAGGTAGCTTCACAATAACAGAATAACAGAGTTGGAAGGGTTCTTGGAGGTCTTCCTGCTTAAGCAGTAGACCTTATACCATTCCTGAAAAATGGCTGCCCAACCTCTTCTTAAAAATTTCCAGTGTTGGAGCATTCACAACTTCTGGAGGCAAGTTGTTCCACTGATTAATTGTTCTAACTGTCAGGACATTTCTCCTTAGTTCTAAGTTGCTTCTCTCCTTGATTAGTTTCCACCCGTTGCTTCTTGTCCTGCCCTCAGGTGCTTTGGAGAATAGGTTGATCCCTTCTTCTTTGAGGCAGTCCCTGAGATATTGGAACACGGTTCTCATGTCACCCCAATCCTTCCTTTTATTAAACTAGATATAATTCCTCATTCTGCCCTCTCTGGCTGCAACGGTCAAAGGAACATCCGAACATCACTTCTTAGGACTTTCATCGAAAAGCCTTTGAAACAGTCTTAAAAAAAAAATCTGTCTGGGGGATTTATTTTCAAATCTAGTCCTCTTGGTTTCTAGCCTCGCCAACACTTGGGTCTTTTTTTAAAAAATGGAGATACCATCCTTCCTGACGTTTTCTTGACTTTGAGTCAGGTTGGATGCATTGCCTCTACAAAACCAGTCCTCCACATCCATCAGCTCCAAAGAGGCTTTAGGTCATATGCTTTTTCACTGCTCTCATACTACAGGAAATCCTGGATGACTTGTAGGTAGCTACTCTACCCTAAAAAAATGTCCAGGCAGATAGTATGAGATCCATCTCTCACTTCTCTCATGCAACCACTGTTTGAATCTATATATCTGACTTGCCCAATTCCCGGTCTCTCTCTCTATGTACCATCTGCTCGGAATATTTGTTATACCCTTTCAGCCTTACATATGTTCATTTTTACTAGCTTGTTTCTATCAGAGAGCCGTCTGCCTGACCGTAATAAAGGCTTGATTTGAAGCGAGGGCCAAGAAGATTAGATTAGAACTCCACCTCAGAGTCAATCTTACCGAAATTTGGGCCGTTGCAAATATTAAGTGGTCTTACAGACCAATCTGACAACAGAAAACATCTTGAATTAGATTTAGAGTCAATTTACAGCTGCTCCTTGTCATTATAGGAATGCAAGGGAAAATATACATTATGTCTTATACAATGTATAGATTACATTTTTAGCTTTGGTCTTTCCAGAAACTCAGTCATTTTAAATGGCATTCATAAAGTCCTTACAAGTCCAGGATAATTTTTCAGGCACCACAGTTTAATAAAGAGAAATGTTTTGCAATCTCAACAAAGGAAAAATGTTTAAAAGCAAAGCTAAACAGGTCTCAATGCCACATCACGGCGGCGTTCTCAATCCTTGGGTATCACGACATTTCCAAATATTTTATCCAACACAGCAGCCTGAAAGTAAGAGATATGACAGCCAATACCGTTCAAATATAATACTCAAGAAACTCAAGTATCTATTCCAAATAGCTCTTGATCTGTAAAAAAAAAACCCCATTTATTAGATTGAAGAATGTTCTGTTGAACTGTAACCATTTCAGTCAGTTTAAAAACTTCGAGGCAAGAAATATCAATCAAGTTTGTAAACACAGATCTAGCATGACATACGTTGTTTAACAGAATAGCCGAGCTGGAAAGACCCTTGGAGGACTTCTAGTCCAACCCACTTCACGAGCAGGAAACCCTACACCAGTGATGGCTAACCTTTTTGCCGTCGCGTGCCCACACCCGTAATTCAATGAGCCATGGCCCCCCACGCATGCGCATGCGACCCCGCCCTGCGCTCCCCCTGCTTTTGGCACGCGATGGCATGGTGGACCCAGTAGGTTCGTTTTTCATCCTCCCCAAGCTCCAGAGGCTCTCTAGGAGCCTGGGGAGGGTGAAAACGGCCCCCCCCCCCCCCCCCGGAGGCTGGAAATGGCCTGTTTCCCAACTTCCGGTGGGACCAGAAGGCCCGTTTTTCACCCTCCGCAGGCTCCAGAGACTTTCTAGGAGCCCGGGGAGGGCAAAAACTGCCTTCTCCCCCCCCCCCCCCCCCCCCCCCCCTCTGGAGGTTGGAAATAGCCCAGTGGGCCCAGAAGGTCCAAAAATCAGCTGGCCGGTGCACACATGTGCGCTGGAGCTGAGCTAGGGCTATGCTCATGTGTCCACTGATATGGCACACGTGCCATAGGTTCGCCATCACGGCCCTATACCATTTCAGACAAATGGTTGCCCAATCTCTTCTTAAAAACCGTCAGTTTTGAAGCACCCACAACTTCTGGTGGTAAGTTGTTCCACTGATTAATTGTTCTGGCTGTCAGGAGATTTCTCTCTAGTTCTAGAGAGTTCTAGATTTCTCTCTTCATTTTCTCCTTGATTAGTTTCCACCCCTTGCTTCTTTCTTGTCCTGCCCTCGGGTGCTTTGGAGAATAGCTTGACTCCCTCTTCTTTGTGGGAGCCCCTGAGATATTGGGACATGACAGATGTCCTGTCGCTCCTACTTACTTTTACTTTGCTAACAGTAAAAAGCTGAATTTTAACTCTAAGAGACAGACACCTGCTTAAAAAAAAATCAAATTTACACGTCGAATAAATTTTAAGCCTTTTCAGTTCAGAAGAATTTTTCATATATATATTTTTTTAATATTACAAGCTGGAAACAAGTCATTATTATATTCCCGGCTTCAGGTTATTATCATACCATGAGAGGACAAAGTACTGTAGATAAGATCAACCAACCAACCAAAAACAAATCGGAATTATTTTTTGTTTTTCTAACTTTAAAAAAAGAAGGCATAAACCTAATTTGGCGGAAAACAGTTCTAAACTCTTCCCATCTTCCCCATTTCCTCTTCCCCAAACCGGTGTCTTACCCAGGAAGAAAAATAAACGGAAGGCAAACATTTACCTGTTTTCTCAACAAACATTGGTATTAAATTAAAAAAATCCAGAAATAGAATTGTGCACCTCCTTTGTTATTCCCTTTGACTTCCAATTTGCTAGTTTTCGTCACTGAGAGAGCAGATATAACAAGGAAGATCACTGTGACCCATAAAATAGAATAAAAATAAATTTGCTTCCCCAAGATGCGCAAACCCAGCTATCAAATAACAAAGCTTATTAAGCCACTTCAGAATAATAATAATAAAAATATCTCATTACGTTGTTATTTTGTCAACACAGGAGTAACTGATGTCTAAATCCAGCTGTTTGTTTATGTAAGTGATGGTTCATATACTACCTGATGTGGCATCACAACGTGAGATTTTTGAAGTGTTCCTTTTCCATAAAAACGTGTTCCTTTGCCAAGCTAAGATAAGAGATGGCAAAAATCCAAGTAAACATCTCTTTTAAAACAACAACAACACACCAGTAGAGCAATATGAAAATCTACAATGCCTCCTGACACAAATGACCCAAGAATAGTATTGATAATCCTTTGGAAAAAAAATACCTGAAAATACAAGAAGCGTGGATCACATTTGGATCGCACATTAGAGGAACAGCTTAACTGGGAACCATACATTAAAACAACATATTTCGTCTGCGGTCAGAACCCAAATATTACTGTGTTTCCCCCAAAATAAGACTTAACTGGAAAATAAGCCCTAGCATGATTTTTCAGGATACTATCCCAAAAATAAGCTCCAGCTAAGATTGTCAGCCAGACAGGCACATTTAGTACTGTATTTTCCAGACTTAACTGGAAAATAAGCCCTAGCATGATTTTTCAGGATACTATTTCAAAAATAAGCTCCAGTTAAGACTGTCAGCCAGACAGGCACATTTAGTACTGTATTTTCCAGACTTATTTTGGAAAATAAGCCCTAGTGCATCTTTTGGAGCAAAAATTAATATAAGACCCAGTCTTATTTTCGGGGAAACACAGTATACATAACTCAGTCTTTTATCTGAACAAAACCGTACAACTGAGAATTGTTAAGGGGGCATGAATTGTAGGGGTAACACAGAAATATAATTCGCATTTTCTTTTAGTTCTGCCTTTTACTCTACTTTGCAGCACCTGATGTTAGTACAGGCCGTCCTCGACTTACAACAGTTCATTTAGTGGCCGTTCAAAGTTACGTCGGCGCTGAAAAATGTGACTCACGACCGTTTTTCAGAGTTACGGCCGTTGCAGAATCCCCATGGTCGCCTGATCAAAATTCAGATGCTCGGCAAGTGGTTCATATTTATGACGGTTGGAATGTCCCGGAGTCACGTGATTCCCCCTTTTGCGACCTTCTGATGAGCAAAGTCAAGGGGGAATCCAGATTCGCTTAACAACCGTGCCCCTAACTTAAGAACTACAGTGATGCAGTTGACAACTGGGGCAAGAAATGTTGTAAAAGGGGGCAAAACACACTTAACAAATGTCTCGCTTAACGACAAAAAAATTGGGCTCAATTGTGATCGTAAGGCGAGGACTACCTAGAATACTCAGCCCTGGATTTTTTTTTTTTATCAGCTTATACACCTCAGGGTAAGGATATTGTCAAAAACAAGTCCAGGCATAGATCAGAGGGAAAAGGCCTGGCATGCTTTATATGAACTTTATAGATAGTTGCCAACCACCGGTGCTTTTGTCAACAAAGACATGGGAACAAACACAGTCTAAAAGCATCTGAGGATTTTTAACACATCAAATTAGGTTTCCAGGAACAGTAACAACTCCAAAAAAAATCCAAAAAACCCACACAAACTCAATGAGCTTATCAAATAAAAAAAGATGTTAAATATAAATAAAAAATATAAAAAAGATGTTGAGACTCTAGAAAAAGTGTAGAGGAGAACAACCAGGATGATTAGGGGACTGGAGACTAAAACATACTACGAATGGTTGCAGGAACTGGGCACGGCTAGTCTAGTGAAGAGAAGGACCAGGGGAGACATGATAGCAGTCTTCCAATATTTGAGGGGCTGCCAGAGAGAGGAGGGGGCTATTTTCCAAAGCACCTGAAGGCCAGACAAGGAATAATGGATGGAACTGAACAAAGAGAGACTCAACCTAGAAATGAGGAGGAACTTTCTGACAGTGAGAACAATCAACCAATAGAACAGAAGTTGCCTTCGGAAGTTGTGGGAGCTTCATCACTTGAGACTTTCAAGAAAAGATTGTACTGCTATTTGTCAGAAATGGTGTAGGGTCTCCTGCTTAGGCGGCGGGTTGGACTAGATGACCTACAAGGTCCCTTCCAACTCTTGTTAATCTGCTGTTATCATGACTGCAAAAATGGCAGGTATTGTGCTCAGTAGCGTAACACCATTAAGTGCCCCAGCCGTCAGAGTCTTCAGCAAACCTCTTGTGGTACTTTTGTGCTGTGTTATCTAGCAAGTGAAGGGAAATCACGTGTCCTCTTCTCCTTCTACTCTCCCACTGGGCACAACACAAAAAAGAGGGCAAATGAAAGAAGTGTGGCAATCACAACCGAAAAGCAACTTTTCCAGGCCTCCCATAATTTAGACCGTCACTCGGGACAAAGAATCTGATCTATGTTTGGATGTTCCAATTAAGGTTTCCACTGGAGAAATAGAGAGAGACCAGAGCAAAGGCTTACGGGGCGGGAAAATGGAAGAGAATTCTTAATATGCCAAATGTGTTTTTTTTTCTCCTTGACTATATTCTTACTTTCTTGTTTTCCTTTGCACGCTTTACTCGTCTCGTTTAGTTTGCATTCGCTTTTAAACCATTGCAATTACAATCAGCAATACCTTCATTTAAAAAGAAATGTCAGAAAGTCAGCAATGCAGGTTGCTTTGACTTCCCACCCGCTGTCGTTTCTGAGAGGCAGAGTCCTCCAGTCCTTTGTATTTAATGCAGCACACAAAGTTGTGAAATAACCAATGCATACCACATAGAATAGAATAGAACAGAATAGAACAGAACGGAACGGGATGGGAATAGGGTAGGGGAGGGGAGGGTAAGGGGGGCAGGGGAGGGGAGGGGAGGGGAGGGGAGAGGAGAGGAGAGGAGAGGAGAGGAGAGGAGAGGAGAGGAGAGGAGAGGAGAGGAGAGGAGAAGAGAAGAGAAGAGAAGAGAAGAGAAGGGAAGAACAGAGTTGGAAGGGACCTTAGAAGTCTTCTACTCCAACCCCTTGCTTAGGCAGGAAACCCTACACCACTTCAGGCAAATGGTTATCCATCCTCTTCTTAAAAACTTCCAGTGTTGGAGCATTCACAACTTCTGGAGGCAAGTTGTTCCACTGATGAATTGTTCACACTGTCAGGAAATTTCTCCTTAGTTCTAGGTTGCTTCTCTCCTTGATTAGTTTCCACCCGTTGCTTCTTGTAATCACTTCAGAAGCGATTCCAAACAACAGCTGATAAAGAAAAATGTTTGTGAATATAATAAGGGAATTTAAGGAAATATTGGGATTATGTTATGTTGTGAGATTTTAAATTTAAGGGGTTTAATTTAGAGACGAAAAGGGGGAAAAATGAATCTTATTAAGATTAGAGATTAGGATGAAGGGTAATATTCCTGACGGAACAATTAATAAGGGGAACAACTTGCCTGCAGAAGTTGTGAATGTTCCAACACTGGAAATTTTTAAGAAGATGTTGGATAACCATTTATCTGAAGTAGTGTAGAGTTTCCTGCCTGGGCAGGGGGTTGGACTAGAAGACCTCCAAGGTCCCTTCCAACTCTGTTATTCTATTCTATTCTATTGGTCTATAAAAACTAGAGAGAATAAACACTATGGCAAAAAGTGAATATTTAAATTGTGTTGGAGATGACTAAAAGTTATATAAATTTGTGAACTGGCCAATATTCTGTTCAGAAAAAATGCCTTGTATGTTTGTTTGTGTGTTTGTGTAAAAAATAAAAAAACTTTTTT
>WNWU01000101.1:532496-549957 GCA_012654045.1 Ptyas mucosa
GATTCCATAAAAGTGACTGTAGGAGAACACAAGGATCTGTTTTAAAAATGCATGTTTTACTGGGATCCTGGAAGACTTCTATATGCTTCGACGTGCTTTTCCAGAATAAAATCCAAAGAATGATATACCCAGCCTTTCACCCTGAGGACAAAATAGCAAACAATAACCATTTTTGACACTAAAATGCCAATGCTCAAAAAGTACAAATGTATCGATGCTTTGTTGATAAAACACAATTGGCTACTTTGCCCAAGCTATACATTATACTTCGACACTCACAATGCCTGGATTCATACAATACGCTAAGCCTAAATCAAACTCATTACAGTCTTAGTGCAATGTGTGAATTGAGACATTGTCTACTGTTAACACTGGGGCTGTAGTCCCGCAGGAAAACAACAACAAAAAAATATAGACTTTTGCATCTTACCTGACAGCCTACAAATGCTTATGTAAATATAAGCTGGCATGTATCTCAAAACGTGGTCGCCAAAGACTATCATAAACACCTCCAGAGACTTCCAACAGCATAGTCAAAAATAAATTTCTCAAGATACGATTCAAAAAATAACACAGACATAATTAATTCTTCTATACACGACATCTGAAATCCCAAACAAACATAAAAATAAAATAAAAAAGGAATCGGAATCAGAATCAGAATCGAGCTGGAAGGGACCTTGGAGGTCTTCTAGTCGAGCCCCCTGCTCAAACGGGAGACCCTATACCTGTGATGGCGAACCTGTGGCACACGGAGCCGTATCGGTGGGCACATGAGCATTGCCCTAGGTCAGCTCCGGCGTGCATGTGTGCCGTACCAGCTATCTGATTTTCAGGCCTTCCGGACCCACTAGAAGTCAGCAAATGGGCTGTTTCCGGCCTCCAAAGGGCCTCCGTTTTCGCCCTCCCCAGGCTCCAAGAAAGTCTCTGGAGCCTGGGGAGGGCAAAAAACAGGCCTAACGAGCCATCGCGTGCCAAAAGCATGGGGGAGCGCGGGGAAGTTGCATGCACATGTACGGGGGGCACATTAAGTTATGGGTGTGGGCACACGCGTATGCACCCCCCCGCTCCCCACGCTTTTGGCACATGACGGCAAAAAGGTTAGCCATCACTGCCCTATACCATTTTAGACAAGTTGATGAAGCATCCACAACTTCAGAAGGCAAGCTTTTCCACTGGTTAATTGTCCTGTTAGGAAGTTTCTCCTTAATTCTAGGTTGCTTCTTTCCTTGATTAGTTTCCACCCATTGCTTCTTGTCCTGCCCTCAGGTCCTTTGGAGAATAGCTTGACTCCCTCTTCTTTGGGGCAGCCCCTGAGATATTGGAAGACTGCTATCATGTCTCCCCTAGTCCTTCTTTTCATTAAACTAGACATGCCCAGTTCCTGCAACCGTTCTTCATATGTTTTAGTCCCCACACCTTTAATCATCTTAATTGCTCTTCTTTGCACTTTTTCCAAGTTCTCAACATCTTTTTTTTTGTGGAGAAAAAAATGGGAGCAAACATAAAGAAGCAATCCCACTGAAAAGGACATAATCAAGTTTAATGGATTATAATACAGGTAGTCCTCGACTTACGAGCCATTTGTCTAGCAACCGTTCAAAGTTACAACAGCCCTGAAAAAACTTACAAGCAGTTCAAAACTTAACAACTATTGTAGCATCCCCACAGTCATGTGGGCAAAACTCAAGGCATTGGTAACTGGCATCTATTTATGCAGATTTAACAGAGCTGGAAGGGACCTTGTAGATAATCTAATCCAATACCCCAACTGTGGGGGAAGCCAGATTTGCTTAAGAAATCCGTGCTTCATTTAACAACTGCAGTGATTTCCTTAACTGGGGGGGGGGGGTCATAAAATAGGGTGTGATTCAGTTAACAAACTGCTTCTTAGCAAGGGAAATTCTGGTTCCCATGGACGCCGTTGGTCAAGGACTTACCTGTAATCATAATCAGGGTACCAAGTTTCCAAATGCTGGATAAGAAGACGAGACAGCCCAGCAATCCATGTTAGAATCTCAGACTTAGAAAACCCTTCAGTTTAGCCCAAACAGATACAGGAAGTCCGTGACTTACGACCACAACCGAGCCCAACGTTTTTGTTGCTAAGGGAAGCACTTAAGCGAATTTTGCCCCATTTTACCACCTTTTCGTGCCATGGTTGTTAAGTGAACTGCAAAGTTAGTAACCTGGTTCTTAAGTGAATCTGGTTTCCCCACTGACTTCGCTTGTCGGGAGGTCACCAAAAGTGGTCACATGACCCCACCCTCCGGGACACTACAACCGTCATAAATAGGAGTCAGTTTCCTAGCATCTGAATTCTGATCACGTGATCATGGGGATGCTGAAAAAGCTGTGTGAAAAACAGTCATAAGCAGAGGTGGTATTCAGCCGGTTCGGGAGAATCGTGCTGTCCTATTTAGGCACATTTTTGAGGCTGGGCGCAAGCACGAAAGGTGTGCACACCCTCAAATTTTTGGTGCTGACCGAACCGGTAAGTAAATTATGTGAATTCCACTTCTGGTCATAAGTCCCTTTTTTCCAGTGCCGTTGTAACTTCGAACAGTCGCTCAATGAACTGTTACAAGTCAAGGAGTACCAGCAGCAGTGGGCCTTCCTTCCCTTGGACATGTTCCAAAGAAGTCTTAAGACAGCCATCTTTTTCGCTTGGATCCCTTCAAGGAACAGGCGGTTGAACTCAATGGCCTCTTCCAGTTCTAGACCTCTATGAAAGAAGAGGAACAGAAACTACAACAGGGCCTTAAAAAGTTGCTCTCAGGAATCCCTCGCCCTACCCGGAGAGCCGAGGTTGCTTGTTTGCAAACAAAACTCTCCATCAGATCCAAGGCTTAAGTGCTTCACGGATGTTAGTCACCTGACTGAGTCATTCGCTCCCAGGGCAGGGCACCTGAGGACAACAACAACTTATTTAAGATTCAGTTCACTTCCGTCACCTTGTTTATTAGTTGGGGACCGAGAGTTGCATCCTCTGTTCCTTCCAAGATCACACCTGAATTATTGCCCTTTAAAAAAAAAAATACAACCTCTTCCTTCCTTCCCTACCTCTGTTAACAAGGGATGGCCACTTTCGTAAGGTTGTAAGGACAATCCTCCTTCTGCCTCCTCATCGGGTTGCCATCCCTGGCTTTTTTTCAAACTTTATGAAAGCGACCGTCCCTTATTACAAAGGCACCTGCGCAGAGGTGGGATTCATTTACCTTCCCTACCGGTTCGCAAATGTGAGCGTGCGTGCGTTTGTTTCACTCGTGCGCCACCTTCCACGCACGCTCGGCCTTTTGCTCATGCTCTTTGCTCGCGCGGCTTCCGCGCATTCGCACGGCCTCCAAAACGCGGCTAAATAGGACGTCATTGGGTGAGTGGGCAGGGCTTACAGCAGTCAGCACTACCGATTCGCCCGAACCGGCTGAATCCCACCACTGCACCTAGGGCCTCAAGGCTGTTTGCAGACTCCTCTGAAAACAATGGAGCTGTGTCTCATACGGAAACACAGAAAACAGAAAGGCCAATCTTAAAAGGCTGAGCGAGCATAAAGGGCTAGGGAACTTGAAAAAAAACATAAAGGGGGAAGAAACGCCACCCTGTCCACTTGGATTCATTATCACTTTGCTTCAGGATTTTAGAGGGAGGAACCCGGTCCTTGTACCCAAACTTACTCTCTCCTGAGGTCCACTTATACCTTTTTTTTTTTTTAATTTGATTTATATGCCGCCCTTCTCCGGAGACTCAGGGCGTCTTACAATGCGCTAAGCAATAGCCTTCATACTTTTTGTATATTTTATACTAAGTCAGCTTATTGCCCCCACAAACTGGGTCCTCATTTAACCTACCTTAGAAAGGATGGAAGGCTGAGTCAACCTTGAGCCTTGGTGAGATTCGAACCTGCAATAATTGCAGGCAGCTGGTGTTAATAACAGGGTGGTTTAGACCACTGTACTATCCAAGGCTCTTTGAGGGCTACATCAGGGCTACATCTTTGCTGGGTCTAAGGCAGGGGTGTCTAACTCAAAGCCCCGGGGACTGATCTGGCCCGTGGGGTGCTTAGATCTGGCCCACGGGGCAGCCCTGGAAACAATGAAGGACCGGCCCGCGGTGCCTCTGCCAGTGAAAATGGAGCTCAGGAGAGCCATCTGCGGCCCTCCCCGAGCTCAGTTTTTACTAGCAGAGAGTTGCAGGAGGTTGTCGCAGCTGAAAACGGAGCTCGCGTGGGCCACAGGGGCCCCTTCCGAGCTGTTTTCGCTGGCAGAGGGTTGCAGGAGGTTGTCGCAGCTGAAAACGGGGCTCGCGGGGGCCCCTCCCGAGCTCTGTTTTCGGTGGCAGAGGGTTGCAGGAGGCCGTCGCAGCTGAAAACGGAGCTCGGGAACCCATTTTCGCTGGTAGAGCACTTGGGCCACCACAGGCATACCCCCCCCCAACACAAGTGATGTCAAGCTGGCCATGCCCACCATGCGCCCTCCCCCCCCCGAGGTCAAATGCAATCCTGATGTAGCCCTCAATGAAATCGAGTTTGGCACCCCTGGTCTACGGGAATCTTTCTTGTGAAATTTACCCCGTTCTTCTCTCGTGTGCCTTTTTCCCAATCCATCCGAAGCATCCTTTACAGGTGTGCGAGATGAGCTCTTACGCCTCTCCAAACACACATGCTATTTTTCTGGTTGGTAAAAGAAGGGGAAAAAATCGGTTCTGGTTCTCCCTGACCCCCCCCCCCCCCCCACACCGTTTGGGTTTTCCCCACCTTCAAAGTTCGGAGATGTCTCTCTTTCCCAGCCCTCGAGGAAGCTATTATGGGATGGGACGAGTTCGCTTCTCTGCGCGATTTCTCACTTCGCCTTCAACTTCTCCTGTCTTTTTTCCCCCTTCCAGCTTCTTAAAAGTAGGATATTTATCAGTACTGAACTCCCAACAATAACTTGATCCAAGGGCAACCGAGGCAAAACCAACTCATCCCACGGAGTGGGTGAATTTCACAGATGCAACTCCACCCCTCTTCTCCTTCCCACTTCCTTCAGACTTTTTAGGTTTTGATCAGGGAAAAACAAAAAAAAGGGAGGGGGGAACCTAACTTGGCCTGAATGTTTAAAAAGTGACCTTGGCACCAACCCTTGCTTTCTCTCTCCTCCGCTCTTCCTTCCAAGAAAAGACCCTCTTAAACAGCTCAATCCAAAGCAGCCCCCTCCCCATATAAACACTGCTGGCATTATTTTTGCTGTAAGGCGCCCAGAGTCCCTTGGGAGTTGGGCGGCATAGAAATGCGATGAATTAAATATTAAATTAAATTTTCCCTATCTTGTGATGTGCCCAGGCCCCCAAAAAACAACAACCTACATCATTCCCTTATCTTTCTTTTTTTCCCCCCTTGCCTGGAATCTGCCAGATGGCTCTCTCTCTCCTTGCACAAGTTTGTAAAAGGTCGACAACTCAGCAAAACTTCCTCAACTATGTCCCTAGTTGTTATTTACTACCCGTCTTACACCAACCAACCGGGCCTGGCTTCACACACAACAAACATCGCAAGTAACCAAATCGTTGCATTCTTGCTCCCTTTCCGAATGCACAAAACCGAAATACACACCAAGGGTCTCTTATCAGCTACAAATAGTTTACTGCACTGTTAGAAATATTTCAACCAACCCCCCCCCCTCCTCCCACCTTCCAGCCCAAACCGTTTTCCACTCACTCTTGCTTGCGCCGAAAACACCATCTCTAGCCAAGTGGCTTCTGCACGATTTTAGGCGGATCCTAATAAGGCGCTACCCACCTCCAGATCTAATTGCATTTTTATGGGGTACAAGAAGGGAAGAAGTGTGTGTCTTAGGGGTGTGTGGGTTTGTGTGTGTGTGTGTCCCTTTTCTCCGGAGAGGGCAATGCAGACCTCCACCCCAAACCTTCCTTACTCTCCGCAAACGAGCGGGGTACAAGAAGGGGCATGCACGTGTAGGACAAACCCCGAATCTAGGCTTGTCTAGGTTCGTGCATGCAAAGGGGAGGGTATAGGGGCGTGCGGGAGGAGGGGCATGTTGGAAAGAGTGGGGGGGGCTGTGAAAAGGAGAAAGTGAAAGGAAATGGGGGGGGGAACGGAGGTTCCCAAGGCCCTTCGGGGAACAAACCGGGGGGGGGGGGGGGGGGGGGGGGGGGAGAAAGGAAGGCAAAGACAGCAAAGTAGCAAGGAAGACCTCGCTCCGCGCAGGCGCACTTTCGCTCACCTGACGATGCCGCCGCGGAGGGAGGGAGGGAAGGAGGTAGGAAGGGCTTGGTGGTCTCGCGCCGCGCCGAGCCGCCGCTCTTATCCGCGTCTCCGCTCCAACTGCTCCCCCGCCTCCCGCCGCGAAGCTCTTCCTATTTCCCTTCCTGCCTCCTCAAGCCCCGCCCCTCCCGAAAGAAGCGACGCGGGCGGGCGCTGATTGGTGGGAGTCGAGCGAGCGGGCGAAAGCGGACACGTGCCCGCCCGGGAGAAGGAGGCGCCGTCGCCTCCTGGTCTCCCTTCACTTTTCTTTTCTTTTCTTTTCTTTTCTTTTCTTTTCTTTTCTTTTCTTTTCTTTTCTTTTCTTTTCTTTTCTTTTCTTTTTTCTTTCTTTCTTTCTTTCTTTCTTTCTTTCTTTCTTTCTTTCTTTCTTTCTTTCTTTCCTTCCTTCCTTCCTTCCTTTCCTTCCTTCCCCTTCCCTTCTCTTCCCTTCTTTCTCTTTCTTTCTTTCCCTTCCCTTCTTCCTTCCTTCTTTCTTTCTTTCGTTCTTTCTTTCCCTTCCTTCCCTTCCTTCCTTCCTTCCTTTTCCTTCCCTTCCCTTCCCTTTTCTTTCTTTCTTTCATTCTTTTTTCTTTCCCTTACCTTCTCTTCTTTCTCTTCCTTCCTTTCTTTCCCTTCCCTTCTTCCTTCCTTCCTTTCTTTCTTTCCCTTCCCTCCTTCCTTCCTTTCCTTCCTTTCCCTTCCCTTCCCTTCCCTTTCTTCCTTTCGTTCTTTCTTTCTTTTCCTTCCCTTCCCTTCCCTCCTTTCCCTTCCCTTCCCTTCCCTTCTTTCTCTTCCTTTCTTTCCCTTCCCTTCCCTTCTTCCTTCCTTCTTTCATTCTTTCTTTCCTTCCCTTCCTTCCTTTCCCTTCCCTTCCCTTCCCTTTTCTTTCTTTCTTTCCCTTCCCTTCCCTTCTTTCTCTTTCTTTCCCTTCCCTTCTTACTTTCATTCTTTCTTTCCCCTTCCTCCCTTCCCTTCCCTTCCCTTCCTTCCTTCCTTCCTTCCTTCCTTCCTTTCTTTCTTTTGCAAAACAGTGGTTGTGGGAATGCAAGGGGGGAGGAGGGTGGGGAGGATCAGATGCCGGTGCAAACTCGCTGAAAGGAAAAGGATGCTGCAGGGACCTTTGCAAGGGTGGGGAGGGCTGTTGCACACCCACCCTGCGAGATAGCCCAGGGGTGTTGAGGTCCCGCGCTTTGGTTGAGTCGGGCTGTGACCGCCAGCATCCCCGCTGGTGTAAACGATGGGAGTTGTAGTCCTAGTACCCAATTTAGGCATTGGCTGAGGATTGCAGCTGGGGGAGAAGGAAGCTGGGATCAGACCGAATAAGCCACTTCTGGCTGGGAACCGAAACTGAAGAGAAGAGAGGGTGACGGAATGAACGTGTGAATCCTTGCACCTTCTTGTAAACCCCAGTCTGCTTCGTGCTTTTGATCTTGGGCAGTTCCGAGCGGTATCTCACACTCACGTGGTTAAACCAACCATGATTTATCGAATCAGTGACAAAGGATAGGATTTGTCCCCGCAATGCACAAAGCTATTCATCACGGTTTGCGAATCACACATGGCTTGGTTCACACAACACAGCCAGCCCGAAGGAAAAGCTTAAATGCATTTGCAGACAAAGTCGGCCAAAGTTACGCTTTTGCTTGCCAAGTTGTTGTTCTTAGGATGCCTCGTTTTATCGACGGACTAAACATTCTAAACTCGGGTCGGCAGCTGTACAGTTAAAGGCAACCGAACACTTCAGAATATTGGTGTTTTTTGCCGTTTTCTATAACCTCGGTGATCGAGCATTTAAGCTGCCTTCTCGGTTGATGGCACTTGCCGGAGAATTGCAAATCCTCGAGATGCTTGTCTTTAAGCATTCGGCTTTGATTCGGTTAATGATGTCTTTTAACTTGCTGGCGAACACGTCCTTGAATTTGATGAGGCCTTCTGAATTGAGATGTACGGGATTAGAGTGTAAATCCCTTGAAAATTACTATTTATGATTGTGGTTTAATACTTGGCCAGCCCGTTGTAAACAAGCCACTCTTTTCACAGAGGTTTTATGTGCCTCAACCACTGGGTCCCTTGAGGGAGGGGATCTGGGATCTCTCGGTTTTTAGACACAGTTCCGGTGTGCAACAGCATTTTTCTCTACAAGTGCAGGTAAATCCTCGACTTACAACAGTTCATTTAGTGACCAAAGTTACATTCCCACGCTCACGTGATTATATTCAGATGCTTGACAGCTGACTCATATTTATGACGGTTGTAGCGTCGCAGAGTCATGTGATTCCCCTTTTGCAACCTCCTGACAAGCAAACTCAATGGGGAAACCAGATTCACTTAACAAATGTGGCAAGAAAAGTCGTACGATGGGACAAAACCCGCTTAACAAATTTCTCACTCCGCAACATCAATTTTGGGCTCAGTTGTGGCCATAAGTCGAGGATTACCTGCTTTCCTCGTTTAGTAGCCACACTGGAAACCAGCCATTTGGTCGTTAAAGAAAGAGAAACCGCAAATGTGTTTATGGCCTTATTTCAGCTTTCCTTTGCTTTAGAGACCTGCAAAGGTTGTCAGCACAAAAATTGGTGACAAAGTTACCGTATTTTTCAGAATATAAGATGCTCCGGACTATAAGATGCACCTACCTTTTTTGGTGAGGAAAACAAGAAAAAGAAATCTGCCTCTGCCTCCCAGCAATTTTGCCTCGTTGCAGCAAACAGCAAATAGCCTGCTTTATTTTCGTTTTCGTTTTCAGCATGGCTTGATAAGCACAAGAAGAAAAAAAATCTGCTCCCAGCAATTTACCTCCTTGCAGCAAGCAGCAGAGGCCCACGCAGCAATAGGCAACGGCAATCCCTGCAGCCTGAAACAGCTGAGAGTCGGGAGGCCGATCCAACGGACAATCAACTTGTGCTAATTAGGCTGTGCTGAAGCTGAAATGGGCTGTTTCTTCTTGCTTGCTGCAAGGAGGTAAATTGCTGGGAGGCAGAGGCCAAAGGGTGGGGGCCAGCAGGTGGGCGTGGCTACATTCGGTGTATAAGATGCACCCAAATTTTCACCCCCTTTTAGAGGGGAAAAAGGTGTGCCTTATACTCCGAAAAATACGGTACTTTTTTCATTACCTTCGTAAGTGTGAAGAGTCGCTACCCGTAGAAAAAAATCAGTAGGGTTGCTCAAGTTTTCAATGGTTGAGATTTTGAAGAGAAATTCTCAAGCAAAGCAGACGGAGCTGACTGGCTTTATGTAATGTTTTTCCCTATGTTAATTTGAGGCTCAGGTCTTTCATCACTGCTGGCTTTTGTAGAAGTCATCAAACATAAACGGTGCAGAAGAGACAGGATTCTTACAGCATCACTTTCAAAAAAAATTGCCCTATATATGCAGTTTTATCAGCCTGATCTCTCTCTGCATACATTAGTAATAGTTGTTGCATAGGATTTTCACGTGGCTTCAGGAGGCTAAATCACCTGCCTGCATTAGCAAGGAGAAAACAGAGGCTGGCCTTTTTAAAAAGGGGTGTACTGTGCATTGCGTTTATTTATTATTATTAAATTTATACGCTGCCCATCTCGCTGTCAAGCAACTCCTGCATTACATCCTGATTGGTTGGACACTTTTTTCCCCCTAAATTAAATACACTTTAACTTTTTTTTAGAGCCACAATATTTTCACACCACCAAAATCTGACAACAGCACAAGATCAAGGATGAGAAAATGTATTGCCATTTAACGGGATGAACCAGGGGCGAAATCCACTTACCTTCAATACCACTTCATAAATGGGAGCGCGTGTGTGTGCACACTTGCTTTGCTCACGCGTGACAACTCTGTGCATGTGCAGAGCATCAAAAGCAGGACGTGATGACGTCCAGGCGGGTGGGCAGAGCCTCCCGCCACTGGTGCTACCGGTTCAGCTGAGCCGGATAGAACAGGGCTACATTTCACCCCTGGGATGAACTTAATTCGGTTTCCTCTTTTGACAGAATTGTCCAAGTCATGTACAGTTTTGGAGTTTAAAAAAGAGAGAGAGAAAGAGAGCAAGATTTTAAAATCACCTAAGTTAGTAAATTGGGGATGTTTGTGGCTCAGTGGCAAAGACGCTGAACTTGTCGATCGAAAGGTCGACAGTTCAGCGGTTCGAATCCCTAGTGCCGTGTAACGGGGTGAGCTGCCGTTACTTATCCCAGCTTCTGCCAACCTAGCAATTCAAAAGCAGGTAAAAAATGCAAGTAGAAAAATAGGGACCACCTTTGGTGGGAAGGTAACAGCGTTCCGTGCTCCTTTGGCATTTAGTCATGCCGGCCATAACCTCTTCCAACGAAAAAATGCTTTTAAAAGTTTTAAAAAAAGCCACTGATGATCGTGCGGCTCAGCTGGGATCGTCAGAGGCTTTTCAAAGCATTTTTTTCTGCAACCTCTTGGCCGAAGAGGTGGTAAAAAAAAATGCTTTGAAAAGCCTCTCTGATGATCCCAGCTGAGTTGCCTGATCGTCAGAGACTTTTCAAAGCATTAGGAAAAATGCTTTGAAAGTTTTTTTTAAAAAAAAGTTGGCCACGCCCACCCAGTCACCTTACCCCCCCTCACCAAGCCACGCCCACAGAACCAGTAGTAACCAATTTTACATTTCACCCCTGTATCAACCCTAAGCTACAAATATTCCCCTTTATTAAACCTTTGACTCTGTTTTACAAGCCGTAACCACTGAGTTCACGTGACGGGCGAGGCCCCAAGCCAGCAGACCGCTACCCCGAGCTTAACCCGAGTGCGAAACCTTCCCCTCTACAAAGAGAAATGCTGCTGATCTCTGCAGGAGGAAAACTCACCCTTTTTCACATCAATCGTTCACAAGACATGGCAGGCAGGACTTCGTAGGCAAACATACAGGGAAGATAGAGGAGAGGACTTGGATGGATGGATGGAGGTGGCTTTGTTGATCCTTAACATCACACTTGCCGAAACGTAGGGGGTTTAAAAAAAGAAAAACCTTAAGAGCAAACGGTACAGCTGACGGCAGAAAGTGTTTGTCAGGCATCTGAGGACATCGAATCTTTAGAACGCCCCCTCTTATAACCTCGCCCCTTCTCCCTCTTCATCTTTCTACCCTCACGACGGATTTACGTTCTTTGCTTTCTTGCGGCTTGCCTTGTGAACAAATGTCCTTTTAAACAGCAGGGCAGTGATGTCAGCCACAGCTTTATGACTTCAATGTGAGGTCACCCTCTTTATCCTTCTCCTCCTCTTCCTCTCTTTAACAAAAGGGAAGGGGAATTGTTGTTGTTTTTTTCCTCCAGAAACGCTTTTCAGATTTATTTATTGGTTCGATTTATATGCCGCCCTTTTCCGGAGACTCAGGGCGACTTACAATGCGTTAAGCAATAGCCTTCATACTTTTGTATATACCTGCTTAGTAGCGCTTTCGACCACACCTAAGCGGTGTTCTTTTTTTATACAAAGTCAGCTTATTGCCCCCACAATCTAGGTCCTCATTTTACCTACCTTGAAAGGATGGAAGGCTGAGTTGACCTTGAGTGTGGTGAGATTCGAACTTGCAGTAATTGCAGGCAGCTGGTGCTACTTAACCGCACTTTAGTCTGCTGCGCCACCGAGGCTCTATAGATGTTTGAATAGAATAGAATAACAGAGTTGGAAGGGACCTTGTAGGACATCTGGTCCAGCCCCCTGATCAATAGCATTTAGCAATAGCACTTAGACTTATATGCCGCTTTATAGTGCTTTACAGCCCTCTCTAAGCGGTTTACAGAGTCAGCGTATTGTCCCGCAACAATTTGGGTCCTCATTTTATCCACCTCGGAAGGATGGAAGGCTGTGTCAACCTTGAGCCTGGTGAGATCTGAACTACCAAATTGCAGGCAGGCAGCAGAAGTAGCCTGCAGTGCTGCACTCTAACCACTTCAAGCAGGAGACCCCATACTTATTTTTGACAGATAGCAGTCCAGTCTCTTCTTGAAAGCCTCCAGTGATGAAGCTCACACAACTTCTGAAGGCCAGCTGTTCCATTGGCTGATTGTTCTCTCTGTCAGAAATGTTCTCCTTATTTCTAAGTTGAATCTCTCCTTGTTCAGTTTCCATCCATTATTCCTTGTCGGGTGCTTTGGAAAATAGCTTGACCTCCTCTTCTCTGTGGCAGTCCCTCAAATATTGGAAGACTGCTATCATGTCTCCCCTGGTCCTTCTCTTCACTAGAGTAGCCATGCCCAGTTCCTGCAACCGTTAATCACGTTTTAGCCTCCAGTCCCCTAATCATCTTTGTTGTTCTTCTCTTCATTCTGTCTAGAGTTTGCAAGGATGGAGGTCTACAGATCCTACATGAGAATACTGTATATGTTGCTCAGGGTTGAGTTTTTGGTGTTTCTTGAGCTGGGGTTGTTTTCTGCAGGTACTTGGTCGCCAGGCTGCATAACATCAATGCATGCACTGGCTATGAACAGCCAGCAAAATCCACTCTCCCATGTGCTGATGAGATTACACAGTCTGATGAGGAAACATCTGCAGGGAAACAGCCCAGCTCAGAAAGAACCCAATACAGATCCTGATTACTACATCATAAGTATGTGGGCTCAGTCAAGGATTGTGATTGGCAAATAAGCACTTAAGTCATGTGTCAGGCACATATGTCCATTTATGCATAATGCAGATACCTTATAGACATTGTACCAATGGTGGGTTTCAATTTTTTTTACTACCGGTTCTGTGGGTGTGGCTTGGTGGCTGTGGCATGGCTTGGCGTACGGGCCACAACAGACATTGGGTTGGCCACACCCACCCAGATTTTATGGCTCCCGGTGTTTTCTGTGAAAAATGGGTCCAAATGGCTCTTTGAGTGTTTAAGGTTGCAGACCCCTAATTTAGGCTTAGGAGCATCTCAGAACCCTATAAAAATCCATCCATTCCTAAACCAAGGGGTCAGTCACCCCAGAAACATGGCTTATGTCAATGAAGTTTCCGGATTCCAAATAAGCCTTTTTTCCTTGCAGCCAGTCAGTCTCCATTTTATTTCCAGCACCTTTCTTCCGGCTTGAAACCGGACCGGATTCCAATGGTGTTAACAGATATTGTTGCAGGATGTAAGCTGTTCCAAGTAAAGCTGCCTTTTGCAATTGACCGATGTGGAATTTGTCAATGCCAATGGTATTCGAATGATGCTCCAGTTGTTTTGGGATGCCTATTACTATTGGTGCTACCTCGGTCATTCTATGTCTATTTACAGGTCTTGTTTTGTTATCTTCTACAATTATTATTACATCACATCTGCAAGAGCAGCCTGGCTAACAACCTGAATACTTTTATATTCTGGGTGGGTTCTCTGATATCTCAGATACGATCTCAGGTACATACCCTTATAGCTAGTCATTCGCACTTAGAAGAGCCACGCAATAGTGACTTCATGCACATGCACACCCATACAGGCTGTTGATTTCATAGCTGTCAATGTGCCAGCTTTCCTAAGAGACCCGACTGTTTGTTATTGGAAGCTCAGTTAGACTATATTCAAGGAGATGGTTGCACAACGAAGCCTGTCCAACGGAGGTCTGAAACGTACGAGGGCATCAAGTTCTTTGCAAAGTGGCATTATTTCATAAAACGGGTCCTGTGAGAAGCGGTTTCCGTAGGTATTTTTTAGACCGCAAGACTTTTGGTCAGGCAACTCTTCCAATTCTGCTTGAAAGCATGGTTGGATTGATGGGTTTTGACTGCTTGCAGATCTCCCAAGCCTACAGAGAAACAGCAGCTGATCAACAGTCTGTTCTCCCTAGTAAACCACTGAGCATGGAAAACTCTCACTGAACCATCCCAGTTCATTGGATCGTATCTGATGGACCCCATCACCATCACCCCTCACCAGAGGTGGGTTTCAGCAGGTACTGAAAAGTTCTGGAGAACCGGTAGCAGAAATTTTGAGTAGTTCGGACAACCGGTAGTAAAAATTGTGACTGGCCCTGCCCCCATCTATTCTCTGCCTCCCGAGTCCCAGCTGATCGGGAGGAAATGGGGATTTTGCGGTATCCTTCCCCTAGAGTGGGGTGGGAATGGAGATTTTACAGTATCCTTCCCCTGCCATGCCCACCAAACCATGCCCACCATGCCATGCCACACCCACAGAACTGGTAGTAAAAAAATTTGAAACCCACCACTGCCCCTCACCGTACCATATCTAAACTTTTCTTGTTCCCCTTTGAACGAGCACGTATTACACACTCCTAAAGGGAATTCCAGCTATCTCTGTCTGCTGAACAATTTTGAAGACCGTCACCGTTTGCTACCAAGCTTGAAAAAGACGTTTCTCTAAAGAAGGTGAGGGAAGACCCCTCAGGGATGGGCTTTAAAAATTTTAGCAAGGGGTTCTCTGCCCATTTGCTGGGTGGACGTGGCCATGGTGGGTGTGGCTAGTTGGCCTTCTGCACCACGGCGGGGTGGGGTGGGGTGGCCTCCTTGGGCTCTGGAGGCTTTTGTCAAGCCTCTGGGAGGGCGAAAATGGCCTTCCCAGGCTCTGGAGGCCAGAAACAGGCCCGTTATTGGCCTTCCCAAACTTCCTGTAGGCCCGCTTTTCACCTTCCCTGAGCCTCCACATGCGCCCTGCACTTACCTGCATTCAAAACAGGCCACGTGAGGACTCCGGGGAGGGGAGGCGTGGGGTGGGCGGGGCCAGCCAGGAATGGGATTTGAGGGGTTCTCCGAACTGCACAGAATCTTAGCTAGAGGTTCTCCTGAACCCCTGCAAACCCCCAGCAGCCCACCCCTGAAGACCCCCCTTTCCTAGAAGAATGAAATATTTTGACAAATATTAAAAAGTCAGAATATTATATTTCCCTAAAGGAGGAATGGAGAAACATGATCTTGGAGATAGAAAGAGACAGAAAGATAGAAAGAAAGAGCTTTCTTAATAGCCCCCTCCCCTCCCCCAGCAGATATTTCTTTGCCCATTGAGAAAGACTGGGCCATCCTATCTACAAAACAAAAGACCTTCAGCTCCAGGATGATGGGATTAAAGACATGACCCTCCAGGATATAATAGGATTAACCCACTAGCAGCAGAGCTCACTCCCTTGCGCAATCTCCTAAGGACGTTGCATCCAAGTCCAAACTTCAATCAAACCTGAGAGCCCAGACAACCTACAGAGCCAGCTATGACCCCTATAGCAGCCAATAGAATACATGTTCTTGCACAGGAACAGGAAGTTCAAGTGCAAAGCCCAAGAGAACTTATAAATACCCCTCGCTCTCAACTCCATGTGTCCAGCTGCACCAGAATCACATGTGCTTGGTGGTTCTGCTTCATCATTAAACCATCTTCCCAATCGGCTTCCATGTTTCCAGTGTCTTTCTCCCAGCTTGGAACTTGAACCAGATGGATATTTCTTCCAACAAAGGACATTGTAAACAACAACAACAACAACCCCAAAAGACAGGATTTCATCCTTCTCCCTTAAAAGAAAACAACAACAACAACAAAGTATCCAGCTGTGAAAGAAGAATTTGTTTCTGTCCATTTCCTGAGCTGTTGGAAGAGTCACGATGCCCACAAGAGAGTTGCGTGGCTCAAAGCAGCTGATCCACCTGCTCTCCCAAAAAAATTCAAAAAGAGAGCCATCCCGGCTAGTCACTTCAGGACCTGTGAAATGTGGAAGGTGTTGTACAAGTTGTAAGCCCTGATCTTGCTCAAGTCTGTGGGAAGGTGAGTCAGTGTGCCTTCGATTGCGTTGTCATCTGCTGAGCGATGTTGATCGCTAACAATATTGGGAAACAGAGAAGGAAGCATATCGTTCCAGAAAAGAGACAATACGTCAGCCATTGGTGTTGCGACAGTGACATTCCACTGTTGCTATAATTGTAGAGTGGGAAGGAGACATTTAGGCCACCGAGTTCATCTTCTGTTGTGGTCCGCCAGCAGCCTGTGGATCTGCCAGCGGAGTCGGACAGCGATGAGGCTGAGGAAGAACATGGGCCAGTCCTGGAGGCCTTTTTGGTGATAAATCTGTTTATACGGCGAGTTGCTTGCCTTGTTTCTCAAGAACCAATAAACATACGGTAAGACTTTCACGGTTTGCAAAACTGTGCCTCCTTTCTCCTTATATTTTGGTTCATCACCCCATCGTACCCTGTTTTTAAAAATGGCATTTGTTACTTCTTAGAGGAAGTATCTCTTGCTGATTTGAAAAAATCTATCGTTTGCTGCTAGGTGGCAGTCTCCTGCAACACAACCAGAACAGAGCTGCCAAAATTCTTATTCGCTTGAAATATGTATCAGATATACGGTATATTCTATGAATGCAAGAACAGACCAAGTCCTGCAAAGCCAGACAGATGAATGATGCACATATGCAAGTAATTACAGAAGCTCCCCCCTCCCGCCTATATCATCATTATTATTATTATTATGGTAAGGGTATGCTTGAACCAAAACTTATCTCCATCACAAATTCAGTATTCAGTGACCTGGTTTTGCTTAATTGTGGTTTGTAGTCTATAGCACTACTGGGTTCGTATCAGTGGTGAAATCCAATTTTTTTTACTACCGGTTCTATGGGCGTGGCTTGGTGGGCGCGGTGTGGCTTGGTGGGTGTGGCAGGGGAAGGATCCTGCAAAATCTCCATTCCCACCACACTTCAGGGGAAGGATACTGCAAAATCCACATTCCCTCCCCACTCTGGGGCCAGCGAGAGGCGATATTTGCAGGTTCTCTGAACTACTGAAAATTTCCGCTACCGGTTCTCCAGAACTTGTCAGAACCTGCTGGATTTCACCCCAAACCGCCCCCCCCCCGTTTCCTATTAAGCTGTAAATAGTGCCATATGCACACACAGTGGCTGAAAATGTGCAATATTCTATAACAAAACAATAATTATGATGTCCCAATCCAAAAAGAACAAACCAAAACAAACAAATAAAAAGCAGCACCATAATATTTCACCTTGGTGTAATGGCTGATTGTACTTTGTAAACCTTAAGGGTAGTTTATTAAACTTGAAGGCATGAGCGTAACTGGAAAGGCAGTTAATAACTCTAAGTTCTGAACTTAATGGTCCTCTAGGGTCCCTTCTTCTTTAATTAGAAATATTTATTACTTTGCATTTACTCTATGCCCTCTCCAGGCTTGTGATGTAATAGCAATAGCTCCTAGACTTATATACCGCTTCATAGTGCTTTACAGTCCTCTCTAAGTGGTTTACAGAGTCAGCCTCTTCCCCCCCAAAATCTGGGTCCTCATTT
>WNWU01000101.1:549967-561793 GCA_012654045.1 Ptyas mucosa
TCCTTCCCACTTAGCAATAGCACTTAGACTTATATACCGCTTCACAGCGCTTCACAGTCCTCTCTAAGCGGTTTACGGAATCAGCAGCTTTCCCCCAACAATCTGGGCCCTCATTTTACTGACCTCGATGGAAGGCTGAGTCAACCTTGAGCCAGTCAGAATCGAAGTCCTGGCTGTGGGCAGAGTCAGTCTGCAGTATTGCACTCTAACCACCGTGTCACCAGGGCTCTTGCAACCTCCTACATAACTGACATGGCCATCTGGGTAACGTCATAACCATCTCTGAACATGGTTCTTGGACTTTGTTCCTTTCATGGTTTCCTGACATTTTTATGAATAGGGGTGTGTGTGTGTGTGTGTGTGTGTGTGTGTGTTTGAATTCAGCAGGAGCAACAGCTTATTGATTCAAGTGATACAAGGGCTCTAGTAGATGCTTCAGCAAACACAGAGGATGGAGCTGTTTAGGGAACAGCAGATATGAAATGGGAAGACTGGGAATTTCCAACTTCTTGTTATTTCAGCTTTTTTCCAGCACAGGATGCAACCCACTTATCTAATGAATACAGAACCATTGCCATAAATTTATTCTATTACCTCTGTGACAAGCCGGGACTTCCCCGGTGGCATTAAATCATCAAATTATATGTACTAGAAAGGGTGTTTTGGTTTGGTCCTGTCAAAATGAGAAAGAACAAAAAGTTCCATTGCCTTTTGGGCAAAAGTTAAAAGATGCTAGATAGGATTTAAAGGGGCAATCCTTTATATACATGCATATTTATTTATTTTTCACGAAGGACGGATGGGCATTATTTTTTGGCCTTAGCCCAACTTTGTTCCAAAGAGCTCAAAGCCAGGCAGGGAAACCGGCAGCCTTTCCCCAAATTTTTAAAGGCCTTCAACAAAGTTATCCCAGCCTTGGGTGAGAACCTTCTAACCTTCCCTATAAAGAAGAAAGTAAAAAGGGGGTTAGAAATAGGGAAATATCTAGATGATTGTTAGATATCAGCAGAGAGATATCGAAATCTTTGCTGCCATCTGTTGGATGCCTGGTTTTTTTACAACCCAAATAAGTAAAGGTAAAGGTTCCCCTCGTACATATGTGCTAGTCGTTCCTGACTCTAGGGGGCGGTACTCATCTCCGTTTCAAAGCCAAAGAGCCAGCGCTGTCTGATGATGTCTCCATGGTCATGTGGCCAGCATGACTAAACGCCAAAGGCGCACAGAACGCTGTTCCCTTCCCACCAAAGGTGGTCCCTATTTTCCTACTTGCATTTTTTACCTGCTTTCAAACTGCTAGGTTGGCAGAAGCTGGGATAAGTAACAGGAGTTCACCCCCGTTACGCGGTGCTAGGGATTCGAACCGCTGAACTGCCGACCTTTCGATTGACAAGCTCAGCATCTTAGCCACTGAGCCAACGTGTCCCTTTATACCCAAATACGGTAGCCCTAATTGGAAAAAAAGCCCAGGAGAAAAAACCGTAGCTGAGAATGATAGAATACCAATAGAAAGTAACATTGGTAGCTCAGGTTGAACTGTGAGGTCCTTGGCGCTCTCTCTGAGCATGGTTGTTTTCTTGCAGACGTTTCATTACCCAACTAGGTAACATCACCTGTGCTTGAAGAAGTGTGCTCTCTGTTTATATATTCATGCCTTGCCCTGTCAAGTGTTGATGGGAGAGTTTTCATGGTTCCTGGATTAAGTTGTTGTTTATTGTTTGACAGTTTGTCTGTCTGGTATTCCTTGATTTGGGGAACTACACGTTTCCCATTCTTAAATAACTATCACATGGATATGTTTATTTTATTTATTTCTTTATTTTGTCAAGCATGAATTAGATAACAGATAAAAATATAAACATGATTATGAATACATGAAATGGATACGTATAAAATCAATAATTGTTACGGGTAATTTGTTTTTTCTGGTTTGGGGGTTATTAGTGGTACGTATAGTTTAATGACTCTTTTGACTTCGAGGAAAAAAATGTTATAAATGGTCTTCGGCAGTATTACAGCCAGTGAATAGAATTTGTCAATCAAGAGATGAGAGGTCAGTATCTAATGAGATCATAGTCAGCTATAAAAAGTTACAACTGGGGATCCCATCCTTTGATGATTTTTGTAAGGTTGTATATTGAGACAGAAATCAATCATACTGTGGTCACTGTTGTAATTATTATAAATAACTAATAATATTAATTAATCAAGGCAATATTAATGTACCGATTAATAGCAATAATTACAAGAGTCACATAATGTTCTCAGCTGTGCTTGGTGTAGAAAAAAATCCATGCCCCATGGAAACTACTGATTTTTTAGCTTTTTATAGTCTTAAATCTTAAATTTGAATTGGTATTCCCACGTTTAACTTTATTTATTGGATACTGTGTTTTAATTTGTCTTTTAACTTTTGTCTTTTCTGTTTCTTATTGTTGTGAGACGCCCTGAGTCCTTCGGGAGAAGGGCGGCATATAAATTCAATAAATAAATAAATAAAATAAAATAAAATAAAATAAACTCTTGTCATACAAGAAATGGAAAACAGAGAAACAGAGTGCGGGCTGCATGTTCCAAGTACGTTAGTGAAATGTCGAAATATTACCCAACACATGGTACTTGTATCAGTATAAGCCTCCTAGATTTGGTAACCTTAAACCAGCTTTTATTTGATGTTTTATTTGATATAGTAGGGTTTCAACACTTCCTCTAAATTGCATTTCGAGAATAAATCATGTTAGAAGGCTCAGCTACACAGCTGCTGTATTTTTCCCTCCCTCGGATCACGAAACTTTCACTTCCTAATCACATGTGCTATGTTGATTTACATATGGATATTTTACGTGCACAGTGATGGTTATTGACAAGGCTTTCAAAAAAAGGAAAATTCCACCCTCAGATGGAAAAACCTGATGTTGTTTCATGAACTGCCGAGTGACAGGCCACTCATTCTTGAAAGCTCTGCCGAGAGTCCTTCTCTTTTTTGTTGTTCTCTGCAGTTATTATTTTTTTTCTCTTTCAAATGGAAAGCTACAATTTCCTTTATGTGAACACCTTGGTGCAAGATTATCTGAAATACATTTGTCAAGAGGCTCAGCTTGCAGCGGCCCCAAACCGAGTAGCTGAAGTCCTACGGAAAGCCGGATCTTCGGCGCAGAAAGAAGTCGAAGGCAACCTGAGACCTTACGTGGACTCACTGGAGATTCGTTCTGTAGAAGAAGCGAGTGACATTTTCAATCAAGTGATGGAAAACGAATTTGAAGATGGGAAAATTAACTGGGGACGCATTCTGACAATATTCCTGTTCGGTGCAATCCTGGCTAAAAAACTCCAAGGACCTTTGGCAAAAGAAAACTTGAAACAGATCTCTTATTTCATCACAGACTATATCATGAGCACCAAAGGAAAGTGGATCAGTGAGAATGGAGGATGGGTAAGTTTTCTCAGCCTTTTTGTTGTTCAGAGATGCTAAGTTGTGCTCGAGACCCCATGGACCACAGCCTGCCAGCCCCCCTGTCCTCCGCTGTCTCTCTGAGTCTGCCCAAACTCAAACTGACATTATCTAACATCTCCTCCTCTGTCGTTCCCTTCTCTTTTTGCCCTCAATGTCTGCCCTTTAGCATCACTAATTTTTCATGCAGAACGCGAGTTCAAAAGCTCATGGAATTGGGTATTAATTTAACAGCTCGTAATAATGCAACGCATCTTTATATTGATTTAACAGTACTGGATTTTTGTGCTGATCTCTCAACGTCTAAGGTACTGCAGCGTTTGCTTCAACCTTACCTTACATCAGTAATGTTGTGTGTGGTATCCATAAATAGACTCAGAATAAATATAAGAGACATCTGTAAATCTACTTGCATGTTGAAATGGAAAACTCACATTAGTGACGAGGGGTTTGAATGAATATTCTAGTAAATACAGTAGTGGCCAAAATTGTGAAAACCTTTTGGGAAAGGTTTTTTGAGATTTGATGGCTAATAACACCACTTTTTTGGGGACTTTCAAGATAACCATATTCCACTGCTGGAATGGCCTGGGAATAGCCCAGACCTTAACCCAATTGAAAATCTATGGAGCCAACTAAAGAAACTTGTTAGTCAGAAGCGACCCAGCAATAAAACCCAGTTAATAGAAGCCATCATTCAATCTTGGTTTCACATTAGAACAGCTGCAGAACTAAAAGACTTGGTTCACTCCATGGGAAGATGTTGTAAATGTTCATACTAAAAGTTACCCAACCAAGTATTAATTGAGTGTATCTTGTTTTTTCTACCTGTTTCACTTTTCTTCTTTATACTGTAACTGCTATTCTAATAGCAAATCCTTCATAAAAGTTATTGCATTACATTCTTGATTAAATTATCTTTCCATTGATATATAATTTTATCGTACTACTCGCTCCCAAAAAAGGGGTGTTATTAGCTAGTTTTAGAAAATACATTTTCCCAAAAGGTTTCCACAATTTTGGCCACTACTGTATTGTCTTATAATGTACAACTCGATAGTACAACCCAATAGAACAATCAACACCCCCCCCCACCAGAGTTCAAAGACTTTATTTCTATGCAATATGGGTAAGATTATTCCTAAAGATCAGGAAAATTCAATAGTGTGGTAATAATACCGTGGAACTCAGTGGAATTTTGTTTTTGAATGGGTAATTGGCATTTATTAAAATACTATCTATCCATCTATCTATCTATCTATCTATCTATCTATCTATCTATCTATCTACCTACCTACCTACCCCTCATTTCTTTTCATTTTAATAGAGTCTTCCAGGCCACTCAGGCATCAAGTTACATATTAAATCAAACTCTGGCTTGCCTGCTTTGAGGTTTAAGGTTTGCTAATTATTTGCCTTGAAACACAGCAAAAGAAACCATAGCAGAAGAAACACATGGTAGCATATTCCTCTTCCTCAAGGGGAACAGGAACTTGCAAAATGCCTGGTTTGGTTTTTTGAGTTCCTAAGAAACGTGGCCAAGGGTGAGATACTGTCAACCTACAACACAATTCTGAAAATACTGATTCCCCATTAACTGCAGCCTTGCTGGGATCTTTCAGAAAAAGGACTCACTCTCTCCATTCATTTCAAGGACACGCTGTGGTCAAGGAAAAGAACAACGATCCTGCATTTAAGATTCAGAATTCCCCAAAGAGGAATCAAATAGAAAAAGGCTGTATTCTCTGCAAATCTAAGATGGCTTTTTCACTTTGATGTTTGGGGGAAACCCCTAATCTTCCTTTCAGGGAATTATAGCAATTCTCAATTCCTGTATATGACTGTTTCCCTATTAATCTTGATCTGCAGTGAGATTTCTGGTGGGCGTATCTGAGAGTCACATCTACATCTAAAGCATACTGTGTTTTTCCCTTGGAGTTTCCATTCAATGTCTACAAAATAGAAATGGCAACTGAGGGCCTATTTCTCCTAAATCATTTGAGCCACACTGTAATAAATTGCACCTCGTTGATTGGGGTCAGCTTGGCTTCAGGCAATATACTGAGCCAAAATAATAACCAAGAGAACTGGGCTTCTGTTATACTATTAAGGTCCAAATAAGACTTAACCACATTCAGTACTCAATAAAATTTACTGTGCAATGCAGGGGTGGGTTCAGGGATGAAATGTTCCCGGTTTGGACCGGATTGCCCGATCCGGTAGTGATGGCGGCGGGTGGTTCGGAGAACTGGTAGCAAAAATCCCTGCACACCCCCAACCATGCCCAGCTGAGCTGCACGATCATCAGAGGCTTTTTTTTTTAACTTTTAAAAGCATTTTTTCTACAACCTCTTCCGATGAAAAAATGCTTTTAAAAGTAAAAAAACAAGCCTCTGATGATTGCGCGGCTCAGCTGGGATCGTCAGAGGCTTTTCAAAGCATTTTTTTCTGCAACCTCTTGGCCGAAGAGGTGGTAAAAAAAATGCTTTGGAAAGTCTCTGACGATCCCAGCGGAGTTGCCCGATCGTCAGAGAGGCATTTTTTAAAAAGCCTCTCTGACAATCCAGCTGAGTTGCCTGATCGGCAGAGGCTTTTCGAAACATTAGAAAAAATGCTTTGAAAAGTTAAAAAAAAAAATGTTGGCCACGCCCACCCAGTCACATTACTCCACCACCACCAAGCCACGCCCACAGAACCGGTAGTAACAAATTTTACATTTCACCCCTGGGTGAGGTCTACTTACCTTTACTACCGGTTCACAGCGGGGCTGCGTGTGTGCTCTTCTACGCATGCGCAGAAGCATTTTGATAATGTTGGGGTTGGTGGGCGGAGCCTCCCGTTGGATTTACTACCGGTTCTATAGTTGATCTGGACGACGTATTGTGTGAACAGTATGCCAAAAAAGCCAATCCAATTCTAGGTTGCACTAATGGAGGGATAAAACCAAGAACACGTGAAATTCTAGTATGGCTTTACAATGTCATAGTAAGGCCACACTTGGAATCCAGTTTTGGTCACCACGATGTAAAAAAAGATATTGAGACTCTGGAAAGAGTGCAGAGAAGAGCAACAAAAATGATTTAGGGGGCTGGAGGCTAAAACGGTTACAGGAATTGGGTATGTCTCGTCTAATGAAAAGAAGGACTAGGGGAGACATAATAGCAGTATTCTAATATCTGAGGGGCTGCCCCAAAGAAGAGGGAATCAAACTATTCTCCAAAGCACCTGAAGGCAGGAAAAGAAGCAATGGATGGAAATTAATCGAGAAGAGAAGCAACCTAGAACTACAGAGAAAATTTTTTTCCTTGGTGAGAATGATCAATTAGTAGATGTTGTGACCTAGTTATCAGACGCAATCAGTTCTAAACAAACAGACTTTATTAGAACAGCTGAGAATTAACTCGTTCTCAGCGTAGTCCAAACTAATTCAAAACAAATTCTTCATAACACAATTCTTCAGCCTTATCACCAACCTTGGTTTACTTTGGCAACCCGCCAAAGGCTTTTCTTAGCAAAAGTTCAGAAGCAGAAGACGCCGACAAGAAATAAATGTAGCAAGACAAGAAACAAATCTATCAACGTTGTTTTCCGACAAAGAGCCCAAGAGCCATTGCTGGTCTTTTAAGCCTTATGGGAGGGGCCAATTATCTCTTGGCCTTACTCCCAAGTCGCCCCTTTTGCTTTAGCTGCTCTTGCCTTCTAGCAGCTCTTCTCATGAGTGCACTAGGAACAGGCTCCTCCTGTTCCTCTGCCTCTCTACTGTCAGCTTCTGGAGGCTCCAGAGTCCGCATATCACTCCCCGATGGCCCTGGCCCCATCTCTGCCTCCGATGCAGAGACCTCATCCGGGCCTTCCCCAGCCTCCAGGACTGGCCCCTGTTCTTCCTCAGCCTCCTCACTGTCGGATTACGCTGCCAGCTCCGCAGGCTGCTGGCAGACCCCAACAGTAGAATGGCTTGTCTTCAGAAGTTGTAGGGGGAGATTGGACAGCCACTTGTCTGAAATGGTATAGAGTTGTATGCTCAAGCAGGGGGTAGGACTGGAAGATCTCCAAGGTCCCTTCCAACTCATGTTATTCTATGTTCTATGAACACAGGCGGTTGTCTTTTTTTCTAATTCGGCTAGTAGCTTCTGTGACTCTTTCAGATTCTTCTTGCTGGAGTAAAAATCTTGAAATTTTCCGAGGGAAACCTTAAGACATAATTATGCACGTATAGCTGTGGTGCAAGCTCAGTGGGTTTTTTTACATGTTCCGTTACATCTCCATTCACTTTTGATGGCAGTGTCCATCAAATCCAAATCCACCAGATGGCAGCAATAAGTCTCCAAAATCAAAATAAAACACTGCAATGTTGTTAAAAAAAAAAAAAGGACAGAAAAAGGCATGCTTAACATGTAACGAACAGTTGACTTGAACCCTTGTGAAAAGAGATCTCATTCGACGAGGCTCGTTCTTACAGTTCATTTGAAATAGTTAAAGTTGAAATATTTAAATATTTCAATTTTAAAATGTTGAAAGTTGTTTTCACAGGAAGCTTGGCCCCAGCTCCGTAGTGCAAGACGTAAGATACTTAGCATGGAGATCCAAAATGTTGGGTGATTTGCAAGCCACAACAGCTGGGTTCACACAAACATTAGGTGAAGGCCAAGCGTGGTTTTATGCCCGATGAACACCGCTTCAGATCTGAACAATTGTGTCATTATTTCTTTATATCCCACCTTTATTTTTCATAAAAATAACTCAAGGCAGTGAACATATCCAATACTTTTGAGTGCACCCAGGATAATCAATCAGACTTACCCCACCTCACCGCACCCCGCCCTGAGGGAATGGCTTTATTCATTGCAAGCGATGTATAACGTATTTTTATTTTATTTATTTTTATCCTGCCTTTATTGTGTTTTATAAACAACTCAAGGCGATGAACATAGCTAATATAGGTAGTCCTCGACTTACGATCACAACTGAGCCCAACATTTCTGTTGGCAAGCGAGACATTTGTTAAGTCAGTATTGCCCCATTTTACAACCACATTCTTACCACAGTTGTTAAGTGAATCACTGCAGTGGATAACCTGGTTGTTAAGTGAATCTGGTTTCCCCGTTGACTTTGCTTATCAGAAGGTCGCAAAAGAATGATCATGTAATCTCGGGACACAGCAACGGTCCCAACTAGGAACCAGTTGCCAAAGCATCTGAGTTTTGATCCCATGATCATGGGGAACGCTTCAAAGGTCGTAATTGTGAAAAACGGTCGTAAGTCACATTTTTCAGTGCCATTTTAACTTTGAACAGTTGTCAGGGTTCCGACAGATGCCCTAATTAAATCATGAGTCTCGAGCCAAGCTTCAAAAGAAATCCAGTTATTTATTAGGAGCTTCATATCAGCACGTTCCCAAGTGAAGCCAGCTCTGACCCTACATAATTTACGCAGTTTCCCCCCTCCCCCCAGGGTGTGTCATCAATCACATTAGCCAACAGAACAATTTTGTGGGTTGTAGAGGTCACTCCCCACCGGCTGCTGCAGGTAACCCTGGGATACAGCCTTGAGAGAGATAAGCATGGAATGTTCATCTGTCTTTGGCTGCTGTGCCATTTCGCTGCTTTCCTATCCCCCTTGGCCTATGGCAACTCGAGAGCAGGCTGGGGATGCTTTGCGAGTTGACAACTGTCACTAAATGAACTGTTGTAATTTGAAGACTACCTGCACCCCTTCCTCCTCCTATTTTCCCCACAACAACCCTGTGAGATGGGGTTGGGTTGAAAGAAAGGGACTGGCTCAAAGTCACCAGAGTTGACTTTGATCCTAAGGCAGGACTAGAACTTCTATGATTGGCTCAACATTACCCAGATGGCTTTTATGCCTGACTAGAATTTACCGCCTCCTGGTTTCTGGCCAGGTGCCTTAACCATTCGACAAAAGTGATTCTCATCATCCTTTTCTCTTTGCTTGCAGGACAATGGCTTTAGAACAAAATTTGAGGATAGAAACTCCTGGGTATCCTTTTCCACTTTGAAGACAAAGATCTTGGCTGTTTTTTCCATCTTCAATCAATATCACTCATAAACCTGGTCAATGCTTTTCTTGCGGATGTTTTACTGAGATACTTCCCTCTTAGTAGAAGACTGAGAACGCTACTGAGCTCAAGAGGGAAAGGGGGAAGAATATTATATTTCAAACTTTATTTATATGTTATTTATTATATATATATATATATATTTCTTTTGTGAAATTGCTTGAAGATATTAGTGTGCAGTAAAACAAACGGTTTAAATGCTCAGCATAGAAATTATTTCTATCTCGTCAAGCAGTGACTTTACAATACACCGCTCATCCGGTGTATTTTTTGTCTGGTTTACCTTAAAAAGCCGACATCAATATGGCAAGTCTGAAATTGCAAATCTCCCACCGTCTCCTATACAGCCTATACACTTCCTGTCTGGACTACTGTAATTCTCTCTACATGGGGCTCCCCTTGAGGAGCACCCGGAGGTTCGAACTGGTGCAGAGTGCAGCCGCGCGGGTGGTTACGGGAGCGACATGGCGTTCCCGTGTGACACCTCTCCTGCGCGAGCTACACTGGCTCCCGGTGGTCTTCCGGGTGCGCTTCAAGGTTTTGGTTACTACTTTTAGAGCGCTCCATGGCTTAGGACCTGGCTATTTACGAGACCGCATACTGCCACCAGTGGCCTCCCACCAGCCAGTACGCTCTCATAGAGAGGGCCTCCCCCGGGTGCCGTCGGCCAAACAATGTCGACTGGCGGCCCCCAGGGGGAGATCCTTCTCTGTGGGGGCACCTACTATCTGGAATGAGCTCCCCCCGGAGATTTGGAGGATCGTGGACCTACGCACTTCCGCCGCGCTCTTAAGACCCTTTTATTTCGTCAGGCAGGCCTGGCCTGATTCCCCTTTTTTTAAAATGTTATAAATTTTAATTCATTTTAAATTATTGGGGTTTTAATATTTTTATGGCCAAATTTATTTAATTGGATTTTAATTGGGTTTTAAATGTTAGACTTGTATGTTTTATATATGGCTGTTCACTGCCCTGAGTCCTTCGGGAGGAGGGCGGAATACAAATTAAATAAACTGAAACTAAACTGAAACTGAAACAGCCTGAGAAGCTAGGGAGGGTCCTTTTGAGCCTCTTTCTCTACCCATTATGCAGCTGAGGGCTAAGCCCTTTCTTTTCTGATTATTCCCTGAGGAAGCGTTTCTTCACCCTGACTCTCCAAGGTCTTTTTCACATACCATTACACCTGATATGGTAAATCATTATTTCTTTAGCCACAAAATAAGACATGAAGCACAATGGTTTGACTCACAGGACATGACAAAGTACCAGCAACCAATATTACAACTTAAGAGTGTGGCTTAGACCCAGCTGCATTCAACCACAGCTCCTCCAACCTTTACCATGTGGACTACAGGCATTATGCTCGTTAATGGTAGCCAACCCTACTATTAAACATTATTATTAGGCTATTGCTTGCTTAATTATGGCTAATTGAAACATAATCTTGAATTATGAGTTTAAATCATAAGACGGTGATAATTTGTTCAATAAATAGGGATGCAGAATACAACAGAACTGATTTTATAAAACTGGAAGCTAGGGTTGAGTGAATCTCATTTCCATCATCCAGGAGCCTCTTTTGATCATCTTCCAGGATGATCTTCATTCTATATCTGGAACGTTCTGTATTTTTCTCTGAACAGGGCATTCTGGCCATTCCTGAAAATCTAAAGTAAATCTCCCAGAATAGCAAATCGGTTGCCGTGTTCCAGATGGGAACAGTCTGATCTCCGAGCAACTGGATCACCCTGTTCTGGAGGGAAAATGGAATGTTTTGGGGGAAAATAGTATGTTCCATGCCTCAAAGTTTGCACCTCCTTCTCCAACTTTTTTTTTTCAGAATCATTTTACCAACTGCCCCCCCAACACCCCTCCAAATCTATATACAGTATATAAAAGCGAAAACCACTCACGCATTAATCATGAAATCTCCAGAAACGTAAAGCCTACAAACTTGAATTTTGCCACGTATGTTCCTCTTGGCTTCTAGGCACTCACTAAGAAAGGATTTTTCGAAATGACCATCACAGCATTAGTATTTTGTATGTTATTATAACATACTCTGATGCTAATTAGTTAGATGTTCTACTCCCCCTCCCAACTTGAAAATAACTCTGGAGAGAGTGGGGTAGAATAGGAGATGTTTCTGTGGGACAAGCCTCATGGGGAGAAGGGAATAGAATAGGAGATGTTTCTGTGGGGCAAGGCTGCGGGAGAGAAGGGGAGAGGAGAGGCTTCTGTGAGGCCAGCCTGAGGGAGAGGACAGGAGAGGCTTCTGTGGGGCTAGCCTGAGGGAGAGAAG
>WNWU01000101.1:609854-624911 GCA_012654045.1 Ptyas mucosa
ACCCACCCACCCATCTATCTATCTATCTATCTATCTATCTATCTATCTATCATTTATCTACCTACAAATTTAAGTTTAAGTTTAAATTTAATGCGATTTATATGCCACCCTATCTCCAATGGACTCAGGGCGGCTCACAACAGTAAAATACACGATAACATTAAAACAATATAAAATTAAAAGTCTGAATTAAAACAGTTTAAAATCAATTTAAAAACTATTAAGAAAACTAAAACTTTATTTAGTTTAAATAAAGCATCTGTGGAAATGAATATGTTTATCTCTCTGTGTGTAAAATGTGCACATAATACAATATAAGACATAGTCAATTAAATTAAGATAAAACCATAATAAAACCCCCATATTATGGAGCCACAGAATTGCAGTGGGATAGATGTTATAATTCTATACCGAAGGAAGCTAACTATCTCACTGCTTCTGGTGTGGTTGCAGTGAGATCATCCCAGGTGCCTTGGAATTTCCTGAGGAGACATTCTTGAACTCTTATGTGTTATCGTTTGTTCTGAAGCACCACAATCACATTGCAGGCTCTCATCCCGCTTTGCCTTAGTTCTGTCCTGTCCTGTCCTGATTCTATTCAGGTGGCTCCATATTTTTGGGGGCAACAGCATTTCCCAACATCATGAGGGGATGAGATGGACCGACTCAGAGGAATGATATACGTTGGGTTCAACAGAAGGCACCCAGCTGCTTGTGGGGACCCTAGGAGAGAAGGTGGTTTATTTTAAAAAGATCTCATGAACATTGTCTAAGTTGTCAGCCAAGGGCAGGGATAGAACCAAGTTATTGGTCTGGGAGGAATAATTGGAGGAAGGCGTGCTGCATATGGCATCTTGGGCTCCTAAACAAAGCCAGAATAAATTAGTGTCATGCTAAAAATGTCTACTTTTCATCACCCTCCAACATTCAAGCCGATGGAAAATAAAAAATGCTTTGTTTTTGCTTTAAAGGTGGTAAGGTAAAGGTAAAGGTTCCCCTCACACATATGTGCTACTCGTTCCCGACTCTAGAGGGCAGTGCTCATCTCCGTTTCTTTCTTCTTTTTTTAAAATTAAGTTTATTTCCATTTTTAAAAACAATGCTTTACATATATACATACAAAATTATTGAAACCAACTACACAAATATGTGCCTATACTACTAATACAGTCCATTTTATTTCCCTCTCTCTTTTTTTTCCCACCCAAATATACCATAAATTCCAACATTCGTAAGAATCAGAATCTTTTTGATTCCTAAGTGATTTCGTTAACCGGTCTGCCTCTGTGCATTCTGTAATTTTCCAAATCAATTTATTCTCGGTGGGTAATAGTCCGTTTTTCCATTCTTGCGCATATAATATCCTAGCTGCAGTAGTGATGTGGAGGATCAAGGTAAAGGTTCTCCTCGCACATGTGTGCTAGTCATTCCTGACTCTAGGGGGCGGTGCTCATCTCCGTTTCCAAAGCCGAAGAGCCAGCGCTGTCCGAAGACGTCTCGGTGGTCATGTGGCCGGCATGACTCAACGCCAAAGGCGCACGGAACGCTGTTCCCTTCCCACCAAAGGTGGTCCCTATTTTTCTACTCGCATTTTTTACCTGCTTTCGAACTGCTAGGTTGGCAGAAGCTGGGACAAATAATGGGAGCTCACCCCATTACGCGGCACTAGGGATTCGAACCGCTGAACTGCCGACCTTTCGATCGACAAGCTCAGCGCCTTAGCCACTGAGCCCCTGTGTCCCTATCAGAATAAGTTAGTGTCATGCTAAAAATGTCTACCTTTCATCAAACCCCGCCCCAACATTCAAGCCAATGGAAAATAAACAATGCTTTGTTTTTGCTTTAAAAGGTGGAAAAAATGGTAAAAAAAATAAATAAATCTCAAGAATGGAAGGAAGATACTCTGGTAACGATCTTGACAGTCAAGTTGATGTGGGAGGTGTTTTTGTCTTTTGTTGTAGGATTATCACTCTGAAGGTTGTCTTGATTAGATTCCCACCGGACCCAGAGAGGACTACTCCTATGGGGCTTTTCAGATCGGAAACGTAGGCCAGCCGTGGGGCTGCAGAGCGATGGAGAAATGAATTAATGATGGCGGTGGGGAGACAGAGACCACAAGAGCATCTCCCGCTACTTCCCAACAATGATGTCAGTGCTTTCTTTCTTTTTGGTTTGTTTGTTTTAATCAGCTAAATAAATTGCCAGGCTCTGAGAATGGTGACGATGGAAACAGCAGGCGAAGACCGGAGGAGAGCTTTCGACACAGTATTAGAAGGAACCTCGATTCGAGCCGCTCAAATCCTGCCAGGATTGAACTGAAATGAAAAATAGGCCATTTTGAACTGTCACCAGACCAGACCCTTTCCTTCCATTCGGATTTAAGCTGACGTTTCCTGAGCGACAAGAGGAGACCGTGGTTTTCAACTGGCGTTTGAAGAAGCTGCAACAGGAGGACGTTTGTCTCTGTTTTTGGGTCTCGAACTTGGAAAAACTGTCCCGTGTTATTTACTCACACAAAAAGCCATTTAGCTATCACTTTTGCAAAAGAGAGACCGGGGAGAGGAGGGGGGAAGAAAGAGACAGGGGGCGGGAGAGGGGGAGAGAGAGAAGGAGCGGGAGAGGAGGAGAGAGGAGGAGAGAGGAGGGGGAGGTAAGAAGGGAGGGAGCAGGGAAAAGTAGAGGGGAGGGGGAGGGAGGGAGAAGGAGAGGGAGGGGGAGGGAGGGAGAGAAAGAGAGAAGAAGAAGGAGAGGGGGAGAGAGAAAGAGGGAGGGAGAGACAGAGAGGAGAAGGAGAGGGAGGGAGAAGGAGAGAGAGGGAGAGAGAGAGGGAGGGAGGAGAGAGAGGGAGAGGGAGGGAGAGGGAGTGGGAGGGAGGGAGAGAGAGAGGAGAAGGAGAGGGAAGGAGAAGGAGAGGGAGGGAGGGAGAGGAAGAGGGAGGGAGAGAGAGGGAGGGATGGAGAAGGAGAGAGAGAAGGAGAAGGAGAGGGAGAGAGAAGCAGAGAGAGAGAGGAGAGGGAGGGAGAGAGGGAGAAAAAGAGGGAGAGGGAAAGAGAGAGAAGAGAAGGAGAGGGAGGGAGGGAGAGGGAGTGTGGGGGAGAGAGAGATTTGGCTTAAAGACAGAACAAACTCTGTAATGTTTCTACAGTTACATCACCAACCAGTAACATTTTCTCTCAAAAATTAACGAAACATATTCTGTTTGGTCTACAGGGCCAGATATGTTCTGTATGTGCGAGAGAGACTGTGTTTGTGTAGGTATATGTAGGTACAACTATATATTTTTCTCTATGTACAGTATACACACACACAGAAATATGCATGTACAATACATACTAGCACAAACTTATATAAGAAGACCTCAGGAGTCTAATTTGTTGTGGTTCCTCTCTTCCCTTTTCCCTCTCTTTTTTTAAAAAAAATTCTGATTCTTATTTTCTCTGTTCTGTTTAATAAAGCCAAAAATATTTGAAAATAAATATTTGATACTATAAATGCAATTCTGCATGAATTAAATATTTCACTGTTGAGTGTAGGTCTGGCTTCCCGCCAATTGTAAAATATGTGAAAGTTGGCCTCAATTACTTCGGAGGTGGCTTCGAACTCCTTGATTCTATGAAGCCCAGGTAGCCCTCGACGTACGACCACAACCGAGCCCAAAAATTACATTGCTAAGCCAGACAGTTGTTAATTGAATTTTGCCCCCTTTTACGATTTTTCTTGCCACCGTTGTTAAGTGAAACACTACAGTTGTTAAATTAGTAACAGGGTTGTTAAGTGAATCTGTCTTCCCCGTTGACTTTGCTTGTCAAATGACCCCGGGACAGTGCAACTGTCATAAGTACATGCCAGTTGCCCAAACATCTGTATTTTGATCATGTGACCGTAAGTGTGAAAAACGGTCATAAGTCACTTTTTTCACTGCCGTTGTAACTTTGAACGGTCACTAAACAAATTGTTGTAAGCCGAGGACTACCTGTGTGTGTCATCTCCATGTCATTATGATATTTCAGGGCAAACATAGTTCAAAATTGTTGCAAAAATAAGGACTTTTTGCTTTGAATTGGGAACGAAAATTCAAGCACAGGATGAGATATATACTGGGTATATATATATATACACGTGTGTGTCTATATACATGTGTATATAGATATATACTGTGTATATATATATATATATATATATATATATATATATATATATATATATATATATATATATATGCCATTCATAACAGGAAGGGTGTTCATGGAGAGAGTGGCAATTGCTTTTTTGCTTGACTTGCAAAAGGAAAAGAAAAATCAATTTTCTCAATGCCATTTTAAAATGTCAGTGAAGGTTACCCTCCAAGCAACGCCCTTGAGAGCAAGCCTATTATTTGAACATATTCGAACCGCCAGCATATTTGGGGAAAGCACAAGCCTAAGTCTTTGGTGCATCGGTTTTTCTCTTGGAATCTTCCGAGCAAGCTGACAAATTCTAGGTCCTGAGAACCTCAAGGTAGAGAATACCGAGAGCCGAAAATAGATAGAGGGGAGAAAAGATTCGCCCAAGGTAAACTACTTCAGAAAATTTTTGCGTTGGAAACAGAGAAAAAGGGATGTCAAGGTATTTATGATTGTTGTTAGTTGTGAAGTTGTGTCTGACCCATCACGACCCCATGGACAACGTTCCTCCTGTCCTTCCTGTCCTTTACCATCCTCTGGAGCAGGGGTGAAATCTAAAATTTGTTACTACCGGTTCTGTGGGCGTGGCTTGGGGGGGTAATGTGACTGGGTGGGCGTGGCCAATTTTTGTTTTTGTTTTTACTTTTAAAAGCATTTGCTTTTAAAAAATGCTTTTAAAAGCCTCTGACGATCAGGCAACTCAGCTGGAATCGCCAGAGGCTTTTAAAAGCATTTTTTCTCCTACAACCTCTTCCGCCGATCCAACCTGATCTAGAGAAGTCAGAATCAATATGGTATAATTTTAGTGGATTGTATGGCATCACTGGGGACGCAATGGCTCAGTGGCTAAGATGCTGAGCTTGTAGATCGAAAGGTTGGGAGTTCAGCAGTTCGAATCCCTAGTGTCGCATAACGGGGTGAGCTCCCGTTACTTGTCCCAGCTTCTACCAACCTAGCAGTTCGAAAGCACGTCAAAAATGCAAATAGAAAAATAGGGACCACCTTTGGTGGGGAGGTAACAGCGTTCCGTGCACCTCTGGGGTTTAGTCATGACCACAGAGAGGTCTTCGGACAGTGCTGCCTCTTCAGCTTTGAAATGGAGATGAGCACCGTCCCCTAGAGTCGGGAATGACTAGCATATCTGTGCGAGGGGAACCTTTACCTTATAGCATCACTGATCATCCTAACAGTCAGTTCCTGTTGACTGAAACTGATTTTAAAGGAATGGAATGCCACAAGGAGTTCCATTTTTTTTCCTTTTGAAACTTTCTGAGAAAACCTGTCTTGCTTTCAGATCAGTCTGTGAACATTTTCAGTCCCTTATCATTGAAAAACCTCTTAATTTTGCCTCCTAAAGTAGGCTGCTAAACTCAAGAAAGGCTGGGAAACATGCTTACTGTATGTATGAAAAACATTGTGCCAACTAGAAGTGAATTCTTGAGTTGAATGGGCCGTCGCAGCTCTTTTTCTGCATCCTCTCTCCACAATAAGAATCTGATCTGCACCAGGATCTCATTTTTCTATTTGAAGTTCTGATGAAAAACTAAGTTGATTTCATATGGCCCAAATCTGTCCGGCTTGTTTTGCTAAGCATTGAATCAATGAAAAGATAACCTAGCTGCCTTCATATACAATTAGAATGCTTTTCACTCTGGTTTGTTGATCAAAATGAAGACTGGGTTCATATGTTGCCTTGTTGTGGCCCAAGTAGGTAGTATTAGATGCAAACAGTTCCAAAACAAACAGACTTTATTAGAACAGCTGAGAATTAACTCATTCTCAGCGTAGTCCAAACTAAATCAAAACAAATTCTTCATAACACAAATTCTTCAGTCTAATCACCAGCCTTGGTATAATTAGGCAAACTGCCAAAGGCTTCTCTTGGCAAAAGTTCAGAAGCAGAAGACGCCGACCAGAGTTAAGTGCAGCAAGACAAGAACAAGTCTATCAACGTTGTTTTCCGACAAAGAGCCCAAGAGCCGTTGCTGGTCTTTTAAGCCTTATGGGAGGGGCCAATCGTCTTTGGTCCTATTCCCGAGTCATCCTCTTTGCTGTAGCTGCTCTTGCTTTCTGGCAGCTCTTCTCATACATGCACTCGGAACAGGTTCCTCCTGTTCCTCTGCCTCTCTACTGTCAGCCTCTGGAGGCTCCGGAGTCTTCACATCACTCCCTGATGGCCCTGGACCCATCTCTGCCTCCGATGTAGAGCCCTCATCCAGGCCTTCCCCAACCTCCAGGACTGGCCCCTGTTCTTCCTCAGCCTCATCGCTGTCCGACTCTGCTGCCAGCTCCGCAGGTGGGAAGGGAACAGCGTTCCGTGCGCCTTTGGCATTGAGTCATGCCGGCCACATGACCACGGAGACGTCTTTGGACAGCGCTGGCTCTTTGGCTTAGAAACGGAGATGAGCACCGCCCCCTAGAGTCAGGAACGACTAGCACATAATGTGAGAGGGGAACCTTTACCTTTAAAAAAATTAATAATAAAAGAACTGGAGTGCATGGAACTCATCAAATTCTTTTCTTCTTCTTCTTCTGGGGAATTTTGCCACAAAATCTGGCTAGAGGAAAACACAGATGGTGAGCTCAGCTTGCAAGCTTGCACTTCTCCGAAACAGCTTGCTTGGAAGGATTGATTACTGGGCTCCCCCAAAAGAGGGAAATCAGCAGTTGTTATTGATATGAGGGAGGCATTTATCCACTTGGCACTGTGCTGGGGAGCAAAAAGAACACACCACACATATCAGCTTTAAACCTCAACCTAAAAATAAAAGAAAAATAAAAGCGGAGTTGGAAAAATATTTTGAAAAGCTGCAGTTCCTTGGATGACAACTCCCTCGGATGTTTTGGTTTTGATTTCCAATGCATATGTCTGTCAAGGAGAGGAGGAAATGACACCTGATGAGGGCCCAGCTTTAATGCTAGCATGGGGTAGTGGTTAGGTATTGAATCTGGACACAGAAGATCCCAGGTTCAAATCCCCACTCAGCCGTAGAAGCTAACTACAGCAAAATACAAGGGCAGATTTATATCTCCTAGCACAGGAAAGACTGAGGGCAAAAGAAGAAGGGGACGGCAGAGAATGAGGTGGCTGGATGGAGTCACTGAAGCAGTCGGCGTGAGCTTAAATGGATTCCGGGGGATGGCAGAGGACAGGGAGGCCTGGAGGAACATTGTCCATGGGGGTCGCGATGGATCAGACATGACTTCACAACTCACAACAACGAAGCACAGGGGTGTCAAACTCAATTTCATTGAGAGTTGCATCAGGGTTGTGTTTGACCTCGGGGTCGGCGTGGTGCGTGTCATAGGGTGGGTGTGGCCAGCTTGATGTCACTCATGCTCTACCAACAAAAACGGGTTTGCGAGCCAGATACCAATACCATCCTCTCATAAATTTTCAAAAGAGTTTTGATCCTAGCATTTATTTTCTCAACAGGGTGAATCTGTGCAAGAAATGGAGTGGGGACACACAACATACTAAGACACAAAGTGATATATGGACCCATCCATTCATATGGAGAAATTGTTGTGGTCCGCCAGCAGCCTGCGGAGCTGGCAGGGGAGTTGGACAGTGAGGAGGCTGGGGAGGAACATGGGTCACTCCTGGAGTCCAGAGAAGGCCCAGACGAGGCCTCTGTGTCAGAGGCAGAGATGGGGCCAGGGCCATCTGGGAGTTATGCGCGGACTCCAGAGCCTCCAGAGTCGGACAGCAGAGAGGCAGAGGAACAGGAGGAGCCTGCTCCTAGTGCGTGCATGCGCAGAGCTGCCAGAAGGCAAGAACAGTTAAAACAAAAGGGACAACTCAGGAGTAAGGCCTGGAAGTGATTGGCCCCTCCCATTAGGCTTACAGAGGAGCAAAGTCACTTGGGCCCTTTGCAGGAAAGCAACGTTGCTAATTCTATTCCCAGTCGGCATTGCTGTTTGATTCTGGACTCCGTGCGGCTTTGGCAAGTAGGTCTTCGGCAGCGTGTCAAGGGAGGTAAAGGTTGGTGATTATCCCGAAGGACTTCTCCCGAAGGACTTTTTGCAACTAATTGGGACTCAGCTGTGAATGAAAGCAATTCATAGCTGTTGCAATAAAAGAGATTTTTGAGACTACTCGTGTTGTAATGACTCAGTATGTCTACGTCACAACAGAAATGTTACCATAGCTTAGAGCAAAATGTGAACTTTCCCGAAAATGTAGCTACGGCAATCTTTTAAATTTCATTTAAATAAACTTTAAATGAAAGGGGATTCAAACCTAAAAATTATACATTTCCACAGACCTTCAAAGGGGGATGATGGCAATGGATGGAAATCAGTAGAGGAGAATATATCCCAAAGATGCTTTTTCAAAAGGCAAACAGAACTTCATTTTCCTTTCTTTTCAAGGAAAAACAAAGTCCAGTTTCCTTTTGAGAAAAAGCACCTTTGGGTCAACCATGATCTGGACGATTGAGAATCTCCATAGACAAAGAGGAGAATATACACAGCTCAGGGTTGAACTGTGAAGTCCTTTGTGCTACTATCTGACTAGGTAACATCATCAGAGCTAGTGAGTGAACGTCACGCTCACTAGCACTGATGAGGTCACCTAGCTGGCTAATAAAATGTCTGCAAGCAAGCAACCAAGCTCAGGGAGAACCTAGGACTCTACGGATGTAAATCATTCTGAAATAGCAGTTGTAAACCACCAAGAGGTCCCAACTCAATTTCTAAGGTGCTGCACATCATAAAGTCTGACAAAATACCGCAGTCCCAGCTGCTGAGCATTTGAGGTAATGAAAGAGCAGTGCTCCAGGGATTTTCCTCCTGATGTTCATTATACATTCCCCATCCTGCAGGCCAGCCTTTTCCACTAGCGATTGGGAGATTTAGCTACAAAACAGCAGTGGTGCAGCTATTTTCTAATTTGGAATGCATGGCTCAAAGCAATGCCAAAGGCTGGAAAGTCTTAAAACTAATCACCTTTTCCCTCTTAGTTTTATTTTATTCTAGAGAGTATTGCGGGATGATCCAACCGAATGTTGTTTAGACTTAAATTGTCCATCTAACCAGAAAGCAAATTTAGTTTAGTTTAGTTTAAAAAAAAAAAAAAAAGAGCACGGATTTAATGACACGCCAGCAGGCATGCAAGCACAAATTGCACTTTAGCCACGACAGCTTCAGCACCAAAATTCTTTTCTCCCTCCACGAATACTTTTGAAAGCAAACTCACGGAATCAAACTGAGTGAGAATTCACACAGAGAGAATGGAAGATTTCTAGAAAGAGTATAGAGAAGAGCAACAAAGATGATTAGGGAACTGCAGCAGGGATGAGTTCTAAATTTTTTTACTACCGGTTCTGTGGGTGTGGCTTATTTTGTGGGCGTGGTTTGGTGGTGGTGGGGGTAATGTGACTGGGTGGGCGTGGCCAACTTTTTTAAAAAAAACTTTTAAAAGCATTTTTTCTACAACCTTAAGAGGTTGCAGAAAAAAATGCCTTTAAAAGCCTCTGACGATCAGGCAAGTTAGCTGGGATCGCCAGAGGCTTTTAAAGGCATTTTTTCCCCCCCACAACCTCTTCGGCCAAAGAGGTTGCAGAAAAAAATGCTTTCAGAAGCCTCTGATGATCCCAGCTGAGCCGCGCGATCATCGGAGGTTGTTTTTTTTTTTTTTACTTTTGAAAGCATTTTTTCGGCTTTCAAGGTTGTAGAAAAAATGCTTTTAAAAGTTTTTTTTTAAAAAAAGCCTCTGATGAGGTGGGTGGGGTAAGTGAGTGGCGACCAGGCCAGGGACCAGTTCGGGGGCATGGCCAGCCAATGTTATTACCGGTTCTCCGAACTACTACAAATTTTTACTACCGGTTCTTGTGAACCGGTGCGAACCGGGAGCAATCCACCATTGAACTGCAGGCTAAAACACATGAAGAACGGTTGCAGGAACTGGGTATGTCTAGTTTAATGAAAAGAAGGACTAGGGGAGACATCATAGCAGTCTTCCAATATCTCAGGGGCTGCCACAAAGACGAGGGAGTCCAGCTATTCTCCAAATCACCTGAGGGCGGGAGAAGAAGCAACGGGTGGAAACTCACCAAGGAGAGAAACAATTTAGAACTAAGGAGAAATTTCCTGACAGTTAGAACATTTAATCAGTGGAACAACTTGCCTCCAGAAGTTGTGAATGCTCCAACACTGGAAGTTTTTAAGAAGATGTTGGATAACCATTTCTCTGAAGTGGTGCAGGGTTTCCTGCCTAAGCAGGGGGTTGGACTAGAAGACCTCCAAGGTCCCTCCCAACTCTGTTATTCTATTCTATTCTATTCTATTCTATTCTATTCTATTCTATTCTATTCTATTCTATTCTATTCTATTCTATTCTATTCTATTCTATTCTATCCTATCCTATCCTATCCTATCCTATCCTATCCTATCCCCTTTCTTATTCTATTCTATTCTATTCTATTCTATTCTATTCTATTCTATTCTATTCTATTCTATTCTATTCTATTCTATTCTATTCTATTCTATTCTATTCTATTCCATTCCATTCCATTCCATTCCATTCCATTCCACTCCACTCCACTCCACTCCACTCCACTCCACTCCACTCCATCCCACCCCTTTGTCCCACTAATCCCATCTGCAGGCTGGAAAAAAAAAAACCAAGCCAGCTCTTTCTTTCCAGCCCAATTTAATTCTCATTTTCAGTTGCACCAGTGCCATATCCATAGCTCCGCAAGCCCATTTTTCCTGCCTCGCAGCTAGCACAGGGAGCCTTGACCCGGATTGTTTGCTTTGTGGGGTTGTTGAATATGAATAGTGTGTACTGTACTCTAATACACAATGTGGCGGGGAGCCTTCAGAATAAACACGCACTTCATTATCAAAGCCGAGAGCCTTGCAGCTTGGCGTGTTGGCTGGGCCCAGAGAAATTGGCGTGCCGGTGTGAACGGGACCTGACAGCAAGGTCAATATTTCCTTGAACTGCCACTGCTGGAACATAACAGCCAGGCTTTCTGGAGAGACCAATAGATTTCTGTACAGCAGCAAGCGCACTGAAAGCTCCCAGCGAGAGGGCCATAATCTCTAAATTGCCTTGAGAGCGGATCTGAACGGATGATAGGATCAGCCTTCTTCTGATTCACACTCTTCACAAATGTTTATTCTCCGATTCATCCCGTCCTGTTGCCACAGGAAATGTGCACGTTTCCTTTGGGGGGAGGAATAACCTGCTCCCAAATATATCAGCATCGGTGGTGGGTTGCCCCCGGTTCGGTCCGGTTCACAAGAACTGGTAGTAAAACCGGTGGGAGGCCCCGCCCACCGCCCCGGATGTCGTCATCGGTGATCTTGCACATGCAGAGAAGCAAGGCGTGGACGTGAGCAAGGTGAGCTCGTGGGTGCGATCCTGTTGTGAACTGGTAGTAAAGGTAAGTAGAACCCACCCCCGATCAGCACCTGTGTGTGTATGTGTGTGTGTGTGTGTGTGTGTGTGTGTGAGGGGTGTTATTCACTTACCTTCACTACCGGTTCGCAAATGTGAGCATGCACGTGAGCATGCTTGCTTCACTCACAGAACCTTCCGCGCATGCAAAGAGCATCAAAACCAGGACATGATGATGTCCGAGTGGGTGGGTGGAGCCTCCCACAGCCGCCGCTACTGATTCGCCCGAACCGGATAGAACCGGCTGAATACCACCACTGGTGTATGTGTGTGTCTACATTGGAGGCAGGCAAAAATGACTTTCTCAACATTCTCCTCTGACTCTTAAGAATGGGGTGGTGGATCATTCTTTCCCAATTCTACAGGGGAAGGAGAAATGATCCCTTCATTTGTCAAGGATTTGATAAGGACGCTGAGCTTGTCAGCTGGAAAACTGAGAGCCCAGGTTCGAGACCCCAGCGCTGCGCAACGGGGCGAGAGCTCCCGTTACTTGCTCCAGCTCCTGCTCACCTTTTGAAAGCATGCAAAATGCGAGTAGATAAATGAGTACCACTTCAGTGAGAAGGTAACAGCGTTTTGTGCACCTTTGATTGTATAACCACGCTGGCCACACAAACACCGAAAATGTCTTTGGACAATGCTGGCTCCCTTGGCCAAGAAACGGAGCTCAGTATCACATTCTACAGTCAGACACAACTGGACAGGGAAACCTTTACCTTTAGTGCAGAGGGAATTGCCAGTATGGAAAATGTGGCATGGGGAAAAAATATTCTTAGCTGATCTTCCCTTCAGATTGAATGGAAATGTACAAAGCCCTTGGAAAAAGGACTGCATGTTTAGACAGAGAATGGATGCATATTTGCACATAGGCAGCTGGGTCATATTATCACTAAGAGCAGGGGTGGGGCTGCTGGGCGTTCACAGGGGTTCGGGAGAACCTCTTGCTAAGATTCTGTGCCGTTCGGAGAACCCCCAAATCCCACTCCTGGCTGGCCCCGCCCAGCCCAGCCCCACCCACCTCACCCCGCCCCTCCCAGGAGTCCTCATGCAGCCTGTTTTGCATGCAGGCAAGTGCAGGTCATGTGTGGAGGCTCAGGGAGGGCAAAAAACAGGTCTACCAGAAGTTTGGAAATGCCGGAAATGCCTTCAGAGGGCCTCTGGAGCCTGAGGAGGCTGTTTTTCACCCTCCCGGAGGCTCAAAAAAACCCCCTCCAGAGCCCGGGGAATGCCAAAATGCCCCTCCCCCCAACATGGTGCAGGAGGCCGACTAGGCCACGCCCACCATGGCCACGCCCACCCAGCAACTGGTGAGAACCCCTTGCTAAAATTGCAGAGAACCCCTTGCTAAAATTTTTGAAGTCCACCCCGACTAAGAGTGCAAGAATATCACATTTTTATCACAAGAGTTTCACTGAAATGCTCTTTGCATTTTCAAAAGTTGCTTAAATCCTACAACTTAATGGAAACTTTGGATGGTTTTAGCTTTGACTTAGGGTAGACCTACCAAGTTATTGATCATGGCAAAATTAGCAGTACGTTTGCCTGGGGAAAAAAAGAAACATTTCTCCAGAAAGTCTTTCTCCTTGGAGACTGGGATCGCTGTATAATTACTCTCATTAATCAAGCCCTTTGTGAATCAGAGAAAGATGATCAAAATAAATAGGGAACAATTATACGGAAGGAAGGGAAGGTGCGTTGTTCATCATAGACTTGAATGTCCATAATAGTCCATTAAGCATTGTTTCATTTTCCTAACATGACACTATCCCTAGGTGAAATATATATATGCTGTTCTCTCTATCTCTATCTCTATCTCTATCTCTATCTCTATCTCTATCTCTATCTCTATCTCTATCTCTATCTCTATCTCTATCTCTATCTCTATCTCTATCTCTATCTCTCTCTCTCTCTCTCTCTCTCTCTCTCTCTCTCTCTCTCTCTCTCTCTCTCTCTCTCTCTCTCTCTCTCTCCCTCCCTCCCTCCCTCCCTCCCTCTCTCTCTCTCTCTCTCTCTCTCTCTCTCTCTATCTGCTGTTCTTTCTAGAAACAAGCCAATAAAGAAACTATCACTATAAAGTTTTCTTGGCAATGGAGGTGCATTAAGAGAATGTCTGGCCAAAGCAGTGACTCATTGGTTGTTGTTAGTTGCGAAGTCATGTCCGACCCATCACGACCCCATGGACAACGTTCCTCCAGGCCTTCCTGTCCTCTACCATCCCCTGGAGTCCATTTAAGCTCACGCCGACTGCTTCAGAGACTCCATCCAGCCACCTCGTTCTCTGTCATCCCCTTCTTCTTTTGCCCTCAATCTTTCCCAGCATTCGGCTCTTCTCCAGGGAGTCCTTCCTTCTCATTAGGTGGCCAAAGTATTTGAGTTTCCTCTTCAGGATCTGGCCTTCTAAAGAGCAGTCAGGGTTGATCTCCTCTGGGACTGACCGGTTGGATCGCCTTGCAGTCCAAGGGACTCGCAGGAATCTTCTCCACCACCATAGTTCAACGGCCTCAATGCTTTGGCGCTCAACCTTCCTTATGGTCCAACTTTCACAGCCATACATTGCAACTGGGAAAACCATAGCCTTGACTATACACATTTTTGTTGGCAGAGTGATGGCTCTGCTTTTTAGTATGCTCAGTGACTCATACAGAGTTACAAAAGGAAGCCTCCTTTAAGAATTACTGCTTCAGATTCACAAGAGCCTTTCCCTTGATGCTCGTAAGAAAAAGTTGTGCATCCACACCACCATAGCCAGACTTTTACGGAGGCTGACACACAATTATCAAGAGTGGAGGGCTGTCCTAGGCTATTTATTTAACCGTTCGTGCTACTGCCGAAACCTGCACTTCACATGGCAATTTTAAATACAGATTTACAGCTCCTGGCATGCAAATTTATCATCTTTAATGAGAGGAGTAAGTAGATCAGGCATGCAAATTGCGCATCAAAATCACAAAACGGGTTACAAAACACAGTCAAATGCTGAACAAATGGAAAGAACTTTTTTAAAGAAAACAAATGCTCCTTGCCTTGGGTACAAACAAACAAATGTTGTTTGATGAAGCATTTTTAATGCTGCTTTTCGGCTGGAAAGTTTTCCGGAACAGGTTACACGTGTTAAGAATAAACCATGCCTCTGACCATAAGATACAGCCTAAAGGAAAACACTAAATGAGAAAGGGAGGGAGAGGGGAAAGGAACTCCTTGGTGATCTCTGAGTTTGGTTGTTTTCTTGCAGATGTTTCATTATCCAACTAGGTTGTATCATCAGTGCCAGATGGGAATGGGGTTTGCTCTTATTTTTATATATTTGTGGCTTGCCCTGTCAATGTTGGTGGAGATGTTCTTGCTGGTTCCTTGATTAAAGAACAGAACAGAACAGAACAGAACAGAACAGAACAGAACAGAACAGAATGAAAGAAATAATTAGAATAGAATAGAATAGAATAGAATAGAATAGAATAGAATAGAATAGAATAGAATAGAATAGAA
>WNWU01000101.1:638286-689170 GCA_012654045.1 Ptyas mucosa
GATAAGGATAAGGATAAGGATAAGGATAAGGATAAGGATAAGGATAAGGATAAGGATAGGGCCAGGGGGAGGAGGAGGAGGAGGAGGAGGAAGAGGAGGAGGAAGAGGAGGAGGAGAAGTAGTTAAAAGGGCTAAATGCCTTGGGGAGGAGAGCTTGAGGTTCTTCTTCTTCTGCCTGCTTTGCAGAAATCAGATCTCCAAAAAGCATTCTGTTTCAAGAGTTGCCACCCTACCTCCCTTCTAAGTCCCTGCCCCAGCTAACATTGCTTTTGAGACATTAAACTATTTTAACCACATTTAAAGTGATCTTCATTGAAGAGGGTAAACAGGAAGTTTTTATTATTTTTTAAAAAAATTATTTTGTCGAGTACATATTAGATAATACATATAAGTATAAACATGATTATGAATACAGGAAATGGCTACGAATAAATGGGGAACATTAGGACAGGGACGGTAGGCACGCTGGTGCTCTCATGCATGCCCCTTACATGCCCTCTTAGGAATGGGGTGAGGTCAACAGTAGACAGTCTAAGGTTGAAGCTGTGAGGGTTTGAGGATGTAACAACGGAGTCAGGTAGGGCATTCCAGGCCTTGACCACTCTGTTGCTGACGTCGTATTTTCTGCAATCGGGTTTGGAGCGGTTCACCTTAAGTTTGTATCTATTGTGCGCTTGTGTATTGTTGTGGCTGAAGCTGAAGTAGTCATTGACAGGTAAGGACGTTGTAGCGGAGGATTTTGTGAGCTGTGCGTAGGTCATACCGAAGGCGGCGTAGTTCTAAATTTTCTAAACCCAGAATTTTCAAGTCTGGAGAAGCTGAGTGCTGGCTCCTTGCACTGTTGTTGTTGGTTTTTTTTTACTTCCAAGCCTGCTTCTGTAGCTCACATTGGTATTCTTCTATCGTAAAAGAGCCCAGAGCTTTCCCTTGGAGCAGCCATCCTGCACAGATGAGCTACAAAGCCACCTAGGGAGCTCGAAGGGATGGTGGCACACAAATTTCCCGCACCGCCTTTGGCTTTTTGTTGAGCGCTCTGTGACCGGCTGTGGCCATTGTGGCAGATATTGATGTATAGATAAGCTCCCTACCATGGCAGCTGTTCAGCGAGAGCTTTCGCCACACGCGCTCCACGTTTCTGATGCGTTCACTGAACCAAACATTTCGCTACCCTCACTATTTTTGAAAGGCTGCTTAAGAGAAATTCAACTTAGGTAGGAAGAACCAGTAGAAAGGAGAAATGCTCCCTTTCTATAGGTAAAGGTAAAGGTTCCCCTCGCACATATGTGCTACTCGTTCCCAACTCTAGGGGGCGGTGCTCATCTCCGTTTCAAAGCCGAAGAGCCAATGCTGTCCAAAGACGTCTCCGTGGTCATGTGGCCGGCATGACTGAACGCCAAAGGTGCATGGAACGCTGTTCCCTTCCCACCAAAGGTGGTCCCTATTTCTCTACTTGCATTTTTTAACCTGCTTTTGAGCTGCTAGGTTGGCAGAAGCTGGGACAAGTAACGGGAGCTCACCCTGTTATGCAGCACTAGGGATTCAAACCGCTGAACTGCCGACCTTTTGCTCAACAAGCTCAGCGTCTTAGCCACTGAGCCACCACGTCCCTCTGACAGGGTATACTAAGCATTATATGTGCTGGGCTAGAAATTTCTTGATTTTTGTTACCGGTTCAGAGAACCAGTAGCGAAATTCCCTGCCTGTCCTCATGTCCAGCTGAGCCGCGCGGTCATCAGAGGCTTTTTTTTAATTTTTAAAAGCATTTTTTCTACAATCTTTTGGCTGAAAAAAATGCTTTTAAAAGTAAAAAAAAAAGCCTCTGATGATCGCGCAGCTCAGCTGGGGTCGTCAGAAGCTTTTAAAAGCATTTTTTCTACAACCTCTTCGGCCAAAGAGGTTGTAGAAAAAAATGTTTTTAAAAGAAAAAAAAGCCTCTGCCGATCAGGCAACTCAGCTGTGATCGTCAGAGCCTTTTAAAAGCATTTTTTCTACAACCTCTTCGAGAGGTTGTAGAAAAAATGCTTTTAAAAGTTAAAAAAAAAAAAGTTGGCCACGCCCACTCAGTCACATTACCCCCCACCAAGCCATGCCCACAGAACCGGTAGTCACAAATTTTATATTTCCCCACTGGTTGAATTTGGAGCATTTGTGGAAATGTAACAACTCTAAACTAATGATGCACTTTACTCTGCCTTCCAATTGTGCCTGTTCTTCTCCTACAGCCTCTGCTTTATTTCGTTCGGTCGGTATGCTTTGTGTGTCATTCCTGGCTATGGGAGAAACCACTGAATTTGAACCTGGAGACCAAAATTCACAGGACATGCTATGCTGAAACAAGTACATCATGTTAAACAGGATGGCTGCTGACCAAGCATATAAAGAGAATAGCTGGCTTTGCAAAATACACTGAATCATAAATACCCCAATCTCTTTTTAGCCTAATGTAGCAGGTTGTAGAAACCCAGCACAAGTAATTCATTTCTGATTCAGTATTAATGCCAACTGGGACAACAGAATAAATTTATCAAACTATGGCTCAGCTACCCAAGAGTGAGGATGTTGTCCATATCATAGCTTCATGGTAGAGAGTTTGGTGTATCTGCTCATTGGATCTTTTTTTTTTTAATAAACTTTTTATTTTATTTAAATTCAAACATCATCTTCCATTAAACAGTGTGTCGCCTGGGTACATATATTTTGGGCAAATATTTTATACAATAACAATTACAATTTACAGCCATATTCATTGTTTTATCTATCCTTAACAATACTAATACTAATATATACCTTACCTAATACTATAACAATCCTCTTCTTAACTTATTTAACTTTGTCAAGACATTTTCTCTATTTCACTCTTCTGCTATTTTTTATTTATTTATTTTATTTATTTATTAGTTCGATTTATATGCTGCCCTTCTCCGGAGACTCAGGGCGGCTTACAATGCATTAAGCAATAGCCTACATACTTTTGTATATACCTGCTTAGAAGGGCTTTTTTGGCCCCCCTAAGCAGTGTTCTATTTTATACAAAGTCAGCTTATTGCCCCCACAAACCGGGTCCTCATTTTACCTACCTCGGAAGGATGGAAGGCTGAGATATTTCGGAGATAGCTAATTCCCCCACCACAATGGCATTGGTATGCCTTTAGAAATTTCCATGGGTCTGCAGGTTTTCTAGTCTGCACAGGGTATAAAGTAAAGGTAAAAGGTTCCCCTTGCATATATGTGCTAGTCGTTCCTGACTCTAGGGGGTGGTGCTCATCTCCGTTTCAAAGCCGAAGAGCCAGCACATCTCTGAAGACGTCTCGGTGGTCATGTAGCCGGCGTGACTAAGGTGGTCCCTATTTTTCTACTTGCATTTTTTACCTGTTTTGAACTGCTAGGTTGGCAGAAGCTGGGGCAAGTAACGGGAGCTCACCCAGTTACGCGGCACTAGGGATTCGAACCGCTGAACTGCTGACCTTTCGGTCAACAAGTTCAGCATCTTAGCCACTGAGCCACCATGTCCCTCTGACATTTTTGGTGGCCAAAAATAAAAGTAAGACTGGGTCTTATTTTCAGGGGATCATGGTATTTATGAACTTAATATCACTTCAATTTGGCTTTCAGCAGAGCAATCACCAAATGAAAGGTAAAAATCTAAGGGCATCAAAATGTCAACGGAATAATCCTAAAAAGTGGAATTGAAAGATCAACTTTTGGCAGTAGAAGAAGCTGTGCACTATGGGGAAAATGGGATTATTTTATACTGGAGTAGGTGTTGATTGCAAAAGCAAAAGGCAGAAGCAAGAATCATTTTGCCTGCTGACAATTTTGCTGTTGGGCTGCCAAGAAAGTGTATTAGCAAAAGGCGTTACTTAGTAAAGCCTTTGGTGAATGAAGCCTTTATGGAAACAAGTTGAAGGATCAGCAAATGAATTTAGATGAGTTTGTCAACACTCCTGACAGGGCATCAGCTATCGCACCATCCAGAGCTCTGTGTCTGTCACAACTAAGACATGAGATCAGGGCTGAAATCCAGCAGGTTCTGACAGGTTCTGGCGAACCGGTAGCGGAAATTTTGAGTAGTTCGGAGAACTGGCAAATACCACCTCTGGTTGAGCCCAGGAGTGGGGAGGGAATGGGGATTTTGCAGTATCCTTCCCCTGGAGTGGGGTGGGAATGGAGATTTTGCAGTATCCTTCCCCTGGAATGGGGAGGGAATGGAGATTTTGCAATATCCTTCCCCTGGAATGGGGAGGGAATGGAGATGAAGGCTTAGGTCTTCAGCCTTCAATCATGTAACAGGTGCAGATTCATGTAGAGGCTCTCGTGTCCATTTGAGAAGGAGCTGAGTTCATATCTTCTCATCCAAGGCCATCCAAGAATTTTGAAGAGTCCACTATACATCCTCTTGGTTTCTCCCTTTCCTCGCAAAACAAAGCAAGAACCAGAAAAGAAGTCCCTATTCTAGGGATGCCCAGGGAGCACATTAAAAAAAAGGGGGGGCACCTTACAATCGAGGGGCAACAATCGAAGATCATTCACAAGGTCTACAATGGAATGCATTGGGGCTAAGCAAGGACTGGAGCTCAAAGGTCAGAGATCTCAACCCATGTGAGCTCAGACATTGGATCGACATGAATGGCTCTTGGAAACTGGAGATGTGCATAACAGGTGCAACCCAAGCTCCACCTGCGTTCTGTCTAGATATCAATCATCATCTTCTTTTAATGCCCCCATAATCCCTTGCGGGGTGGAGTTCAGGCAAGTGAATGGAGCTAGCAGAGTGTTTACTGGCCGGATGCCTTTCCTGTCACCACTGCGGAGTTTTGTCCGGAAGATATGTTCTCATTGTGCCCAGGGAGAGAAATATCTGCCTCTACCTAGGATCGAACTCACATCCTCCTGATTGTGAGGTGAGAGCTCCACCTCTAGGCCACCGCACCACTCCTCCCATCTAGATAGAAATGTCATCAACCATTTCCTCTGCTGATGTTTGACTGTGTTATATAGTTCAACCCAGGCTATTTTCAAGGCAGACCGTCTCCTTTTCCAGTGAAAGCAATACATTAGAAGCCTCTGTCATTGTTAAAGACACTGAGGAATCTGGTAAGAAAATATCTCTGAAATGATGAGTCACGGGGCACAGGTTGTCTCGTTGTAATTAAAAAATAATAGGTTCAAGCAATTAATAGGAATTTATGTGATGACTTTTTCATACAGCACAATAAAAACGCAAAAGGAAATCCAGAGGAGACACATGAAAATAATAACCAGAGAGATTAAATAAGCGATCCAAATGTTACAAGATACAATATGAATATTAATACCAAGACTCTGGGAGGGAAATCTTCATTAATGGACTGCAAATGAGAACTGTTACGTTTCCTAGGCAAGTCAGCTTATTTTAGTCTCTTTTTTTGGGTTTGTGTGTGGGTGGGTATGTGTGTCCAGCAAAACTGTGAGCTCCTGCTGAGCAAACCAGAAGGTGAGAGACTGGTGGGAAGATGCTACAAGCAATTAGCAAGTGTGTCACGTCAGATCAGCAAAAATGGGCTTAAGCAGTACTTTGGACAGTTCCCAGTATAATTTCCCAGGAGAGATGGCTATGACTTCAACAATAATCTAATTGCAACCAAGTCCTTAAATAAGGTCTAAAACAAGGCTAGGCAATGTTGTGCTTCTAGGCAACAATGCATCTAGGGACCCCACTCTTGGAGTTGGCCAGCTTCTTGCCTCACTGATCAATCTTTCTGTCTGTCTGTCTATCATCTAGCTATCTATCGTCTGTCTATCTGTCTGTCTATCATCTGTCTGTCTGTCTGCCTGCCTGCCTGCCTGCCTGCCTGCCTGCCTATCTATCTATCTATCTATCTATCTATCTATCTATCTATCTATCTATCTATCTATCTATCTATCTATCTATCATCTCTCTCTCTCTCTCTCTTTATTGATTCAATTTATATGCCACCCTTCTCCAGAGACTCAGGGTGGCTTACAATGCGTTAAGCAATAGCCTTTATACTTTTGTATATACCTGCTTAGTAGGGCTTTCACCCCTCCCCCCCCAAGCGGTGTTCTTTTTTATACAAAGTCAGCTTATTGCCCCCACAATCCAGGTCCCCATTTTACCTACCTCAGAAGGATGGAAGGTTGAGTCAACCTTGAGCCTGGTGAGATTCAAACTTGCAGTAATTGCAGGCAGCTGGTGCTATTTAACAGCACTTTAGTCTGCTGTGCCACCAAGGCTCTATCTATCTATCCATCTCTATCTATCTATCTATCTATCTATCTATCTATCTATCTATCTATCTTCTGCCTATCTATCTGTCTATCTATCGTCTGTCTGTCTATCTGTCTATTGTTTATATATATTCCCCAATCAATTCCCCTGGAGGAAATGCAAGGTATAAATCTTCATAATTAAAAACTTCTGTCTTCCCCAGGAGACCAGAGCAATATAAACATAAAAATAATGATGGTGGGGCTGAGATGAACTTATTCATCTCAGAACCATCACCATTAAAATAAGCCATACTATGTGACATAAAATTTAAAATACAAAATACAAGATTAAAATACGTACGAATTAAACAGACCTTGCCCAGAAATGAACATTAATTGTGTTCTTTTGTGCTGCCATGAGGTACTCAAATATACACTGATCTGGGCACAAAGGTGTTGTTGCCTTCATGTCATCACTATCGCAAAGAGCAGAAGCAGCCGATAGCTCCAATTGTTCAGAGTGTCTCTGGATCTTCAAAAGTCATCCTTGATGACTTCAAAACTCCAGACGAGTAACTTTTGAACACATGCATGAACATTTGAAAACATATAGATGATTGCTGCCATCCTGAGAATACATGACTATCCAATCCAAGTTGTTTTAGTGGTGGGACATCTTGAATACATTAGGAATAGCAATAGCAATTACATTTACATACCACTTCATAGTGTTTTACAGTCCTCTTTAAGAGGTTTACAGAGTCAACATATTGCCCCCAACAATTTGGGTCCTCATTTTACCGATCTCGGAAGGATGGAAGGCTGAGTCAACCTTCAGTCGGTCAGGATCGAACTGCTGGCAATGTGCAGAGTTAGCCTGCAGTACTAATCACTGGGATGGATGGATGGATGGATGGATGGGAGGGAGGGTAGTAGCACTTAGACCTATATACCACTTCACAGTGTTTTATAGCCCTCTCTAAGCTGTTTACAGAGTCAGACTACGGCCCCCAACAAATTGGGTCCTCATTTTACCAATCTTGGAAGGATGGAAGGCTGAATCAACCATGAGCTTGTCAGGATCGAACTGCTGGCAGTTGGCAAAATTAGCCTGCAATACTGCATTCTAACCACTGCGCCACCACGGAATGACTCCACATTGGCACAATATTTTAGAGCTATACGTTTTATTTTCTCTCAGAGTACCCATTAGCAGCTTTGTGGAAATGTTTTTAACATAATGAGAAGAGTTATCCTTTTCAGCACCTGATCAAGCAGAATGGAATTATTTTGTTGGGCTCATTGTATTGCAGATTTTTGCAATCCATCTAATAGTAATACCCCCTAGTTTGCACTCATTTGACATTTCCTGCACAGGGCTATTTGCTATATTAATAAAGAAAAACGAAAAGAAAAGAAAGCAAGACAATTCCAGTAGCATAGCAACTAGAAATGCTAGTCATGAATTATTCCATTATGCTGAACAAAAGATCAGTGGGATAATTTCCAAAGCCAACTGCCTCCTATTTTTTAATTACACCCAGCCACACCAACAGCAAAGATACCTGCCTGTCATTTTGAGATGGACTTGGCAGACTCTTTGAAACAGCTAGAAGATAATAGCTCATTTGTTAATTGGTGGGGTTGTGTTAGTATAAGGATGTGTAAGTGTCTTTGGCCTAAGGCCAAACCCAGTCAAAAGAAAAATCTTTTCTTGGCAAAGGTTGTCAGGTTATACCTTACAAGGATCTTTTCTAGAAGGGCTTAGTTAAGGCATGGATGGCGCCTTAACTATGAGCCTTGGTGGCACAGCAGACTAAAGTGCTGTTAACCAGCACCAGCTGCTTGCAATTACTGCAAGTTCAAATCTCACCAGGCTCAAGGTTGACTCAGCCTTCCATCCTTTCGAGGTAGGTAAATTGAGGACCCGGATTGTGGGGGCAATAAGCTGACTTTGTATAAAAAAGAACACCGCTTAGGGGGAGCCGAAAGCCCTACTAAGCAGGTATATACAAAAGTATGAAGGCTATTGCTTAACGCATTGTAAGCCGCCCTGAGTCTCTGGAGAAGGGCGGCATATAAATTGAACCAATAAATAAATAAATAAATAAATTGATGATGTCATCTAATCTGGTAATAAAACATCTGCAAGAAAACATCGAAGCACAGAGAAACAAGTTCTTGATCCTGGGCTACATATATTGTTTATTATGTTAATGTAATCTTGCGCTATTTTCGTTAGCCTTCACTTTAATGCAGAATAATTTTGGAGGAAATTCTAAGACTATTTCTAAATCAATCCAGATAAAGTTTTGGAACACAGAAAAAAAATCTCCCTCCCTCTTTCTCTCTTTCTCTTTCTTTCTTTCTCTTGCATTCTTCTAACTGACCTGATGCAGCTAAATCATTCTGAAAATTAATTTGTGGGAAATCCTTGTTCAATCATTACTTCTTGGATGTCGCATTTTCCATCCTTTAGAAAGAAGGAATAACTATTTAACTACTTGTCAGAAATAAAGATAATTCGATGGCCACAAAAATCTATTGAAACTTTTTTTTTGGAAAGAGACAGAGAGAAAGAACAGACACTGAATCTTAAGCACAGTGCAATCTTTCTTCTAGGAAAATGTTTTATATTTATGTCTGCCTATTTCTATTTTTATTTCCCATGAATCAAACCATGTCATTATGATAACAGGTTCAGAGACCTAATTTCTGAAGTTAAAAAAAAGAGCATGCAAGAAAGAAGGAAGGAAGGAAGGAAGGAAGAAGGAAGGAAGGAAGGAAGGAAGGAAGGAAGGAAAGAAAGAAAGAAAGAAAGAAAGAAAGAAAGAAAGAAAGAAGAGAAAAGAGAAGAACCATCCAAAATGTTGCTTCCAGGTAATAAACAGCTGAGCAAAGCAAAAGACAAAGTAGTTTCTATAATGTCAAGAACCTGGATATTAATTGGAAACACCTGCATACAGGTGTACGATTGAAGCCCAGTCCTTGGTTAGCTCAGTGGCAACCATTCCATCAGAAATGATTATGAGCCCAAGAAATTTATCATGTCAGTAGCTGAGCTGTGGTTTGTATCCCCAGCTGTGAGCTGTGGAAAGTATTCAAACCCTGGCATCTGGGTGACAGAGAAGGGTAGTTTTGTGTGTTTATATATGAGCAGGGACACAATGGCTCAACCATTAAGAAGCTGGGTTTGAGACCCAAGCACTATATGATGGGGTGAGACCCTCTGCTTTGAATAGTTTGAAACATGCGCATGTGAGTAGATAAATAGGTACTTCAGTGGGAAAGTAACAGTGTTCGGTGTTTTGTCGCATGCTCTGGGCTGTGGTGTGATATTATGCTGGTCACATGACCACAGAAATGTTTTCAGACAATGCTGGTTCCCTTGGCTAAGAAGCAGAGGTGAGTGCACCAGCCTCTTAATTCAGACATGACTGGATAGGGAAAATCTTTACCTTTTTCTATACTGTATATGAGACAAAGTCTCAAAATACACTAGGAGGGGTGCAGAAGTTCTTTTCCAATGAGTAAATCCTTGCTGAAATAAATAGAAATAATTCCAAATGCCTTCGGGTTTCCCGAAATGCGATTTACAAAACTAACAAATAATACGCCCATTTTCGAACTTGACAACGGGAGTTACAGTAGTGCAGGTGTCTAGGATTGCACTTAGTCTAATAAGTAGATGATGATGATATATGGCTGAGTTGATTTTATCCATTTAGAGGTAATGGCTGAAGACAGGTAATCATCTACACTGAATGGAGCTCCCATAAGACCTTTTAGATGCAGGAGGACTGCACCTTGGCGAGTGTAAATATTGAGCGATTCCTCAACAGCTCGTGTAGATCACCCTCATGGTTAATTCATGAAGCGTTACTTGAACATTCAACTGATTTATTTACTACAACTGAGATAATCACCCGGGCAAATCTCATATCCTTCAAATCACATCCAGTCTTTGATATCCCTATGGACCAACTTTCTCCAGCCCTGGTACCTTCCACTATGCTGTGGAGGCTCCAATTCCAATTATCCCTGTAGGAGACAAGCAGGCAGAGCTGGAGGGGCGGAGTTAAACACGTCATCAGTTCAGAATCTTCGCATGGCCACAATAAATCAAAGTCCAGGAGGCCCCTTTGAATTCCATTGTCTTTTACATAGTGCCAATTTAGTGCTGGATATTAGTTGACCTGAAAGTTGGACCATAAGAAAGGCTGAGCGCCAAAGAATTGAGGCCTTTGAACTCGGGTGCTGGAGAAGACTCCTGCGAGTCCCTTGGACTGCAAGGCCATCAAACTGGTCAGTCGTAGAGGAGATCAACCCTGACTGCTCTTTAGAAGGCCAGATCCTGAAGATGAAACTCAAATCCTTTGGCCACCTAATGAAAAGGAAGGACTCACTGGAAAAAAGCCTAATGCTGGGAACGATTGAAGGCAAAAGAAGAAGGGGACGGCAGAGAATGAGGTGGCTGGATGGAGTCACTGAAGCAGTCGTCATGAGCTTAAATGGACTCCAGAGGATGGTAGAGAACAGGAAGGCCTGGAGGAACATTGTCCATGGGGTTGCAATGGGTCAGACATGACTTTGCAACTAACAACAACAACATTAGTTGACCAAATTCTTGTATATAGATTTCAATAAACCATTTATGCTGCAATGTACATGAATGACCGTCTTTCTTCTGGGCAATCCCTATCTGATCAACTGAGGAGCTGCAGTCTAGCATATCTGAAGGAAACCTAGTTCAAACATCTACTGGAAGAACTACTGATTCCAGACCCCATGAACTCACCACAGAAGCATGTTCAAATGAAGAGGTAACTTAAAACATTAGAGAAAGAGGCACGTTGTGTTAGTTTTTAATGTCATGCATTTGATATATTTGAGAATGATTTCTTTTGGCCAATCCATTTATATTTAGACCAAGAGATTCCTGGATGACTCTTGAAACCAACCACTCTTAAAATAATCGGTCTGAAATATTGAAATATTGAAATACTGAAATATTCTCATGCTGTTCTGTTCAGCAGCCTCTCCAGGAGCTCTGAATCCCCTTGCAAGCACCTATTATTATAAATCCATCTTTCATCAGCTTCAGCTTCCTGATTATCTCCTTGACGCAAGTCCCATGAAAAAAAATCCTGCCAAGTCAAGACAGGGTGTGCCTTTATCCAACCTTCCCTACCATTCACACCTGCAGCTTTGTGTCTTGATGCCCCTGGAAACATTATCGGGTGATAGGGTGATAAATGAATTGTTCTGTTTCATTAGGCGGACTTCAAAGGACGCATACAATTCTTCAAGTTTATTTGATACCGTATTTTTCATGAACTAAAAGGCCACGCTGTACAGTAGCTTTATAAAACAAAGGCATCGTTGCATCTGACAAGTAACCCAATGCCCCAGTCCAACAAACAAACAAACAAACAAACAAATAAAATAATCTCAAACTGGGGTGGGGGAGAAATCAACGTATTCCTGTTTCCTGGCTCTCACAAGCAAAGTGAACAAATGGATCTAGCGAGACTTTGGTGCAATTGTCCCATTGAAAGGAATAAACAGAGGTGAATGCAATGGGTTTTCCACTGAACTTCACTGGGATTACATGCATTCATTGCGACTCTGACCATAAAGGCGGATCGTATGCAGTATGTCAGTCTTTCACAGCTTGGATTTCAATTTCCACAATGCCCAGTCACCGAAGTTATGCCAGCTGGGATAATGGGCATCCACCATATTTGGAGGTCATCAGGTTAGAAAAGGCTGCTCCATCGATTTACTCAGAAGTAAGTCCTCTTCATGTCAATAGCACATAGTTCCAAAAGTGGCAATGGTCCCAATATTTTTTTGATATGACTTGATTAACTTTTCATGTTACCCTTTTATTCTGTTTTATTCATAAGGCATATATACAAAAAAAAGAAAAAATATTAATATGCTTGGCATTATTGTCTTGAGTAATATTGTCTACTACATTTTTTTTCAATTACACTATGGATTATAAAGTATTTATAGCAGTATTATTACTGTTGTTGCTGATATTATTGTTATTCACGCTATACAAAAGTCTATTTATAGAAATTATATATATATATTACGTAGGTAGAACCTGGCTAGAAAGAAATTGCACACAAAGCCTACGAAAAAGAAAAAAGAAATACACACACACACACACACACACACTGCTCAAAAAAATAAAGGGAACACAAACAGAAGACATCTGAGATCTGATGAATGAAATAGCCTTATTAAATACTTTGTTCGTTACATGCAGTTCCCTTTAGTTGTTTGAGCAGTGTATAAACTACTGTATGTAAAGAACAAAGTATTTAATAAGGCTATTTCATTCATTCAGATCTCAGATGTCTTCTGCTTGTGTTCCATATATATATATATATATATATATATATATATATATATATATATCACAAATGGTACACAATACTAAACACAATGTATGAAAGGCAAGCTACTGCTACCAGATACTTTTACTACGCAAAAATCATTTTTTTAAATAAAATTCAAGATCCACCTTTCCTGAATTTCAAATCATGGTGGAAAGCTGAATTTTTATACATCCTACTACGGTATGTTGCCACCTTGATTCAGCAAGAATGTTCAGCCTGGGCACACGGCGTTCCAACCTTTAATTAAGCTGTAGGTAGACATTCCCTATGAAATCTTTTGTGTCTGGATGTGGCTCAACAGAAGGTCATCATTTTAGATTTGAATTGTCCAAAGGTACATCGACTGAGTAGCAGGGACTGAGTGGGACAGCCTCTCCAAACTAAGAACATTTCTTAAAAGTTGTTGAGATGACAAGAATATGGATTATGTCTTGCTGGGAATTGTGGAAAAACCTGGACGTCATCAGGTCAATCTGAAAGTATCCCCACAAGAGTTGTGGTATCCCCTTTTTTTCAGCTGTCACGACATTGCACACCTCCCAAACAGGCATCATATGGTTTATGGCAGGGGTCAGCAACCTGAGGCTCTGGAGCCACATGTGGCTCTTTCACCCCTCTGCTGCGGCTCCCTGTCATTCAAAATATGTGTCACAACGGCCAAAGTGTGACACCCACCGGCAAGCGATTTATTGAGCTTTTCAACCCCTGGTAGGCCAATCATGGATAAATCCAATTCAGAAGAAAACAGAATGTTTAATTCAACTACATATGCTAGTTTTATGGCCGCTCAAGAAATAGTCAGGCACTGGAAGGGTTTTGTGGCTCCCGGTGTTTTCTTTTCTGTGGGAAACTGGTCCAAATGGCTCTTTGAGTGTTTAAGGTTGCAGACCCCTGGTTTATGGTATGACAATGCCCTGCTGCTTTGGTCGTTTTGATAAAAGCATTAGGAATTTGCAGATGACCATGTTTTCTTCTCTTTAGAAGAGGCAAAGGAAAATAACTCTTTAAAAAATGTAACACTCGACGAGGACTAATAACATGCAGATGTTTCCTGCGCAGCATTAATTCCTAATGAAGTGTGTACCGCATGAATATCAACATTTCCCATTTGTGCTTGAAACTTGGGTCATTAATATAAGCACCCAGCAACTTATGCATTTCTGTGGGAACACATAGCAGAAATAAAAACACTTCACAGAATGAGCAGGCCGTGTGTGCGACAACGGTGGAATAAAAGCAGATCTCCTTGAAAGCAAATCTCTCCTTCCCTGTTAACCTCTTCAGCTTTCTAATACATCTGGTATCTTGCTCAATAGTAGTAACTGCGAGAGGGATCTTGGAGTCCTAGTGGACAACCAATTAAATATGAGCCAGCCGTGTGCAGCAACTGCCAAAAAAGCCAACACAGTTTTAGGCTGCATAAACAGAGGGATAGAATCAAGATCACATGAAGTGTTAATACCACTTTATAAGGCCTTGGTAATGCCACACTTGGAATACTGCATCCAGTTTTGGTCACCACAATGTAAAAAAGATGTTGAGACTCTAGAAAGAGTACAGAGAAGAGCCACAAAGATGATTAGGCTAAAACATATGAAGAATAGTTGCAGGAACTGGGTATGTCTAGTTTAATGAAAAGAAGGACTAGGGAAGACATGATAGCAGTGTTCCAATACCTCAGGGGCTGCCACAAAGAAGAGGCAGTCAAGCTATTCTCCAAAGCACCTGAGGGCAGGACAAGAAGCAATGGATGGAAACTCATCAAGGAGAGAAGCAACCTAGAACTAAGGAGAAATTTCCTGACAGTTAGAACAATTAATCAGTAGAACAACTTGCCTCCAGAAGTTGTGAATGCTCCAATACTGGAAGTTTTTAAGAAGATGTTGGATAACCATTTGTCTGAAGTGGTGAGGGTTTCCTGCCTAAGCAGGGGATTGGACTAGAAGACCTCCAAGGTCCCTTCCAACTGTTATTTTATTCTATTCTATTTCTAGAGTCTTGTAACTCTTTCTCTGCTATGCATAGTTATGGCTGTAAGACATCCCAATCCCTACATTGATTCAATGGAAAAGACTCAAGCTAAAGCTGGAATGGAACCAAAAAAATGATAGTTCGACTGCAGGTTATGTTGTTTTCTGATATAGCTGTACCCGGGAAATGTAATATGTTAAATCCAAATGTGCAAACTTTTCCATGCTACCACCACTATGCCTGGGATGGAAATGGGCTGGATTGTTAGCTGCATTTCCACAACTCAAACCTAGTTTGCTAACAATGACTTTCCAAAGCACCAGAAAGCAAGGCAAGAAACAATGGATGGAAACTAAACAAGGAGAGAAGCAACCTGAAATTAAGGAGAAATTTCTTAATGATGAGAACAACGAACTGACGGAACGCTTGCCTTCAGAAGTTGTGGGCGCTCCATCACTGGAGGCTTTTAAGAAGAGATTGGAGAGCCACTCGTCTGGAATGGTGTCGTTTCTCCTACTTGAGCAGAGGGTTGAACTAGAAGATTTCCAAGGCCCCTTCCAGCTCTATACTGATTGATTGATATTGAATGAATTACAGATGGTTGACGTCTCCCCAAAATACTAAGCCATGTATGGAGGTGGTTTTTGAGCCACCTCCAGTCTGCACAAGACTCTAAGGCCAAAGTAAACAAATATGCTTCCCATATCAGAGAAACTCAGCCAGAAGTGGGAAGGGATACACTGCACATAAGAAGAGCTTGATGGCAACTACAGCATGTTTGAAATATTTCAGCTGGACTTTGACGAATCAGGATTACAAAAAAAATAAAGGGAAATTTTCAATTAAGAAACACGGTGCACGATCCCTAATCCTGGTTCTGACTCGTGGGCATTCACATGGAAGGTGGGGATGACAACACATGTACCTGTGTTGTCCCTTTGATGTCATGACAGATGTTCTCATGGGTGCCCTCAAACATGCTTGGAATCTGCAACCAAATGAAAACACGGGTACTGCACACCGGTGCAATCAAAGGAAATAAACAATGAATAACCAAGAGGGCAGAAACTGTGGCCCACCGATTTGAGTTCATTTAGGAACAGCCTTGGAGAACATCGTATTTGGATACTGTTGCGGTCCATGGAGTATTTTTTTTTTTAAATTTGATTTATATGCCGCCCTTCTCCAGAGACTCAGGGCGGCTTACAATGAGCTAAGCAATAGCCTTCATACTTTTTGTATATTTATACAAAGTCAGCTTATTGCCCCCACAATCTGGGTCCTCAATTTACCTACCTTAGAAAGGATGGAAGGCTGAGTCAACCTTGAGCCTGGTGAGATTCGAACCTGCAATAATTGCAGGCAGTTGATGTTAATAACAGGGTGCTTTAGACCACTGTACTATCCAAGGCTCTTGGATTTGGTTGGTTTATTCTTGGTTTATTATACATAGAACTTGACAGTGGTGGGTTTCAAGTAATTTAACAACTGGTTCTCTGCCCTAATGATTTCTTTCAACAACCAGTGTGCCAAACTGTTCAGAAAGTTAACAACCGGTTCTTCTGAAGTGGTGCGAACTGGCTGAATCCCGCCACTGGATCTTGAACTAATATACAGTGGCCTCTGGAATCAAGCTTTCCCTGGAAATAAGCCCCTGTCTTATATTTTTTTTTGAACCCTGAAATAAGCGCTCGGCCTTATTTTTGGGGAGGTCTTATTATTTTGGGATGCATGGAGCAAGATGGGGCTCCTCTTGCCATCTTACCTGATTTCCAGCTCTATCTCCCTGACCCTAACCAGAGGAAATGGCGGGGACCGGCTGCACATGCGTTTAAATATTTTCAGGGAGGGCTTATTTTAGGGAAACAGGGTATTTTGGCAAGGAACCATATGAACAACAACAAAAATATATCGCTTGGCAGAAATTTCCTAATATTTCAGACAAAAATTCTCTTTGGAGATCCTGGGGGAAAATGTACCACTGTTTCAAGCCTTCATCTGGACAACTGCCAAGCCGTCCATTACAAATTTCACTGCCAGCTAGCAGAGAACATAGATTCCATCATAACAGCTATAGATTGAAGTTACCTCTATGCTTCCACTGAGGGAGGTCATAGTCTTAAGCCTTTCCTGAGTGTTAAAAGAACTGGGCACAAGCATCAAAAAAACGTCTAGGCGACAATAGCCATTTCTGTACCTCTCTGCTGTGATTTAGTTTGTCTGGGTTTTTGCAGCTAGATCTTGGTGGTCTTGGCCTGACCAATAGCCAGGGCTAACCGAATACTGGGCAGTTCCTGGAGAAAATGATTGGGGACTCAATTCCCAGATGATGGGCTTGGATCTAGTTACAGTGATTGTTGCAAGAACTATACTATGCATCAAGTGTTTTGATGTGGTCAAATGTATGGTGTGAACACTGCCAGTAAGAAGGACAGTCTTGGAATTTAGTCTGCCATCACATATGGTACTTTGACCATTAATGGTTCACATAGGTATAAAAGAACTCAGATGGTGGTTATACTGGAATAAAGAAATGAGACACCTGTTTTTCAATGGTGGTTCCACTGGAATAAAGGAATATTGGGAGTGCAGCTAGTGGCTGGAATACATAAACCATGAATTGGATGTTGACCTGCATTCCAATTCACATTATTCCCTTTGGTTACCACTTCCATGGGCATCCCCTAAGAAGAGGTAGTAGATGACACTCTATGAATTATGACATCATGGTGCGAAGTAGGCCTTTAGCATAATGATGTGGCTCAGGGGTGGGTTCTAATTTTTTTTACTACCGGTTCTGTGGGCGTGGCTTATTTTGTGGGCGTGGCTTGGTGGGGGAAATGTGACTGGGTGGGCATGGCCAACTTTTTCTTTTTTTTAACTTTTAAAGGCATTTTTTCTACAACCTTAAGAGGTTGCAGAAAACAATGCTTTGAAAAGCCTCTGACGATCAGGCAACTCAGCTGGGATCGTCAGAGGCTTTTCAAAGCATTTTTTTTTACCACGTCTTCGGCTGAAGAGGTTGTAGAAAAAATGCTTTGAAAAGCCTCTGACGATCTCAGCTGAGCTGCGTGATCATCAGAGGCTTTTTTTTTTAACTTTTAAAAGCATTTTTTCGGCCGAAGAGGTTGTAGAAAAAATGCTTTTAAAAGTTAAAAAAAAAAGCCTTTGATGTGGTGGGTGGAGTAAGCGAGTGGCGACCGGGCTGGGGACCGGTTTGGGGGCGTGGCCAGCCAATGTTATTACCGGTTCTCGGAACTACTACAAATTTTTACTACCGGTTCTTGCGAACCGGTGCGAACCGGGAGCAACCCACCACTGATGTGGCTAACACAAATGACATAATTTGCGTGGTTGGTTGATGACCCCATAATGCACACCATGTCTTTTTTATGGTTTCTATCACACCTCCGTGCAACCGGAACAATTTGCACAACCAAGCAGGCTACGATGGTTCGTGTTGCTCCATTCTGAACCCGGTTCAGGGTTATCAGAGTGAGCTAAAAGCTAGCCTTGCCTCAAATCCTAATTGAAACAATAGAACTTCTCGTTCCTAATTTCGCTGGGGTGCAGCAAAGAAAAGTTGAGAAGTAAGAAGTGAGCGAGTTTGAACGCCTTCTGTTAACACACTGAAGATAGCAGTTCTATCGGCCAGATTTCCATGGATCCATAACTAAGCAGGCTGAAATGGCAGTCACTTCACAAATTGTTTGCAATTAATCCTAGTTGGCCACCAAGTTTACAATCAACCAAATTTTTTTTTGCAAAGAATCTAACAAGCATCTCTCTGCAGATTTATCTTCCCAAAGTAAGTTGTCTACTAAGGTGCACATATATATATTTTTTTTAAAAAAATCCAATTCATCTAAGAGATATGTATAAAGAATACAAAATATGCTAGCTGGCTCCCAAGGGGGTCGTATTGCTAATCTGATCCTGGCCTGCATTTGCCTGAACATGCTTAACCTGGTGACTGGCTTAACCCATTTTTGGGGACTGACGCAGTTACCTTAGCCATTTTGGTTAAGGTGAACTTGGTTAGCTGTGTTGTGTCAATACCAGAGGTGGGTTGCTACCGGTTTGCCCCGCATCAGACGAAATGGAAGTGGCAACGGCGGGAGGCTCCGCCTGCCTGGATGTTTCTGCGTGCCCACGAGCAAACCGGTAGCAATGGGTTTTGAAACTCACCCCTGGCCAATACCCAAGTTTTGTTATTTTTGTTTTTTTAAAAATAAAAACCTGGTGCCACTACAATCCTATTGGTTCATATTTCAAAAGGCACAAGATGTTTCTTACAGAAGAGAGATTCAAATGAACACGTTAAAAAAAAAAACGCATTGGAGAAGCACCCCTTTATGCCCAGCTGCAGAATACCTTGCCAACCTACGCATAGCCAAGTGTTATACATATTTGAATCAGGGCTTAATATACATATCGCCAAAAATGGTCCAAAATGAACTTTGTATAGAAGGACTCTTATGACAGATGACCTGCTCCTCTGTACTAAGGTGCGAATTATGACTGTCTGTTTCCATTGTGTACATCCACAATGGCGCTACAGAATCCAATCTGGGTCGGTCATCGGGACGAGAGGTTTTGTCTTCCGAACTTTCGGACTCATGCTGGAGTGCGCTGGTCTCTCTGCTAGAGAAAAGTCCCCCGAGGATGGGCTCCAGCACGAGTCCAACTCAGAAGACGAAACCTCTGGTCCCAGTGACTGACCCAAATTGATCCTGCAACATTATCCAGGGACACGTATATTCGTCTTCACGACGGTGCTACTTTAAACGGCCTCTTTCGACACGTAAAAGGAGCGAGGGTGGATTTTTGTAACTTTGCTCCTTATAGTTCCAAGAATGCATCAAACCCAGTGGTGGGATTCAAATAATTTAACAACCGGTTCTGTGTTCTAATGACCAGCTGGGTTGGTGGTCATGTGACCATGTGGGCGTGGCCAACTCAACATCACTCAGGTTGATGGGCGCTTTGCCTTAGCTGTTACAATGTAATAAGGGTTAAGCAGGGCAATAAAGATTAGGCTAGAAACACCAGCAGAATGTTCCCTTCCTGCCTTCCTTACAGGATTAGCTCTGTAAAGTGGGGAAAAAGAACAAAATAAGATTTCTTCCAACAACCGGTCCTCTGAACTGTTTAGAAAGTTAACAACCGGTTCTCCCGATTAGGCGCAAACTGGCTGAATCCCACCACTGATCAAACACCCCCCCCCCAACACACAAAAAAAGCCACTTCTTGGAAGTCATTCGATTTCGAGATGGCCGAAGCAGGATGAAAGGAAGACATTTAGGTATCATTTGTGGAGGTGAAGGAAAAAAAAGTCAAAGGACTGGGGAGCACATGCCAGGTTCGTTTTGGAAATGTGACATTTATGCAAATGTTCCCTTTCGGAAAGGGCTTGTTCAACACAACCTTTTTTTTTTTTTTGGTCTACAGCAGATGGCACCTGACCTCCATACCCTGGGATGATCTCAAAGGAACTTTGTAGGGCGAGACCAGATTACAAACAGCCCTTATTAATTCCAAGGGTAGGAACACACAATTTCTCTCCCAAGGTCACGCAATCTGTTTTCGAAACTTAACCCATAAGGAACGTGTAGCAAAAAAAAAGGGATGCACAAATACATTCAGATCGTTTACATTTCGGGGAAACGCTAAGGGTCGCTCGCTCTCTGCCTGCTAAATGCATATTGTACAAGAATTAAGAGTCATCTCTATATATAATTCAGTAGAAAAGTACAGGAAGAGGGGGGAAAAAACACGCCACTTTTTACTCTTCATCCATTTCCAGTTACAGGGAGAGGGGAAAAATCCACTTGTAAAAAATTTAAACCGAGGCGCCTTGAAGTTTGCTAGGCGTGTTGCTGGTTTAAAAGAACGTTGTACTATTTTTTTCTTCTTTAAAATAAATACATTTTTTTTAAAAAACAACAACAACAACAACACCTAAAATTCTTTGCATGCTTGCTTGTTGGGATCGTCCGACGTATCCTTCCCAACTAGTGGGAATGTTTTTTTTTATTATTATTATTTTCCCTACGGTGGTAGGTTAAACATCGGTGGGGTATCCAAAGCAAAAGTTCTATACAAGGCAGGTGTTGATTCGACCATCATGGGATTCACGATTTCATAGTACATATTGGAACCACAATGACCAAAATAACTGTGCAGGCCGCTGCGGCAATCAGAGCAGATATTTTACACACTTTCGCTCTTCGGAATTCAGCCTCCTTACGCTTTATTAATGAATCGTATCCTGGGGTGTAGATATCCTCCATCCAATATTCTAAATTGTTGGGATTCAAAGATTCTTGAGTCTGAAAATTAAAAACCAAAGAAAAAGGGGAGGAGCGTTAAAAAGACGGTTTCTCCATCTGTTAAGATTTCCTCTCTATAAATCATCCACTGCATACCTCATTAGCTGGCTGAGCAAAATATGCTAACTTCACAATCTGGATAGATCTGATGATGATGATTATTATTAGTTCAATTTATATGCTGCCTTTCTCCGAAGACTCAGGGCGGCTTACAATGCAATTAAAAAACTATTATAAAAACATTTAAAAATTAAAACATTAAAACCCATTCATACCATTCATGGCCGGATCTCACAAGATCGCAACAGCGAGATCAACGGCCCCAGGTCTGCCGGAAAAGCCAGGTCTTCACCGCTTTTCAGAAGACCAATAGGGTGGGGGTGGTCCGGACCTCAGGAGGTAACTGGTTCCAGAGAGCTGGGGCGGCCACAGAGAAGGCCCTCCCCCGTGGGCCCGCCAGCCGGCATTGTTTAGCTGATGGGACCTGGAGGAGACCAACTCTGTGGGATCTTACCAGTCACTGGGAGCTATGTGGTAGAAGGCGGTCTCGAAGATACCCTGGCCCTGAGCCATGTAGGGCTTCAAAGGTAATAACCAACACCTTGAATTGTGCCCAGAGACCAATAGGGAGCCAGTGCAGCTCGCGGAGAATTGGTGTAATGTGGGTGTATCTAGGTGCACCCCACGATAGCTCGCGCGGCTGCATTCTGGACCTAACATGATCCAGCATGCTAGGCTGAAATATAGTTTGCGTGGTCCTCGGTGCTCTCTGAGCTTGGTTGTTTCTTGGTTTTTTTCATTACCCAACTAGGTAACTAGGAATCATCATTTCCTGACAGTTAAAACAAATAATCAGTGGAACAACTTGCCTCCGGAAGTCGTGAATGGTCCAACACTGGACGTTTTTAAGGACAATCATTTGTCTGAAATGGTATAGGGCCGTGATGGCGAACTTATGCCATGGGAGCCACAGGCGGCACGCGGAGCCATATCTGTGGGCACGTGAGCGTTGCCCTAGCTCATCTCCAGCGCGCATGTGCACTCCGGCCAGCTGATTTTGGGGCCTTCCAGGCCCACTGGAAGTCAGGAAATGGGCGGAGGGCCTCTGGAGGGGTGGGGAAGGCTGTTTTCACCCTCCCCAGACTCCAAGAAAGCCTTTGGAGTCTGGGGAGGGCAAATAATGGGCCTACCAGGCCTATTGGGCCCATCGTTAACCTTTTTGCCATCATGTGCCAAAAGTGGGGGTAGCGCAGGGGGTCACGTGCGCATGCGCGGGAGTGTGGGGTGTCATTGAATTATGGTTGTGGGCACGTGCTCACGCAACCCCCCCCCCCCCCTCCCCCACGCTTTTGGCACGCGATGGCAAAAAGGTTAGCCATCCCTGGTATAGGGTTTCTTGCCTGAGCAGGGAGTTGGACTAGAAGACCTCCAAGGTCCCTTCCAACTCTGTTATTCTATCACTGCTGGAAGGGAGTGGCTGTCACTAAAATGGCTCCATATTGAGAAAGTATAATTTTATTAGAATCCAAGTATATCGCGGTTCATGCATTGCCGGAACTGAGAATCATGCGGCGAAATCCCTAAGTTCAACTTTTCCCTCCTTTAACTGCCTTCAATCACTGACCCCGCCATGACCAACCAGGTTCAAGCAAGATGTTTTCAGAACGGGCATTTCAAACATCGTATGTGTGCAGCTGCATTCTTCTCCCAGTAGGGTGACCTTGAAGCAGCATCTCAGGGAGATACAGCAGTTGCTACTTTCGCTTTCCCCCAAGCATTCTCCCCTCCCTAGAGTTCAGGGCAGTGAAACACACAAGCAAGTGTAAAGTGGCAGTTGACAGGGATGTTTGCTGATGATGTTACCTAGTTGGATAATGAAACATCTGCAGAAAAGCAACCACCACTCAGAGAGCGCCAAGGACACCATAGTTCGACCCTAAGATACAAATATTCTCTTGTGTTGTTGGGGTTTTTTTTACTGGTTTTTGTTGGTTTTCTTTTCTTTTGTTATTAAAATGTTATTGTTTCTTTTCTTTTGTTGTTAATTTATTGCATGTCATCTAGAATTGATTGGCAGTTGAGGTGGCTTATACATGAATTAAATAAACAGCTTTTGTAAAAGACCAGATTTCCCCATTTCTCTTTGGTCTCCTTGCCGCTAAATAAGTGGAAAGATATAACAGTCTCCAAAATTCCTCTTTACTGAAAGAAGTATAAAAACATATTTATTTTCACCCAATGTAATGAGATGTGGGGGGAGGAGAGAATAGGATTATTTATTTATTTATTTATTTATTTATTTATTCGGTTTTTAGAGCCACCCATTTTCCAAGCAATTCTAGCCAACTAGGGTTAAAAGCAGTGGTGGGATTCAGCCAGTTCGCACTTATGCGGGAGAACCGGTTGTTAACTTTCTAAGCAGTTCAGAGAACCGGTTCTTGGAAGAAATCTTATTTTGTTTTTTCCCCACTTTACAAGGCTAATCCTGTAAGGAAGGCAGGAAGGGAACATTCTGGTGTTGTTTCTAGCCTAATCTTTATTGCCCTGCTTACAGAAACTGCCTCTCTGGTTAACCAGTATTACATTGTAACAGCTAAGGAGAAGCGCCCATTGATGTGAGTGACGTTGAGTTGGCCACGCCCACACGGTCACATGACCACCAAGCCACACCTACCCGGCTGGTCATTAGGGCAGAGAACCAGTTGTTAAATTATCTGAATCCCACCACTGGTTAAAAGTATCAAATTGCAAAATAAGGTATCAATAAAAACACATAGCACCAGAGACAATTAACTCCGAAAGTGCAGATGTAGTTCAGGTAGCATCCTGGCTCAGTGCCTGGGAGAAAAATAGAACTTCAAAGCCTTCCTACAAAAGTGAAAATAATTTATTCTTCACAATGTTGTTGTGTTTTGGTAATCAAAGGACTGTGATTTAAAAAACAACAACAACATCGGAGGGAGTGAAGATCTGTCTATCTTATCGCCCTCTATTTCCAGAGATTCCCGTCATATAATTCCAATAAAATAAAATTCAGTTATAATTAAATCTGATTTACAATCGTAGGCAGCATGAGCGTATTGCATTTGTCCCCAATTTTAAACACTTGGTGCAATTTTTAACTTTAAATATTAAACGTTGGGTTTGCTTTTCCTTTTAAGATACATCCATAAGAGGCATAATGTTTGCCTGAATTGTTTAATTTTCAACCCCAAACGGACAGAACTCTGGGAAAATCTAAAGGAGCGGATGGGTTACCATGGATCTGAAGGCTATTATTATTAAGGTGATCAACTTTTTTACAGTAAGAAGGAGGACACAAATAAATTGAAGAAAGAAAAGAAGAAGTGAATCTAATGCATGCGTGTGTGCCGTGTCGTGTTTCGGTAAGAAGTAAACAAAGCCACTTGCGCATGGTGCACTCTCTCAAAACAATTCTCCTGTGCAGAGTGCATGCGACTCATAATCGCGTCTTGCCGCACTGTATGGTGTGATGTGACGTATTTGTATTTGACATGTCGATTCGTCATGTCAAATACAAATATGTCACATCAGTGGTGGGTTTCAAATTTTTTTATTACCGGTTCTGTGGGTGTGGCTTGATGGGCATGGCATGGCTTGGTGGGCGTGGCTTAGTGGGCGTGGCAGGAGAAGGATACTGTAAAATCTCCATTCTCACCCCACTCCTGGGGGAAAGGAGATTGCAAAATCTCCATTCCCACCCCACTCCAGGGGAAGGATACTGCAAAATCTCCATTCCCTCCCCACTCCAGGGGAAGGTTACTGCAAAATCCCCATTTCCTCCCGATCAGCTGGGACTTGGGAGGCAGAGACTAGATAGGGGCGGGGCCAGTCAGAATTTTTACTGCTGGTTCTCTGAACTACTCAAAATTTCCGCTACCGGTTCTTCAGAACTGGTCAGAACCTGCTGAAACCCACCTCTGCATCACACCACACGCAACGGATCGGATTGGCATCGATCGAATACAGAGATTTACAGATTAGTCTTCAAATACCGAAAAGGGGGACATGTAGGATAGGACACTTTTTGAGAGAGAACCGAACTTTCAGAAGAAGGACTGTCCTCCCTAAAGGAGGACGATTGGTCACCTTATTATTATACTATTGTGATATTGATAGCAGCACCATGGGCCAGTCCCAAGGGAAGGATGACAGTTAACAGGATGGAAAGGAGAACGATTCTATTTGAAAGCTTTCTGATTTATTCCGAAGAAAAAGAACTCAGGCTGGCTCTGGCAGCACAGAGGTAGGTAGCTCTATCATTGACAGTTCCCTCGACTCTCCTGCCCCCAAATTTACCAAGGCGGACAAGATAGGCTCCCTTCTGAAGCTGCAATCTCACGCTCCCTTTCGTTGCAAGGCTTCTTTTGCTTTTCATTTGGCAGCCTTGCTAAAAACAGCTGACAAGATGCCCTCGAGTCAAATCAGAGCAACACCTTGTGACTGAACCTTTCCACCACTCAAATCTGTTGGGGCTCCAAGTAGCTGATTAATTCCGATTCTTGACACCTGAGCAAGAGAAGCTGTGAGAAGTAGCTTGTCTATAGGGAGATCAAAAAGAAAATAACTGCAGTTTCAACAACCAATATATATATATATATATATCCCCTCTGGAATTTGGGATGACAGCAAACTGGTACACCTGGCAAGCCACCAAATGCAAACCAGTTCATTAGCTGTAGGTGGTCGCAAGGCCCACTGCCAGTCCATGGAAGCTTAGGTAACCTCCAGAGGCCAGGTGGCTAGGAGTAGCCTTCTTAAGTCCCCACAAATCCAAGAGAAAAGCTACATTGATTGCGGGAAAGGTATTCTGGGGCCAGTACTGATTCTACCATCACCAGGGCCCATCAAGACTCTGTATCCTGACATCCGAGGACAGCTCTCAGGGTTATTCATCAAGAGCCCAAATCAAAACATGGGCCAAATTTGGGCTTAAAAAAACGAATAAGGGTGACACAAATTTATTAAAACAGCAATAGCAATAGCCCTTAAGACTTATATCCTGCTTCATAATGCTCTCTAAACGGTTTACAGAGTCAGCCCATGGCCCCCAACAATCTGGGTCCTCATTTTACCCACCTTGGAAGGATGGAAGGCTGAGTCAACCTTGAGCCTGATGAGATTCGAATGGCCAAATTGCAGGCAGCAGAAGTAGCCTGCAGTACTGCACTCTAACCACTGGGCCACCACGTCTCTTGAAACCTAAACCTGGACCTCCAATCCCAATGCAACACTTTAACCCCCATGCTACACTGTCTCCCACACTTCCTGACCAACATGCTTCCTAATTATTAAATTAACCCTTAATCCGGTTTGCAGGATGCATTAAACCCAACAGACTAAATTCACACAAGATGCAAAACTAGAATAGCAATAGCACTTAGACTTATATACGACTTCATAGTGCTTTACATCCCTCTCTAAGCAGTTTGCAGAGTCAGCCTATGGCCCCCCAAAGCAATCTGGGTCCTCATTTTACTGACCTCGGAAGGATGGAAGGCTGAGTCAACCTTGAGCCGGTCAAGATCGAACTCCTGGCAGTGGGCAGAGTTAGCTTGCAATACTGCATTTTAACCACTGCACCACCATGGCTCAAAAAAAAAAAAGCACCAATAAATAAATAAATAAATGTGTGTCCTATTTAATAAGCAAGGTAGAGTTCTTCCATAAGATCAGAGCCGGAAGGGGCCATCAAGGCTATGCAGTCAAATTCGGTGTTCAGTGGAGAAGTCCAAATTGAAGCATACATCCCTATCAAAAAAAAGAGGTCCTTGCTCTTCTTTTGAATAAGAAAAAGTAGCTGTCACTTCTGTTTAATATTGCCTCTATGGTTTTTATCTGCTCTTCTTCTTTCTGGTTGGGAATTGCCTTTTCAGAGCAACCATAACAAGACCCTTCTTCTCGGATGATAGAAGACGCCATCGACGTCTTCTGCGTGACCCTCTTTTGATGCTTGAAGAGTCCCACTCAGTGGTGGGTTGCCCCTGGTTCGGACCGGTTTGCAAGAACTGGTAGTAAAACCGACGGGAGGCTCCGCCCACTGACCCGGATGTCATCATAAGTGATCTGCGCGGGAGTGACGCGAACCGTAGTAAAGGAAATTAGAACCCACTCCTGATCCCACTGTATCACCTCTTCTCAAGGCTAAACCCTTTTTGTTCTTTCTGATTCTCTTCATCGGGCTTAGTTTCCACTCCAGCAATCAGCCTATTTGTCCTCCTCTGAACCTGTTTCTGCTTGTTGACTCCTTGTTAAAACAGGGCGAAGCTCTGAAGCGGCTCTCCTCAACGTAGCAGAGAATAGAACTATGGCTGTGTTTGGGTAGCCCTATGGCCGTGATGGCGAACCTATGGCACGGGTGCCACAGGTGGCACATGGAGCCATATTGGTGGGCACGCGAGTGTTGCCCTAGCTCAGCTCCAGCGCGCATGTGCGCACCAGCCAACTGATTTTCAAGCCTTCCGGTCCCACCGGAAGTCGGGAAACTGGCTGTTTCCGGCCTCCGGAAGGCCTCCAGGTGGAATGGGGAACATTGTTTTTGCCCTCCCCAGGCTGCCCTCCAGAAAGCCTCTGGAGCCTGGGGAGGGGGGAAAACGGGCCAAACAGACCCACCATGCCATCGCATGCCAAAAGCAGGGGGAAGTGTGTGTGTGTGGGGGGGTCACATGCGCATGTGTGAGAGGGTGGGGCGCATTGAATTATGGATGTGGGCACACGCACCCGTGACCCCCCCCGCTCCCCCCGCTTTTGGCACGCGACGGCAAAAAGGTTAGCCATCACTGCCCTATGGCACTGGGTGAGGTCTCTTGATACCATGGCAATGGACGACAAGGTTCAAAGCAATTAGAGAAATTTAATACCTATCCCTCCATTGTTTACTGCCCAGTTATAGTTAAACCTCATTTTCAATAGGATCTGCCTAGGCCAGGGGTTCCCAACCCTAACTCCAACGCCTGGTCTGTGAATGGCACTGGTGTGCGGCATGCCAGAAACTGGTCCATGCAAACAAGCAAACCCCCCCCGCCCCCCACCTATCAATGCTGAAGCGAACCTGGCTGAAGCCATCTTGTTCCTGCCTCATAGTTGCCACAAAGCCCGAGAGGGAGAAGGGAGAAGGGGAAAGTAGATAGCCCGGCTATCCAGTCAAAACAAAAAGTTTTCCTGTGGGAACCAAGGTCACTGAAACAGGTGGCTGTTGAAAGAGGAGAGGAGCCTGCCTTCCATCTTCATGGGACAATGTGACTGGTGACACCTTGGAGAGGGGAGTTTTAATGAGGTGGAAACCGCAGGAACTGTCAGAGTTGGTTTTCACTGGCTGTGCCGATATGATGTATCCAGAGGTGGGCTTCAAAAATTTTAGCAACGGGTTCTCTGCCCGCTTGCTGGATGGGCGTGGCGATGGTGGGCATGGCTTAGTCGGCCTCCTGCACCACGGCGGGGGAGGGGGGCATTTTTTTTTAAATTTGATTTATATGCCGCCCTTCTCCGGAGACTCAGGGCGGCTTACAATGCGCTAAGCAATAGCCTTCATACTTTTGTATATTTTATACAAAGTCAGCTTATTGCCCCCACAAACTGGGTCCTCAATTTACCTACCTTAGAAAGGATGGAAGGCTGAGTCAACCTTGAGCCTTGGTGAGATTCGAACCTGCAATAATTGCAGGCAGCTGATGTTAATAACAGGGCTTTAGACCACTGTACTACCCAAGGCTCATTTTTGCCCTCCCTGGGCTCTGGAGGCTTTTATCGAGATTCCAGGAGGGTGACAACAGCCTTCCCAGTTCCAGAGGCCCTCTGGAGGCCAGAAACAGCCCATTTCCAGCCTTCCCAAACTTCCGGTAGGCCCGTTTTTCACCCTCCCCAAGCCTTGGCGCACTCCCTACACAAAACGGGCTGTGTGGGAACTCCTGGGAGGGGCAGGGTGAGATGGGCGGAGCGGGGTCAGCCAGGAGTGGGATTTGGGGGGTTCTCCAAACTGCACAGCATCTTAGCTAGAGGTTCTCCCGAACCCCTGCGAACCCCCAGCAGCCCCACCCATGGATGTATCCAATAAACATGTCCTTTGAGGAAGCTAACACCCATTGGAATTCTCCTTTCAATGGGTGTGTTACTCGGAATGCTGACACCCCCATCCACAGGCAGCACATGAAATCACGCCCCCTCCGGTCTACGGAAAAACTGTTCTCCATAGAATCGGTCCCTGGTGCCCCAAAGTTTGGGGGCTGCCGGCCTGTAGGCAGAAGCGGATCCCCAGGAAGAGGGAAGAAATGTCTCACCTGTAGGTCCAAAGAAGCCAGCTTCCCTTTCTCTCCCGAATTCCTTGTGTACTCCTCAACAGTCCACGAAGGCTGGACTCGTTTCACTTCAGCCAGCTCTGTCAGGCGCATGTCTGTGTAAAGAGGGTTGGTCTTCATATGGGATTTGAGCGATGCCGGATAAGGGTGTGGGCTAAAGACTTGCTCTATCAGGAAACCATCTTTCGGTGGTTTGGAATGGCGATATGGCTGAGGGATTTCGTACTGCCGATCGGCCTGCAACAAGGTGTGAAAGTTGGGTGGGTATCCTTAGAAGGCCCAAAGCGGATTCGGATCAGACAACAATGGAAAACATGCACGCATGCTGGTTCTGAAGGGGTTTAGCAGTGCAAAGGAGATCTTTTTTTTTTTTTAATTTGATTTATATGCCGCCCTTCTCCGGAGACTCAGGGTGGCTTACAGTGCGTTAAGCAATAGCCTTCATACTTTTGTATATTTATACAAAGCCAGCTTATTGCCCCCACAATCTGGGTCCTCATTTTACCCACCTTAGAAAGGATGGAAGGCTGAGTCAACCTTGAGCCTGGTGGGATTCGAACTTGCAGTAATTGCAAGCAGCAGATGTTAATAGATGTTAATAACAGGGTGCTTTAAACCACTGTACTACAGGCTCTGTAACTTGCATACACTTGCATACACTTTTTCACATTTTACAAACGTGCCTATTTATTTACTTACTTACTTACTTACTTACTTACTTACTTACTTACTTACTGGTTTGATTTATATGCCGCCCTTCTCCGGAATGTGTTAATGTGTTAAGCAACAGCCTTCATACTTTTGTATATACCTGCTTAGTAGGGCTTTTGCCCCCCCCCCCCAAGCGGTGTTCTTTTTTATACAAAGTCAGCTTATTGCCCCCACAATCCGGGTCCCCATTTTACCTACCTTGGAAGGATGGAAGGCTGAATCAACCTTGAGCCTGGTGAGATTTGAACTTGCAGTAATTGCAGGCAGCTGGTGCTAGTTAACAGCACTTTAGTCTGCTGCGCCACCAAGGCTCTTACCCAAAGAGTTTGGAGTAGAGGTTAAAGCATCAGGACAAACAGGAGACTGTGAGTTCTAATTCTCCTTTATGCACAAACTCCAGCTGGATGATCTTTGGCCAGTCTTTCTCACCCCAAGGAAGGAGACAATGGCAAACCACTTCCAAAATCTTGCCCAGAAAACTACAGTGTTTAGCTGCCAGGAGTCAAGACTGGCAAACATACATTAAAATTATACCCAACCTTTCATTGTTTTAAATGTCTGCTTCATTAAACAGACATAGTAATAATAATAAAAGGAGTAGCCTCATTATCTAGAAAAGCGTTCGAGACCTGTTGCTGGGTGGAGTGAGCTCCCGCCACATACTCGGGCTCCTACCAAGCCAACAGTTCAAAAGTGGACAACCACCAGTAGATAAATGGGTGCCACTTTGGTGGGCACCTTCATGGAGATGTGAAAGGACCCTCAGTTGGGCATTGGTGATATCAATGACAAATTCTTTCACCGTTTCGGAGCTTCAGATCCAGGAGTATTAGTATTAGGAGCTTATGAGAACATCTCAACTGTAAGGTAAAGCTAAAGGTTCCCCCGCGCATGCATGCTAGTCATTCCCGACTCCAGGGGGCGATGCTCATCTCAGTTTCTAAGCTGAGGAGCCAGCGCTGTCTGAAGACATCTCCATGGTCATGTGGCTGGCATGACTAAATGCCGAAGATGCATGGAGCGCTGTTACCTTCCCACCAAAGTGGGACCAAAGTGGTCCCTATTTTTCTACTTGCATTTTTTTTTACATGCTTTCAAACTGCTAGGTTGGCAGAAGCTGGAACAAGTAACGGGAGCTCACCCTGTTGTGCGGCACTAGGGATTCGAACCACTGAACTGACGACCTTCTGATCGACAAGCTCAGCGTCTTAGCCACTGAGCCACTGCATCCCTTATCTCAACTGTACCTTTATGCAAAAACATGAATATATAACGGATTGAAACTGGGGGGGGAGAAAAAAGGAATTACCTCTTTGGATTTCCGGTGCCAGTCTTTGTTTTCATTCCCACTTCGGTCTTTCATCTCTTCCTCTGTGATGCCAGCTTGGTTGGTATAGGTGATTGCACGCCAGTCTCTAGGGGAGTTGGAAATGCTTGCAATCTTAGATTCGGTGGCGCTATTTTCCTCGGTTAAAGATCGTGAGGATCTCCTGGTGAATAAGCTCTTTTTCAAGGCTTTGACACGAAGGCTTTCGCTGTTACTGCCACTGGCGTCAGAGCAGCACCAGTCTGGGTTATTCTCCAGTTTGCCCCCGTGCGACGAATTGTGACATGAGAAAATCCTGGGGGAGGTGCTGTCTTCCGATGGGATCTCACTGGTCAAGGAATTAAGATCAAGCTGGACACTCACGTTCTCTGGCTGCTGGATCTTTTGGTCCAATTTGTTCAGCTTTCCCAGGACCTGAGAAATTTCATCCCTGACACCGGAGAGGGATTCCAGTTTCTTTTCAATTTCCCCAATCCTTAGGACTAGTTTGCAGACGCTGGTTTTCAGCTCGTCGTCTGTGCTGCTGATCTCCAACCGAGACGTTTTGTCTAGGTTGCTGCCAGCGTTTCCGTTGGAAATTTTAGCTAAATGGTGTTCGGGGGAGCTATCACAGTCAGATTTGTGGATCTGAGAAAGTGAGCCAGTGCTGTTATAACAAGAAGATTGGATCACTCCTGTAGACCCGGAGACGCTCATGTCATCCAGAAATCTGAAAATATCGCTAATGTCATCGCTGACGATTTCAGAGTCATCATCTGATTGCTTCAAGGAGTGCCTCTCGCCATACTTACTTTGGTTTGGGTGGGACATCTCCTTGAACTTTTTGTGTTCCAGTCCTTGCCGATCCGTCTGTGTCCCAACGCTACTGGTTTTATCAATGCTTTGAAGCTGAACAGCAGTGCAATTAATACTTTTGTCTTTAAATTTTTTGATGGGCTCATGCTTGTCGACTTCTAAGATGGAGGGGATGTCTTTGGATTTATGCCCATTTGATTTGACCCCATAATTGGGCTGCATCATGGATTGCTGTTCTTTAGAGCTGAGATATTGTTGATGCCTCTCAGAAGCCGAAAAATTGGCTGGCTGGCTCTTGGAACTTTGATATTGCATCTTCTCTTCTGGCTGTTTCCTGTTAAAAAAGGATCTTTCAAAATCGGGGACTTCCTCTGTGTTCAAACTCCAACTCTTGACTGGCCAGGGAGTTGATTTGCTTGGCTTTCCCAACCATCGTTTTGTCTCTTGAGGCCCAAGAATAGTCGTTGGGCCAAAATACGTAGAAGCTTGGAGATCATCTAAGCTTTCATGCTTGGCTCGCTTCTTCTCCGGAACAGGAGAATAAATTGGGTTCAAATACTGGTTACTGTAAGGTATTTCAAAGCTGTGGTTGAAGAATGTCTGTTTGGAGGTTTCTTTTTGGCTTGGGGGTTCCCCAAGCTCATCATCCACTTTGCCTGGTGGCGACATCAAGCTGGGCGAAATGGTGATGAGGTTATGGAAGTCTTCCTTGAAGATGTTGCGCTTCTGCATGCATGACTGCATCAAAAAGGGCTCGTCACTCGGAATGAATGATTCCTTCATGCTCGAGCTGGGAGGCAGAGATTCCTGGTCTGAGATGGAGTCAGTTTCAATGTTCATGGGGAAGTAAGTGCTCTGCATTTCACAGGGGGGAGAATTGGCAATGGTGTAGGTGGCCAAAGCTTGCAACCGATCAAGAGAAGCTGTTCGGCCTTTGACATCTTTATCCATCCCCAGCAAAATGTTCATCTCCGAAGTGGGTACGAACGGAGGACAGTCTTTGCAATCCCCCTTTCTACATTTGGAAGCCCTCTTGCTGGAATAGCCCCTGCTGAATTCTCCGTCTTGCAATTCGCAGTTCAACACGCAGTCCATCATATTACACACCTCGTTGTCTGATCGGCAGGAGTCCAGCGACTCTTTCTTTCTTACTTTCTCCCGGGTGGTGGGCAGCTTCTCCTTCGCCATGCCCCCATTCATCTGTATGAGGTTGAAGATGGTCACAATATCAGCTGCGACCATGATCTTCTTTGACTGCTGGTTGTTGACGTTGCACCTCATTTTGTCCTTGAACAAAGTGGCTGGGAAATTGGGATCCAGACAGGCCGTGTAGAAAAGCACGCTCCTTAGCTTGGCCAACTGGGACAAGTCAAATCGAGCACATAATGATTTGCAAAGGTCCTGATAGGAAACGGAGTTCTGCTTAGTATCCAGTTCCTCCAAGATGTTCACCAGGAACACGGAAGACTCCTGATGGGCCTCCATGGTAGGTAGGAAGTGCTGCAGTTAGCTTGGAATGTTTTTGCTCCAGTTCTATACCGATTTATAAAACAAAACAAAACAAAACACAAAAATGTAGTTATCACAAGCCATTGCATCTCAACGATCTACTAGGGGCAGGCAAAGAGAGGGTGTTGCAGGTAGGAAAACCACCTCTTCCAAACTAACTATTCCAAGTTTCTCTTTTAGCACAAAGGGGCTCTGAAGGATGATTAGGCAAACAAATCAGAATAGAAATTAACATGTTCTATGTCTCTTCTGAAGAGTTTAGAGCAGGGGTCAGCAACCTTAAGCACTCAAAGAGCCACAAAGGTCCTAACCGGAAGCCCCTGTTCAATTCTGGAGCCCACCGGAAGTCTGGTTCTCCTACCATAGAGTCTCCTCCTAGTACAGCATCCTTTTTCATCTGCTGACTGGAAGTCGGTTCCCCCACGATAGAGTCTTCTCCTAGCATGGTGTCCTTTTTCCTCTACCTGTCCTAGCCGAAAGCTAGCCTATCAATTGTGGAGCCAACCAGCAACACGGAGCCACAGCAGAGGGATGAAAGAGCCACATGCAGCTCCAGAGCCATGGGTTGCTGACCCCTGGTTTAGAGCAATATCTATAGCCCTCTCTCTCTCTCTTTCTCCCTCCCTCCGTCCCTTCCTCCCTCCATCTCTATCTGTCTATCTCTCCATCATCCATCCATCCATCCATCCATCCATCCATCCATCCATCTTTCTATCATCTCCCAGAATGTATCCTTGTACACACAGATCACAAGGCCAGCTTGTCACAAGGCTACCACATCATTTTAAAAAAAAATTATTTAAACAATTCTTTGAGCATGTCTGCTAGCAAGGCCAGAGCTAGGTGTCTTCTTCACTCAAGCTCATCTTAATGGCAACCCTTTCCAAGGGGTAGAGCTCAACTTAAGGATCTGCCTTCTGACAAATCGGTCTTTTGTTAATAGACACAATATATTATGGTAGCCATTTTGTGAGAGTGTTTCCCCCCCCCCCTCAAATGACTCCTAATCTCTTATTGGGCCAGGCTACAAATTTACGTAAATTCATCATTTCAACCCTCTGAATATGTCCTGTTGATTATGTCCCAGATTCCCCACCAGGAAATAATAAATAAAACAACTTCGCTATCGTAAGAGGGCTGCAAAAATCCAGACCACTAGATGGTAGACAAGAGACATAGAAAGCCAGCTCTTTGCTGCCACCTAGGAGCCGTCTCTATTTAGGCAGCCCGGATAGGGTAACCCTACTTTAGCATTAATCCCATTTTACTTTGCAAGGTTATATTCACAACGAAATTTATTTGCTTGCAGTTACCCTTTGAAAGAGAAAAGAAACAAAAACAAATCTCTAAACCCCCACCCCCTTCCAAAACGGACCAAGCAATATTTGGTCAACATGCGTAATGTGTTCCAATTACAGAATAAAAGATTAATTGAAACGATTGCAGAATTGCAAAGTATAAAATAAGGACACAGAATGGAGAAGCAGCTTCTATAAACATTTGTTATGAATTTGATCCAAACTTGTTGGAAGAGTCATGTTTCAAACCTGCTCTCATAAACCTACCCATTCCCCAATCTCTAAGCCTTGAATTTAGCAAGCCTTCCTTCTTCTGTGACATTGCCTGCTGACATACCGTATATGTGAAAAAGTAACTGTACCATATGTAAACAAAACCACCAGGTTTTTTTGCTACTGAATCCGCCAAAGGAGGAGTCCCGATTTCCCTAGATTCGTAATTTACGTACTTTACTATCAGTATTACTGCTACCAATGCTACAATTCAGCGCCTTCTGCTTTCAAACACTTAATCTCCATGCTCTGTAATTCAATGTTATCAATTCGATTCTATATTTTGGACTGAGGTGTTGTTTTTTTTTCTTTTCCCCTGCAGGTAGGGATGCAGGGGAGAGAAGAAGGATAGCTTGCTCTCCGTCCTTATTTGACATGATTGAAACGGTATTTGTTGTCATGGCTGGGGTTACGACAGGGCAAAGATTAGCGGTGCAGTTTGCCACACGTTTGTGAAGAAGCGATGCTCATAGCAAACACACACACACCAAAGGTACACAGAATTCAACTGAGCAAGCTAAATGTGGATTCTTTTGTGGGCCATCCCATGCGATGCCCAATCCGTACGTGGTCTCCTGCTAGAAACACACAGATATACAGGTACACAGGGGAAGAAAGAAAAAAAAAACCCCAATATAAGCAGCAAGGAAGATTCTGCCGTTCTAACTCTACCACCCTGCCTCACTGTTTACATACCCCTCCTTACCGCTGCATCCGACGTAGATCATTTCGCTAACTGTACTGAATGCACCGTGGCCGCCACCACACATGTACAGGAGTCATATTAGCCTTTTCGGTACTGTAATAACAAGAAATACCCCCTCCGTCCTTCCGCCATCCTTCCGAAGGCAATGAAAACGGCTCGTACGTCCTGGCTCAAAACTGTTCCATGAAAACTGATATGGACACTCGAGCAAGCTCGTTCCTAGAATCAAGCTGAAAGCCCGTTCTCAGATAAACATGCTTTGCTTTGCTTGTCTGGAGACGGCAGAAGGGGAAATAATGTATACACACACATGTACACACATGTATGCCTGTGTACAATTCAGATTAAAATGTAGATCAACCAGAAAACAGATATGTTCTCGGAGAGGGAGGGGAGTGTTGTACAGTACCCAAACTGGTTTTTTTTCTAAGGATTCCTCCCCTTCTTCCTCCTTCTCTGATCTTACAGGATAGGAGTGGAGAGAAACTGGAGTTTTGGTTCCTACCAGTGTGTTTCACAAAGACGCAAATACTCGATTGTTGGGGTTTTTTTTTTCTTGAATCTCTGCATTTCTGTAAATCCCAGGGCAGGTATAAGATCTTCTGCTGGCAGCCGTCCTAATGTGATTTTTATTCACTCTTCTCAAGCCATTGGGGAAACAGAAGGGAGGAGGGACCCAACGTAATTTGCTAGGGGCTTACTCATCAGCTCAAGTCCAGCATTTACTGCAAGCCTGCAATTCCCTGCATTTGGGGGGCGGGAAGAACCCTTAGGAAGCGATCTTGGCACAGGCATCATGTCTATTCCAAGCAACAGCACAAATCCAAAGGTTGATTCAAGGGGTGCGGGGAAGGAACGGTGGCAGAAGTTGGTTCTTTAGTTTAGAATGCGTGGCTAATAAACTTAATAACTTTCCAGAAGGAGAAGATTAGGCCAGGTTGACAGGCCTGGCCACACACCAGCTTGCACACACCTAGGTATATCCGACTTTCAAGGAGAACGGACGGCTTTCCACCATCCTAGACCATATTGGCTCACCGTTGAGTTTCAGCCAAGTTTGAAAGGCATCCATGGTTGGCCATCACAACGCTTCCCCTTGCAAATCACCACTTTCACGTAACACCTCGGGTCATTATTATTATGCATCAGGTAAGTAGGGGTGAAGAAGGGAAAATATTGGGTGGGAAGAAGGAACCCAAAATTATAAGGGCCAACAAAAAGAGAGAGGAAGAGAGAGAAGCATCCAGATTTATGACTGCAGCACACATGCTTGCAACTATCTATCCAAGATCACTGGCAGTGGGGGGGGGGAACCCCCAAACACAGCTTCACAACAGAACGGTTTGTAGCTCCAGATATTTTTAAAAAAACAAACAAACATGCCCACCTTGTGGTTAATAAAAATGGAGGACCTTTAGCAAGGAACCAATGCAAAAGAACTCAAGAGCCCTTCGGACTAAGGGTGCCCAAGATTATTGCTTCTCCCTCCGAGGCGACCTGCTGCTATAGGTCTGCTTCAAGGGGGGGGGGGGGGCAAAACAAAACCGAGGACTTTGTCCTGAGGAATTGCAAATTTTATTCCGCACAAGTTTTTTGTTTTTTTGGGGGGGAAAGAAATTCTGAACGGGTCTGTGAGATTCTCTCTCCGCTTCTGCCTTTTCCAAATTCTGAGGGGCTACATACACACCACACAGACACACACACACACCTCTCTATCTATTGTCCTAAAAACAAAACAAAAACAAAACACACAAAGAAACAGCAGGCTATATAAGCAGTCCCCCCCACCCTCTGTGCCATCCATTTATCACTCGTCCCCATGGGGGCTTAGAGAGTACAAGCAGACCCAAACCTCTCTTCATTGCAATCAATTTGTTCTATCCAGTCAATCTCTCTCTCTTTCTCTCTCTCTCCCTCTCCCTTTCTCTCTCTCCCTCTCCCTCTCTCTCTCTCCCTCTCTCTCCCTCTCTCTCTCCCCCCCACCCCCCCTCTCTCTCTCCTCCAGGAAACAAGGAAAAAAAGGTGGAAGCCAAATTCAGTGCTACCAGGTAGTAAGAAATCCAAGGAAGGGGGCTAAAGGCAAGATAGGACTGACTCCCTCTCCTTCTCCCTCTCTCTCTCCCCCCCCCCCCCCCCCCCCCCCCCCCCCCCCCCCCCCCCCATGATTTACAGCTATGCCTTATGGTCGTCCACTTCCCCTTTTCATTCATATAAAACCAGGATGGTTCCTTCAGCCACTGTCCTGCACCATGCTGTTGCCCAGAGATCTGTCTACGCTTTGGACATCCAAAGAGCGGCTAGGCTGGAGAATAAAACCACAACCCACCACCACCATCAGAATCCATCAAGACAAACCTGGGCTGCTTCCTTCCCACCCAGCATCATCTCCCACCCAACCTGGCCAAATTCTCCCAACTACTTTAACTTGGGTTTTCCTAGAAGGGAGAGATGATGACTGATTTCTTTTCTCCCCTGGCTGGCTGGCTTTCTTCCTTTTCTCTTTCTTGCCCAAGATTTTCCAGGAGAGGAACATAGAGGGACCGTCAGTCCCAACAAGACGGCCTTTGATGGAAAAGCCAACCTGGATCCCTCCCCCCCCCCCCCCCCCCCCCCCCCCCCGATCCTAAGCCCATCCTGTCCAATCCATCCTCTTACCTCCAACTTTCCTTTGAAAGAGCAGGGAGGAGAAACGAAGAGCGCCTGCAAATCCGGGGGGGTTGTTGGGCTGATGTTCTCGTTGGGGTTTTTGGTTTGGTTTGGTTTTTCCCACCCGGTTTTGGGGGGCTTCCTTCGCCTTCTTCTCGACCCTCACGTCAGGCTCTTCTCCCGCCACTGCTTATCCTGCAGCCGGGACTTTGCCAGCAGGAAGAAGAGAAAGCAGAAGAAAAAAAAATCTCCCAGTACCGTTTCCCCATGGCGCCAAGATTTGATTTGCAAGAAAAAGAGAGGAGGAGGAGGAGGAGGAAGAAGAAGAGGAAGAAGAAGAAAAAGAAAAAGGGAGGAAGAAGCCACCGGGGAAAGAAGAAGAAGAAAAAAAAAAACCCAGGTGCAAACGGGATGCCCAAATCCGCCAACCCAGCACACTGCGGAGGTCGCTGGGGATGGTTTGCGCCGATCCAAACGCTCAGCCCCCTCGCCTCCCTTCGGGAGCATCCCTGGGGGTGGGGGGAGGCTACGAAGACGTCAGCGGATCAGCTCCGGACCCTCCTCGAGGCGAGGCGATGGGTGAGCCGGGGATGTTCCTCTGCCCAGGCTCGGAAAGCAAACATTAGCCAAGCTCACCGGGAGCGCGCGCACGGCGGCGGCGGCGGTGGCGGCGCGCGTTCTCGTTTCCGAGGCTCCGGCCCCTTCCCCCCCCCCTCTCTCCCCTCCTCGTCCATCATTGGCCCAGCTTGGCTTCTGGGAGGAGAGAGAGAGAGAGAGAGAGAGACCAAAACCCACCGGCCGCTCGAGCCCCGAGGATGGAGAGCCTGGTTTTATAATAGGGTATTTTCCGATCCTAAAACCCAGCAAAGTGGGGAAAACTGCAGAATGGCCGATTCCCTTCTTAAGGATTCTCCCTTTTCTTGGCGCCTCCTTTCTCCAGTTTGCAAGAACGGATTAAAAACAGCCTCGGCTGGTGGTAGGGGATGCGATCCTAAAGCCGCGCAAGTGGCAAGCGCTGGCGAATGAATTTGAAGAACGGATTGAAGTCCAGCCTTTCGTTGTTCAATCCTAAACCAGCGCAGATAGGAAGAATTCGTTTTGACTTGATTTCAGGCCTTTCCTTTAATCTTGGCACCTCTCTCTCTCTCTCTCTCTCTCTCTCTCTCTCTCTCTCTCTCTCTCTTTCTCTCCTTCCCTCCCTCCTTCTCTCTCTCTCTCTCACACATACACACACACCTCCCTCTTCCCAATCTCCAAGGTGGGAGAATTTGCATTTAACAGCAGGTTCTCTTGTAGGCTTTCCGGTAAGGATTGAACTGAGCATATTATGAAGCTGGAAAAAAAAATGCTCCAAATATATGCTCCTAAGGTAAAGATAAAGGTTCCCCTCGCACATATGTGCTAGTCGTTCCTGACTCTAGGGGGCAATGCTCATCTCCGTTTCAAAGCCGAAGAGCCACCGCCGTCCGAAGACGTCTCCGTGGTCATGTGGCCGGCATGACTGAACGCCAAAGGCGCACGGAACGCTGTTCCCTTCCCACCAAAGGTGATCCCTATTTTTCTACTTGCATTTTTTTTTACCTGCTTTCGAACTGCTAGGTTGGCAATAGCAATAGGACTTAGACTTATTTACCACTTCATAGTGCTTTACAGCCCTCTCTAAGCGGTTTACAGAGTCAGCCTATTGCCCCCAACAATCTCATTTTACCAACGTCGAAAGGATGGAAGACTGAGTCAACCTTGAGCCCGTCGGAATCGAACTTCAGACTGTGAGCAGAATTAGCTTGCAATACTGCATTCTAACCACTGCGCCACCAGGGCTCTGGGTTCACAGACTAGGTTCATACCACTTTGCCAAGCCACACTTCCTTGATGAAGCCACAATAGTGTGGGCTCCTATAACATGCTCATGATTTGCAACACAGTTTCTGGGTTCAGGCATCATGTTTAATCGAAGTCAAACAAAGCGCATGCTCAGTTAGCACACACATGAACCCAAGCAGTTCAGTTTGTAAAAGATCTCCCAGGTCATCCTTAGTGTACTATTCCAGCGTTGATTGCAAAACTAGATAATTTATATTCAGGAAATTGTCGGGAATTCAATAATCAGGTTGGATTATCCACGCTGGATGGCAGTGTTATAAAGCTCAACAATTCTGGAAGATTATTTATCGCAGAATAAAATAAAATGTAAATGAGTGGAGCGGTGGACTAGAGGTGGAGCTCTCATCTCACAATCAGGAGGCTGTGAGTTCGATCCTAGGTAGAGGCAGATATTTCTTTCTCTCTGAGCACCTTGAGAATATATCCGCTGAAAAAAAACTCCGCGTTGGCAACAGGAAGGGCATTCGGCCAGTAAGCTCCATTCAGTTGCCCAGACTCCACCCCGCAAGGGATTGTGCGGTCGTTAAAAGAGAATGAATAAAATAAAATGTAAAGATATGCTTTCCTTTCTTGCCAGTTCTTTTGGCTTGTTTATTAAACCTTAAGTAAGCCTTATATTCCTACAGAAATATGCCGAATCAAACCTGTCTATGATAACAGCTGCTAGAATATGTTAAACTTACTGAAATTATGCAGAATTCTTCCTTGAGACGAATGAAAGACTGCACTATGAGAGTTTGGATCCATATCAGCAATAAGCTCGCATCAGTCTGATACCCTAATATAACTTGGAAACAAGTTTGGTAGATTATAACCCTATGCATCAATTGGAACCACATCTAAACTCAGGTTCCTTTTGACACAGACTTTAAAATATTAACATCCTGACAAATGTTTGTTTGATTTGTTATCATCAGGATAGACTTTCTCAGATCACACAGAAACTTTTTAATTTATTCTGCCTGATTTTTTTTTGTTTGTTTAATCATACTGGCTGCCTTCGTTAATTACTGAATATTGATTTTCATAATGGATTTAAAGTCAACATTGATGCAAGATCACTTTCATACGCGGTACTAACGTAACGTTGCTTTGGAAATTCTCAGACCGTTTTATGCAGCTTTATAAATTCTTTCTTTCCTAGCTGTGCTTTTTTTTTTTTTTTTAAACAGGAAGGGAAAAACAAAACTCTTCCCCTTTAGTCTTCTTATTTTGTCTTGTCTCCTGGGACAACTCTTCAAGGATTTGAAGGATTTACAGTGTTTTTTTCTCTGGGCTAAACATCTCCAATTATCTTCAACTTCCCCTGCAGGACTTTCTCTGAGGGTATGCAGAGAACTGTTTTTCTGACACCTATTTATTCACTGTGTTTATGTTCCACCCAGGGGTGGTAGTCGCTTATCTTGGCTACCAGTTCGCGAATGTGAGCATGCGTCCTTCTGTGCACGCACAGGGCCTTCCGTGCATGCGCAGAGTGTCAAAAATGTGGATAAATGGGACGTGATTACATCCGGGCAGGTGGGCGGAGCTTCCCGCAGCCGCCGCTACCAGTTTGCCCAGCCGCTACCAGTTCGAACCAGATAGAACCGGCTGAATATCAACACTGATTCCACCCCAATTGTATACATACTCTCAGTAGAGAGCCTTTCATTAGCTGATGTACAGTAGTGGCCAAAATTGTGGAAACCTTTTGGGAAAAGCGTGCTTTCTAAAACTAGCCAATAACACCACTTTTTTTGGGGGGGGGGAGTAGTACCCTAAAATTATATATCAATGGAAAGATCATTTAACCAAGAATGTAATGCAATAACTTTTATCAAGGATTTGCTATTAGAATAGCAGATAAAATAGAATAGAATAGAATAGAATAGAATAGAATAGAATAGAATAGAATAGAATAGAATAGAATAGAATAGAATAGAATAACAGAGTTAGAAGGGACCTTGGAGGTCTTCTAGTCCAACCCCCTACCCAGGCAGGAAACCCTACACCACTTCAGACAAATGGTTATCCAACATCTTCTTAAAAACTTCCAGTGTTGGAGCATTCACAACTTCTGTAGGCAAGTTATTCCACTGATTAATTGTTCTCACTGTCAGGAAATTTCTCCTTAGTTCTAGGTTGCTTCTCTCCTTGATTAGTTTCCACCCATTGCTTCTTGTCCTACCCTCAGGTGCTTTGAAGAATAGTTTGACTCCCTACAATATAAAGAAGAAAAGTGAAACACGTAGAAAAAAATGAGATATACAAAAATGATCACCGTGTCAGTTAATACTTAATTTGGTAAACTTTAGCAGGAATTATGGCCTTACAATGTCTTCCCATGGAGTGAACCAAGTCTTTTAGTTCTGCAGCTGTGAAGCCAAGATTGAATGATGACTTCTATTAACTGAGTTTTATTGCTGGGTTGCTTCTGACTAATAAGTTTCTTTAGTCAGCTCCAGAGATTTTCAATTGGGTTAAGGTCTGGGCTATTCCCAGGCCATTCCAGCAGTGAAATAGGAGTATCTTGAAACTCCAAAAAAAAAGTGGTGTTATTAGCCATCAAACCTCAAAAATACACTTTTCCCAAAAGGTTTCCACAATTTTGGCCACTACTGTAGTTTCTGGTGGTTGGATTCGCACAGCATCCTAGCCTATAATGTAGTGGTTTATCTTATGCTCCCAATCCAAGCTGTATAAACCCCAGCCAATAGTTTTTCTCAGCACGGTTAGTTTAGCATTCAATAGCTGAGTCCCTAGAACTTACTAAACCCCTACCTGAATGAACAAAACACAATGTTTGTCTTCACAAAACACAACCTATCCAAAGAAATACGCCATGTGGTTTAACAGAATGACTTGGTTTTCACAGAATGCCAAGAAAAGGACCAAGTCTTTGGTTATCGAAGCCCAGTTTAATCTAGGCTAGCACATTATGTTGCTTTCGAATTGTGGTGTTGGAGAAGGTTCTTGCCTTCAGGCTGGCTCTTCGGCTTTGAAACGGAGATGAGCACCGCCCCCTAGAAGCCCTCCTTACAGTCACTCATGCTTTCATTATCTCTTGGTTGGATTACTGCAATGCCCTCTACATAGGGCTGCCCTTGGGGTGCACCCGGAGGCTCCAGCTGGTCCAGAATGCGGCCGCACGGGTTGTTATGGGAGCTTCCCATTACTCCCGTGTAACACCTCTCCTGCGCGAGCTGCACTGGTTGCCGGTGGTCCTTCAGATCCGCTTCAAGGTGTTGGTGCTTACCTATAAAGCCCTTCATGGCATGGGCCTGGGGTACTTGCAGGACCACCTCCTACCGGCCTCCCACCGCCCAGTGCACTCACATAGGATTGCCTTCCTCCGGATGCCATTGGCCAGACAATGTCGGCTGGTCACTCCCAGGATGAGGGCGTTCTCTGTGGTCGCACCGACCCTCTGGAATGAGTTACCCACTGGGCTCCAGATGGCCCCCGACCTCCGCACTTTCCACGGCGACCTGAAGACATGGCTCTTTCAGCAAATTCCCTGATCTGCCGGGAGTTTTAATTGCTTGGGGATTTTAAATTGGATTATTTTAATATCATTTTTTTGTCGTGTTTTTTTTAAAAAAATTATTTTTATTTATATGCCGCCCTTCTCCGGAGACTCAGGGCGGCTTACAATGCGTTAAGCAATAGCCTTCATACTTTTGTATATTTTATACAAAGTCAGCTTATTGCCCCCACAATCCGGGTCCTCATTTTACCCACCTTAGAAAGGATGGAAGGCTGAGTCGACCTTGAGCCTGGTGAGAATTGAACTCGCAGTAATTGCAGGCAGCTGGATGTTAAATGCTGCCTTAGTAGAGGCATTAGCCTCCTACGCCACTCAGACTCCTGTTTTATCCTGTGAGCCGCCCCGAGTCCTACGGGAGAAGGGTGGCATATAAATATAATAGATAGATAGATAGATAGATAGATAGATAGATAGATAGATAGATAGATAGAGTCGGGAACGAGTAGCACATATACACAAGGGGAACCTTTACCTTTACCTTACAATAAAGTAGATTACTTCATCTAGACATGTTTCCTGTCTTATTTACCAGGGAGGACTGACATAAAGAAACTGCTTTTAGCCAGGTAGGTTCAACAGGCCAAGCTATGAATCATGATTCCCAAATCGCCATGATTGGACTCATCGATTGCACTAAACCCAAATCAAATGAACTGCATATAATGCGAGGGTTTAGAGCGCATTAAACCATGAATTTTATTTTGCAATCTTCCACAAGTCTTGGATCCAGTTATATTGTGTTTGGCTGGCTGGCTCTATGAGCAAAACCTGCTTTCGTTTCGCAAAATCCAGTAGGTCTCCCTCCACAAAACCCAGAGAAACACGGAAGTTCTAGCTTCTTCTTGAGATGTTGGCAAGATGCACACTATCAAAGTACATGGTAGATATTTCCATAATAATGAACAATACGCAGGTAATAATAGTACATTAGTAATCAGTTTTAAGGAGAGGATTAGGTATGGTGTCCTTTCACTGTAAATCCTAACTTTTGTGTTGTTCTCTGCACTGTAATTATATTTGACAATTGATTAAAAGGCTTCTGTTTTCAGCGTTGACCCTCCAGTTTTTAATATCGTCCCGTGCAGTAAATGAATGCTAATGTAATCCTCTTTCTATTTATAACACGGGGCAGCAGTATTCAGTGCAGTATTCAGTATTCACAATGTCAAAATGCACTTGTAACAGCCGTGATTTGCTGAGAAATTAATTCATTGAGATTTTAGAGGCGCCATCTTGAGACCAAAGGTGGATCAACATTTTTTTCTCAGTCTTGAGCTTCGTATTTGTTCTGCCCCAGCTATGGACCCCAAAGAACGCAGCACACACAAAGTCTGTACAAACCTTAGTTTACTAAAATAAAATCAGGTTTTCTTTTTTCAGACAAAGGCTGTTAATTAACTTTCTTAACAGCCTGCAAGAATCCAAAGAATAAATAATCTTAATCTTACTATGGTTGGCAGAAAGCCCAGAAGCAATTTGCAGAGAACTAAGATCAAGGCACGGAGGAGAGTGAACGAGGTTGTTCCCTGCAAATTGCTTCAGTCAGCGTTCCTTCTTAAATAGGCTAAGGGAGTGGCCAATTAGCCCCAAGCCTTACTCTAGAGGAGACCTCCTCCTGAGGAGCCACTCCTGCTTTTTGGCAGCTCTGCGTGACCGTGCATCGAGAAGAGGCTCCTCCTCTTCGTCCTCTTCACTTAAGGGAGCTTCTGGAGGTTCTGAAGGCCCTGGCTGAATCCCCGCCTCTGGCACCACATCTTCTCCAGCCTCCTCACTGTCCGACTCGAGTGCCAGCTGCATAGGCGTTGGCGCAGCAGCACAACAGCCTCCTTGCTGTCCAAATCAGCCACCAGCCACACAGGCCATGTATGCGCCACAACAGTATTATGGACAGATGAACAAGGTCTTATCTGTAGAGTATATCATTGTGATTCTCCCTATTTATTTACATTTTTCAGTGGGTTTTGGAGTAACTGATAGCTCCCTTCTTCCAGTTCCCAACTGGAAGAAAATATAGCACAGAATGCAAAAAAACCCCACATTGCTCCAATGTGTCTTCCTCGAAGAAGATCTATCTCTTCCATGATGGACAGACCTTCTGTTGGTACGCCAAAGAGATACTACGTCCAAATCAGCAGGGAAAGGTGAAATTTCAGATAAGAACAGACTGCCACGGTAGCTCATCGTCCACTATATCTGATGGATTACCATGCCCATAATCCCCAACCAGTAGGGGAACAAGTTAGTAGCTGATGCGAAAAGCTGAACTCCTTTCATGGAACACGTTAAGCCACCGTGTGTGTTTGTTTTTTGATTTAATGGGTTGAGCAAATCCAGCCACGTTGGATTGTATTGATTTAGTGTGACTTGTGAACCCCGTCTTGTTATCTCTACTATCTTGGAGGATTTGAGGATTTGTAGGAGACCATAACCTGGAAATTATGGCAGTTGGAATGAATCATTTTTCAGAAAGCTATCTCAGAATGTATGTGTCCAAGGGACTAGCTCCAAATTGGCCAGTGGATTTCTGTGGCTAAGAAAGGAAGGAGTTGGACCTAGTGGTCCAACAAAATGGCCATTTCTTCTTTGTAAGGGCAACTTCAGAATATTTTGATTTCAACATGTATTTTACCATCCCTGCCTCACTGTGATGGAATCTTGTGAGGAGGTCGTTTCCCAGGGAGGAGGGCAGTGGTGGGTTCCTCCCGGTTCGGCCTGGTTCGGCTGAGCCGGTAGCGGTGACGATATGATGTCACCAAACCGGTTCTGCCCCTCTTGCCCCCCCCCACGTTATTCTTACCTTTTATTTGGCCCCACCCCCAATCTATTGCTGCCTCCTGAGTCCCAGCTGATAGGCTAGAATGAAAAAAACTGTTTAAACTCGACCCGTTTCCCAGAGAAAAGAAAACATCGGGAGCCACAAAATCTTTCCTGTGCCTGACTATTTCCTGAGAGGCCACAGAACTAGCATATGTAGTTGAATTAAACGTTCTGTTTCCTTGGCCTGCCAGGGTTCAAAAAGCTCAATAAATCGCATGCCGGCGGGTATCGCACATTGGCGGTTGTAACACATATTTTGAGCGACAGGGAGCCACAGCAGAGGGATGAAAGAGCCGCATGCGGCTCCAGAGCCACAGGTTGCTGACCCCTGGGATAAGAATATATTGTATATTTTTTAGCTGTTATAGAAGAAGAAATATAAGGGGTGGGGAAAATGGTCTCTGGGATGGGGGTGCACTATATTATTTGTAATTTTTTTCTTTTTCTTTCTTTTCTTTTTTGTATTCAGATGCGTATTATATGTTCGTATTGTTTGCATTACTTGCATTTAAAATAAATTTTAAAACTTTTTTAAAAAGATATTACGCAACTTTTGTCCCAGGGCAGAGTTGGCCGTGGTGAATTCTCCCACGGTCAGTTGTCCATGCCAAGTTGGCTGTGGTGAGCCTGCTATGGTGAGTGACCGTGGCGTGTAGTCCCAGATCAGTGATGGCTAACCTTTTTGCCATCGCGTGCCAAAAGTGGGGGGAGTGCGGGGGTGGTGGTGTCGCTCGCGCGGGTGCCCACACCCATAATTCTATGCACCCCGCGCATGGGTGTGTGACCCCCCTCACGCTCCCCCCACTTTTGGCATGCGATGGCAAGGTAGGCCCATTTTTCGCTCTCCCCAGGCTCCAGAGCCTTTCTAGGAGGCTGGGGAGGGCAAAAATGCCCTTCCCCACTCCCCCGGAGGCCCTCCGGAGGCCAGGAACAGCCTTTTTCCTGACTTCCGGTGGGCCCAAAAGGCCCGAAAATCAGCTGGCTGGCACGCGCATGCATGACGGAGCTGAGCTCGCGTGCCCACCGATATGGCTCTGCGTGCCACCTGTGGCACGCGTGCCATAGGTTCGCCATCACAGTCCTAGACCCTTCTATGCCACCTCTTTGCCAAGCAGTGATCAAGACAGAGTAGGACGAGCAGAGCAAACTCACTGAACAATAAAAAGACTCGATAAAGGAGATTGGAATGCAGTTCTCTTATCCTTTCGTCAGCTCCTCTTCTTGTTCCCTGCCCATTTTTTTTTTTTAAAAAACCCAACTTCCCCTCTTGCATATCAATATAATTAAGTAATTTATTTGCTTCTTTCCTTGCTCGCTCGCAGTCAGGGTACACAAGTCTTGTGCCTACAAAGTTGCGTCTGGAAGCTGGCGGTGGCAAGCAGCAAATGACTGATGACAGGCACAAATTCTTGTTCAGCTAAAGGCTTTTTGGCACCGAGGCTGCCTGGGAGAAATCAATCCATCCTTACCAGATGCGCTGATGAAAAAATATACCAAATTAATGAAAGGTATCAGACAGGATGCCAGAGCCAGGCTGAAACAAATCAGCCTTCCGAGCTTGATTTATGAATAATGGGGGAGCCGAGCCTCTGCTGGAGCAGGTAACATGGGAACGAGGGAAAACAGCTTGGTCGCCTGAGAAGGTTGGGTCGTGCTTGGTGGTTTGCATGAGCTTTTCTTAGGCCAGGTCCTGTGCTTACTTCTTAGTGCAGCCCAGAAGAGGAATAACAGAATAACAAAGTTGGAAGGGACCTTGGAGGTCTTCTAGTCCAACCCCAAGATGATCCTTTACCATTCCAGACTAAAGGCTCTCCAGTCTCTTCTCCAAAGCCTCCAGTGATGGGTCACCTACAATCTCTGGAGGCAAGCAGTTCCACGGGTTAATTGTTCTCGCTGCTGGGAAATTTCTCCTTAGGTCTAGGTTGCTTCTCTCCTCGATTAGCTTCCACCCGTTGTTTCTTGTCTTGCCTTCTGATGCTTTGGAAAATAGGTTGACCCCCTCTTCTTTGGGGCAGCCCCTCAAATATTGGAACATTGCTATCACATCACCCCCTGGTCCTTCCTTTCATTAAACTAGACCTACCCAATGCCTGCATCCATTCTTCATATGTTTTAGCCTCCAGTTCCCTATTATACTATATTGTATTATTTTTATATTAAACTATACTAGCCACAAATGTTGAATCTGTGTGCCCTGTATCTTATGCAGGGGTGGGGCTGCTGGGGGTTCTCAGGGGTTCGGGAGAACTTCTAGCTAAGATTCTGTGCAGTTCAGAGAACCCCCAAATCCCACTCCTCGCTGGCCTCAGCCCACCCCTCCCAGGAATCTCTGCGTGACCTGTTTTGGATTCAGGTAAGTGCAGAGCATGCACAGAGGCTCAGGGAGGGCGAAAAACAGGCCTACCAGAAGTTCGGGAAGGCCAGAAAAAGGGCCTCTGGAGCCTGGGGAGGGCAAAAAGTCCACACCCACCTTTCTGTGGTGCAGGAGGCCGACTAGGTCGCGCCCACCATGGCCACGCGCACCTAGCAACCAGGCAGAAAACCCCTTGCTAAAAAACCCACCCCTGATCTTATGAGATCTGATTTGCTGTTAAGCTTTTCCATTGCTTGAAGGTTCTCAAGACACTTTCCCATAGTTAACCGGAAATTCTGCAGTTCCAACACATCTGGAAAAAGCCATTCTAATTCCACTCTAGAGTACAAAAAAAGAGAAAAGAATGAATGAGCTTGGTATGAATATGAATTAGTTTCCAACTATGCCCCTGGTACAGATAGAATGTGTTGTCCAGACAGGTTATCTCTGATCCCTGCACCAAATAAATGGGGGAGAAACACGTTGTGCAGCTTATATTTTAAAAGGAACCTCCCCCCCTCTCTCTCCTTCTCCCTCTCTCTCTTTCTCCCTCTTCCCCCTCTCTTTTTCTCCTCTTAACCAATGCAGGAATGAAGACTTAAGTTATTCAGTAGGCATGCAAATGCACTCTTAAAGAAATAGATTGTGAAGAGCATATAGATTAGGCCAAATTGCAAATCAAACGTTCGTAGGTTTGGAGACATAGGCACTAAAACGTGCACGCATTTTAGTGCACTTTTAAATAAAAATATTCTCAAGTTTGAGGAACTGAATCTGAATTAAAAATGAGGCACTAAAAAAAATAAACAAATCCGAAACTGACAGAAATTCACCCATATAAGCACAGTACTTTTTGGTACACAGCATTTTTGGGAAGTCCGATCAGGTCCATACCATTTACACATACACATGTAGCACAGCAAGAAATACAGTCTGCAAGCTGCCTGTGATAAAACCATGATAAAATGTCATGCCATTCTCCTGTCCATTTGTGAGGTTGGGGCTAATACCATTAACAGCAATGTACAAACATTCTATTTGATTTAATACGTGCGCAAATACACCAGAGATCCAACTGTAATTCAACTTCCCCTCTTTGTAATCTTTCTCCTTTTTTTAAAAAAAATAATAACCTACCCTGTAATGGAGCTAAGTAGTCCTAAAAAGCTTGGTGGTCGACAAGAAATATCTGAAACCTATTAAATGCATAAAGTCCTTCTAAATTATTTATGAAAATAGCCACTTCCTGGAATCACCTTAGAATCCTTGCCTGCTGTACTTCTTACTTGTAAATCTATTCCAAGTATTATAGGAGCCCATGTGTCCCCTCTATTAAAAAACAAAACAAAACCCTACTCATATTGATTCTTGAATGTTGATTCTCTTCAAAGTTGAAGAACATCAACTAGAAGACTTCCCAAAAAAAAAAAAAATCTGAGTAGAAATTTCTAAACATATGGCCATTTCTTCCTGGTTCCAAGAACCTCATAGAACGCGGAATCATAGGGCTGGTCTTCTAGTCCAACCCCCTGCTTAAGACAAGAGCCTTATACTATTCAAATCAAATGGTTGTCCAGCAGGGGTGGGTTCTAATTTTTTTTACTACCGGTTCTGTGGGCGTGGCTTGATGGTCATGTGACAATTATTTAGGATTTAGCAGAGGTACTGGTCTACCAGGCTTTTAACTGCTTGCAGAGCTGTACCAATTTATTTTTGCAGGCACTGATCTACTCATGTATTTTTGCAGGCTCTGGTCTACCCATTTATTTTTGCAGGCACTGATCTACTCATGTATTTT
>WNWU01000101.1:689180-705336 GCA_012654045.1 Ptyas mucosa
TGTATTTTTGCAGGCACTGATCTACTCATGTATTTTTGCAGGCATTGATCTACCCATTTATTTTTGCAGGCACTGATCTATTCTTGTATTTTTGCAGGCGCTGATCTACTCATGTATTTTTGCAGGCACTGGTCTACCCATTCATTTCATCCCTCTGCTGCGGCTCCCTGTTGCTGGTCAGCTCCACAATTGATAGGGCTTTTGATTAGGACAGGTAAAGGAAAAAGGATGCCGCGCTAGGAGGAGACTATAATGGGGGACTTCCAGTTGGCTCCAGAATTGAATGGGGGCTTACATTTAGGACCTTTGCGCCTCTTTGAGTGTTTAAGTTTGCCGACTCCTGGCTTAAGAGGAAGAGGGGCATACAAGTCTTCCAGCATGTTGGAGCAATCCTTTTCTAAGCTCATGACAAAGCAGAGATGATTTCCCCTGGCTGCCAAGCAACCAAATTGGAGACTCTGACAACAATAACAACTAGACCATTGTCATTTGCTTTAATTACATCTCCCTCTAATTATAATTTGTATGTTGCCTGCAGAGGCAACACCTATTGATGTACGCTTTCTTTCACACAAAGAAAGCTACTTGAGCCAATGAAGGACAGCTCACCGATTCCTGAAGTAATATAGCATATGGCCAGGCCATCATGGAAAAAATGATTAATGCTGATTTCTGGACGCTTACTTTCTCGTGAACTGTCAAGTTTCTTTAGTGAGCTGCATTGATCACTGAGTTCAGGCCAAGAAGCCAAAAAAATGCTGTGTGAGGGAGCAAGTGAGGATCTGCAAGGAAAAATTGTGTATCCATTTTTTTAAAAAAACTGATCCTGCCTTTTGACTGCATTGTAGCCTCGTGTGCAAAAAGAAAGCATATTCTTTTTTCAGATATTGGGGAAAAAAAGAAATATCCTAGAATTTTCAAACTTGGAAAGTCTCGGGAGACATTGAATTCAACCCTGGAACCAGTGCACAAATCTGGTAATTATAACAGCCCTGGCAATTACTTTCTGTTTTGATGATTGTTTACTATCAAACAGCTTGTAGAGTTAAGATAAATCTTCCAATATTTAGCTGAGATCTGTTTTCCTGCAGATTCAATCCCATTCATTACAATCTTGCTGGACAGATGAATAATTTCTGGCAGGGATGGGGTTCAAAAATTTTAAAAAGGGTTTCTCTGCCCGGTTGCTGGGTGGGCATGGCCATGGTAGGCGTGACCTAGTCGGCCTCCTGCACCATGGCAGGAGGGGGGCGTTTTTGCCCTCCCCATGCTCCGGAGGCTTTTCTTGAGCCTTCGAGAGGGCGAAAACAGCCTCCCCAGGCTCCGGAAGCCCACTGGAGGCCGGAAACAGGCCTGTTTCTGGCCTTTCCAAACTTCTGATAGACCTGTTTTTCACTCTCTCTGAGCTTCCGTGAGCCCCGTGCACTTACCTGAATCCAAAATGGGCCACATAGGGACCCCGGGAGTGTTGTGGCTCCGGCCCCCGAGCCTGTCTTATTGGAGGGAGAAGACTCTGAAAGGGAAGGAGAGGAGTTGGCAAGGCCTCCCTCTCCAGGATCCTCCTCTCTGTCCTCCGAAGGCCAAGAGATAGGCCAGGAGCCAGGCACTTCCGAGCAGCCGCAGCTGGACAGTGACAGGGATGAGTCTTGTCTGGACCCCCGACAGTGGCGCAGAGATAAGCACGCGCAACAAAGGAGGAGGCATGCCAGGGATTAAGCTGAGTCACTGGACCACACCCCACAGGGTATAAAAGAGGGTGTGGTGGCCAGTCAAGCCTTGTGACGAACAAAGCTGAAAGCTACCACGCCATTCTGCATTGTCGGACTCTTGCTATATGCTCTGCTGGAATTGATTCTTGGACTGGACTTGATTACTCTGTAACTGTTGTGGACTTATTTTGATGTTACGAAAGAGGAGTGAAAACCTCCCTTCGTAAGTAAAGACTTTTGGCAGGCAGCCACTAGGTTGCTGCCAATTCCGTTATCAAAGGAAATTCTTGTCTGTTGGTGTGTTTTAACTCTTGGATGACTGCTGGTGTGCGTGTGTGGGACAGGGACAGAACAGGGAAGGATGGGGCAGGGTGGGCAGGGTCAGCCAGGAGTGGGATTTGGGGGTTCTCTGAACTGCACAGAATCTTAGTTAGAGGTTCTCCTGAATCCCTGCAAACCCTTAGCAGCCCACCCCTGATTTCTGGCCAATAGAAGAGAATATTTGTAGCTATGGAGTTCCTAGTGCTCTCTGAACTTGATTGTTTTCTGGCAGACATTTCATTACCCAACTAGGTAATATCCTCAGTGCTAGAAGGAAGTGGAATGTTTAAATACAATGGCTTGCCAAGTCAGTCTTGGTGGGAGTATTGTTTACTTCTTGGTAGATCCTTTACTGTTTGATTGTTGGTCTGGTATTAATCCTGGTGTTAATCCCTTCTAAATCAGAAAACAACATTCCTACCAACACTGAGAGAACCAGCCACTGTATATAAACAAAGAGCAAACCATGCTCCCTTCTAGCACTGACGGTGTTACCTAGTTGGGTCGTGAAATGTCTGCAAGAAAACAACCAAGCTCAGAGAGCTTCAAGGACTCTTTTCTGTCCATAATGTGAGAGCGTACATTTCAAGTATCCATCACCTAATCTTATCTCAAGATCATCCTAAATGACAGGTCAGAAATAGAGTGTCAAAAATGGAAGGATACTTCAATTCCCAGTATGGACGAATGGTTGCAGAAGCCGACGAAGTTGGCAGAAATGGCTAAATTGACTATTATTATTTTTTATTTGATTTATATGCTGCCCTTCTCCGGAGACTCAGGGCGGCTTACAATGTGTTAAGCAATAGCCTTCATACTTTTGTATATATTTATACAAAGTCAGCTTATTGCCCCCACAATCTGGGTCCTCATTTTACCTACCTTTGAAAGGATGGAAGGCTGAGTCAACCTTGAGCCTGGTGAGATTTGAACTTGCAGTAATTGCAGGCAGCTGATGTTAATAACAGTGCTTTAGTCTGCTGCGCCACCAGGTCTCTTATATTTTGATTAAAGAAAAGAATATAAGTACCTTTGATTCAGTGGTGGGTTTCAAACACTTTTACTACCGGTTCTGTGGGTGTGGCTTGGTGGGCATGGCATGGCTTGGTGGGTGTGGCAGGGGAAGGATACTGTAAAATCTCCATTCCCACCCCACTCCAGGGGAAGGTTACTGCAAAATCCCCATTTCCTCCCAATCAGCTGGGACTTGGGAGGCAGAGAATAGATGGGGCCAGTCAGAATTTTTACTACTGGTTCTCCGAACTACTCAAAATTTCCGCTACCAGTTCTCCAGAACTGGTCAGAACCTGCTGAAACCCACCTCTGCATCAGATGCACCGATGGGTTCAGCTAGATTTTTGGTCCATTCCAGCACCACTGCATTGTTTTAAAAAAATAAAAAAAAAACGACTGAAAATATCCGTTCTTCCAAATCAACGTTGCTGTGGCTGGTTTTCTTTTTTGTCCCCAAAGTCCGTGCCCCTCCGTGCTCTGCTTTGTTTCTTGCAAATGTCTTCTGTCTTATTTATCAGGAGCCCAATTGATGGCCATGTTACCCAACACATTCATAAAAACATTATTTTGGGTTTGTTGTTTGCTTTCCAGGGCATGATACATCAGAAAGGTCAATGCCTCTCAACTAATTCAATTACAACAGGCTCATCAATCATACCAGTTCTGCAAAACCTTGGTTGGCTCGCAGCTTTTTTTTTTTTTTTGACAAACGGCAAATGCCTGAGTCTGCATATGGGCTGCTTGGCTTTAATTACTGGCCTTGTGGATGCAGGGGAAAAAAAAGAGAAGAAAAAAAAAACAGGGCGGCAATGCCTTCGTTCCTTCAGGCTTCCTTTATTTATTCCTGTACGCTTGTTTCAAATCTCCTTGGTAGATGCCAAAACTGTGGTGGAATAGAGCCTGGATTCCCAGGAAGGAGGGGCTGAATACAGGGGTGGGCTTCAAAAATTTTAGCAAGGGGTTCTCTGCCTGGTTGCTGGGTGGGTGTGGAAATGGTGGACGTGGGCTAGTCAGCCTCCTGCACCATGCTGGGAAGAGGTTGCCCTCCCCAGGCTCTGGAGGCTTTTCCTGAGCCTCAAGGAGGGTGAAAACAGCCTCCCCAGGCTCCGGAGGCCCTCTGGAGGCAGGAAACAAGCCCATGGATCACTGTTATCTTCCCACTGAAGTGGTACCTATTTATCTACTCGCATTTGCATGCTTTTGGACTGCTATGTTTGACGGAGCTGGGGTGAGGACGGGAGCTCACCCGTTGCGTGGCACTCGGGTCTCAAACCTGGGCTGTACCAAGCAGAAATGCATTAAATATATTGGGAATACTCATTTTAGGTCTATCTACTTAACTGTTATGAAGTGTAAATATAACTCAAATGAAAGATAGCTTTTATTTTGGCCTCACTCTTGCCTTCAAGTTGCGTCTACTTTTTAGAGTGCAGTCATGGGTCATGAAAACTTATTTTTATTTTTTTATTTTTATTTTTATTTTTTATTTGATTTATATGCCACCCTTCTCCGGAGACTCAGGGCGGCTTACAGTGCGTTAAGCAATAGCCTTCATACTTTTGTATATTTATACAAAGTCAGCTTATTGCCCCCACAATCTGGGTCCTCATTTTACCTACCTTAGAAAGGATGGAAGGCTGAGTCAACCTTGAGCCTGGTGGGATTTGAACTTGCAGTAATTGCAAGCAGCAGATGTTAATAGATGTTAATAACAGGGTGCTTTAAAACACTGTACTACAGGCTCTGTAGTATCCACCTCTGCTTAGGAATTATGTGTGGGCTTGCCTGTAATGTAATTTTTCAAAAAAAAATATCAAAACAATCCCTTGACTGGTGGCTGCTATTGATTAAATAACCCTGCAATGTCTAAACAAGATGGACAGATAGTTGACAAGTCCTCTAGTACAATGGATGCATTATATAAGCTTAGATAAAAATCATAAGAGCAAAAGAAACTTCGCAAAATTTAATAACATCTCGGAGAGAAAGGGGCAGAAGGACATTTAGTGTGAAGAGGCGCCTAGATGAACACACCCAGGAGCAAAAGCTAATTTTATGCCCTCGTTTCAAACTGTAATGAGGGAAGCATTTCCAACTTAGTTGACCTAATTCCTTACCTCACGCTTTGCTTATGAATGTTTGACATTTTGTCGGCAACTGTTCAAACTTCAGCAGAAATCATGTCTCCAGCTCAATTAGTCTTGATAAAGCAGAATTGAAACAAGTCTGAGGACGGTGGTATTTCTCCTCAGCAAATGAAAAACGTTTTGTTTTTTAGATTTTATTTATAAAAATGTCCTCTGTATCAATGAAGATGTCAGAGTGTGCCCAGTGTGACTACTATTTTGAGACTACCCATGAGCAAAATACAGGACACAGAGGATTTGTCATTACAAACAGTGGTTTATCTACAAGCAGGGGTGAAATGCTACCGGTTCGGACCGGTTCGCCCGAACCGGTAGCGATGGTGGGAGGTGGTTCAGAGAACCGGTAACGATGGTGGGAGGTGGTTCGGAGAATCGGTAGCGATGATGGCAGGTGGTTCAGAGAGAAGCCTCCAGCTTCGGTTCCAACTCTTATTGCTACACACATTACTAGTACCTTTACTAGTATAACTGCTGGAACGGCTCCTACGGTCATTATCTACTTCCTCTGTACACTCTGTCCCATTAATCTCCATTACATCCTGTTTATCATTTCTTGGCCGGATACCTTTACTTTCCCTTTTCACTAGCTCAAGTTTCCTCAGTTTGGTTTATCTGCCTGCCTGGATGTGACCATATTTGCCCGTCATTATTAATTTTTTACTGCGTCTATTTTTTAATTGGTGTCTGATTCAGCTATGAATGCCTTTTATAGTGCAGCACTCCAATAAACAAAATGGCAGTGGGAAATTTGTCACTGGATTCCAGGAAAGATAATAAAATTGTAATTCAGCTGCATTTGGAGAAGACTACAGTACAGGTTCCTCACAACTGACTTTAATGAAAGCTTCAGACCTAACTTAGAACTCCTCATGCTTCAAAATGAACAGATGTAACTTTTTCTACAAGCGCTCCATTCTTCTGAACTATGAAGAGCAGCAATGAAGCAGACTGTTAACCCTGAAGCCATTTTGAAGCATTTTCAGGGCTGCCACAGCTACGCTGGTTGGAGCTGTGGGAAAAGGAGGGGGGAATAGAGATAGCTGGGGACTTGTAGCCAAAATGAGGACCCAGATTGTTGGGGGCAATATGCTATTTAGTATATTGTCTTTGGTGTAAGCCACCCAGAGTCCTCGGAGAGTGGGCGGCATAGAAATATGACTAATAAAAAATAATAATAATTTAAAAAAATTCTTTATCTTGGGAACCAAGCAGGGGTGGGTTGCTGGAGGTTCTCAGGGGTTCGGGAGAACCTCTAGTTAAGATTCTGTGTAATTCGGAGAACCCCCAAATCCCACTCCTATCTGGCCCCGCCCACCCCACCCAGGAGTCCCCACACGGCCTGTTTTGGATGCAGGTAAGTGCAGGGCGCGCATAGAGGCTCGGGGAGGGTGAAAAATGGGCCTACTGGAAGTTTGGGGAGGCCGGAAACCTTCCCAAACTTCCAGTAGGCCCATTTCTCCAGAGGGCCTCCAGAGCTTGAGGAGGCTGTTTTCGCCCTCTCGAAGGCTCAAGGAAAGCCTCCGGAGCCCAGGGAGGACAAAAACGCCCTCCAGCCGTGGTGCAGGAGGCCGACTAGGCCACGCCCACCATGGCCACGCCCACCCAGCAACCGGGCAGAGAACCCCTTGTTAAAATTTTTGAAACCCACCCCTGGAACCAAGGACGTCTCATCAGGTGTTGGAGGGGCATGGACTGAAACCAGCTGGGGTTGGGTTGTGAGCAGATTGGACCATGTGATGGACATGTGGACTGGGGGAAAGAACTTTGATTTTTAATTTGGGTGGGAAAAACCGTGGGATCTTCAGAGTCGGGTTTTCACCAGATGTGCCAATATGACATGTCTAATAAATCTGTACTTTGAGGAACAACTAGGCCTCAGAGTAGGCCTTGATTGCGTTGGGTATGTTACTTGGAACCCTGACACAGACTCTCTTTTTAATATGGCGACTAAGCTATGGAATTCTCTCCTCAGAGAGGCCCACCTGGCACCTCTGGTGATACTTTGGGGTATGAAAAATACCTTTTCCTTCTTCTTGACCAGAATAACAGAAAAACATAATTAAAAGGGACCGTGGAGGTCTTCTAGTCCAATCCCCTGCTCAAAGCAGGAAACCCTACACAAAAAATGGGCCTTCTGGTCCTACAGGAAGTTGGCAAATGGGCCGTTTCCAGCCTCCGGAGGGCTTCTGGAGGGCCTCCAGAGGGTGGGGAAGGCCGTTTTGCCCCTACCCCCGGCTCCTAGAAAGGCTCTGGAGCATGAGGAGAGCAAAAAATGGGCCTTCCCCACCCCCACCAGGCCCTCCGGAGGTAGGAAACAGCCTGTTTCCCTACTGCAGGTAGGCCCAGAAGGCCCGAAAATCAGGTGGCGGAGCTGAATTCGCGTGCCCACCAATATGGCTACATGTGCCACCTGCGTCACGTGTGCCATAGGTTCGCCATCACGGTTCTAGGGATCCCTGGAATTTGTAGAAATAAATCAAAGGCACAGACCATTCTAATACCCATGATAAAGGAGAGCAGGAAACTGAAAGAGGTCAATATTCCATGCTCTAAAAGTCAACACTTGCAATGTTATATTTTGCTGAATCTCCATATTACATTGCGGTGCAGCCAGGAACTTCTCATGATCAAGCAAGTCCTATTCCCAGAGTATTTCTGAATTGGAGAAATGTTATCTCAGCGTAATTGGATCAGAAGATCCCTCCAATACATAATAATTGAATTGTAGCGTTTTCTGCTCAGCCTAGCTTTTAGAACTGCTAAAATAATTTTTTCCCCCGAAAATTGTAAGATTATGAGCTAAGTGGCCTTCTGAAAAACATCCAATCCAATGTGGTCAGTAATGGAAATCGTATTTTCTACATCAGAGTTTTGCTTATTCTAGAACAGGGGTCAGCAACCTGTGGCTCTGGAGCCGCATGCGGCTCTTTGGGCCCTCTGCTGTGGCTCCCTGTTGGGTGATCCCACCATTGGCTGGCCCCACCCCTCGCCCGCCCTTCCCAGTCACTCCTCGCCTGGCCCGAGAAGGTAAGGGCAACGGTGGTGGATGGAGAAGCGCCCAGGGCAGAGATAGGGAGATACAGAGAGAGGGTGGAGAGAGCGAGACCTAGAGAGATACAGAGAGAGAGGGAGAGGGGGGAGAGAGGGAGGGAGGGGAGAGATATGTCAAAAGGATTTTGTCGTTCCCGGTGTTTTTTAACAACGGGTTCTCTGCCCTAATGACCAGCTGGGTAGGTGTGGCTAAGGGGTCATGTGACTGCTGGAAGTGAGTGACATCGAGTTGGCCACGCCCACCCAGGTTTTGTGGCTCCCTGTGTTTTCTTTTCTGTGGGAAACAGATCCAAATGGCTCTTATGAGTGTTTAAGGTTCTTCTAGAACAACAGACAATCTTCCCTCGTTACAGTTAACCAAAGCAGTCTGGAGATTTCTTCAAAGGCTGACTTACTTACTTATTCATTTATTGTTACCAATAAAGTCCTCCAATATGAAATATGAATAGGAGAGTCCTGCAATCTCTCTTACGGAACAGAATTGAATCTTCTTCTCGATTCTCTTATATCCTTCCCTGAGCAATTTTCATAACTATTCTACATTTTATTTATTTATTTGCATCCTGCCTTTATTATTTTTTTTAAATAAATAATTCAAGGTGGTGAACATATCCAACATTCCTTCCTCCTCCTAATTTTTTCCCCATAACAGCAACTCTGTCAGGCGGGTTGGGCTGAGAGAGAGTGACTATCCCAAGGTCACCCAGCTAGCTTTCATGGAGAAGATGGGACTTGAACTCATGATCTCCCACATTCTAGTCTGGTAACTTAGGTAATTTGGGTGGATGAAAATGCCTTTAGACTTAGACTTAGACTTAGACTTATAATAATGTTATTGTCGCTTTGACTGTGCACTCATCGACATACATTAAACTGAAATTTCATTGCATACAGCTCTCAAAGGTCTCCACCTTTAATCATCATCATCATCATCATCATCATCGTTTAACAACCCCATAATTTCTTGTGAGGTAGAGTCGGGGTGGTAGTCACTTACCTTCGCTACAAGTTCGCAAATGTGAGCGTGCGCACACCACAAATGCACGTGTGCAGAGCGTCAAAAATGGGATGTGAAGACATCCGGGCAGGTGGATGGAACCTCCCACAGACACCGCTACCGGTTCGCCCGAATAGGCTAGAACCGGCTGAATACTACCACTGGGTGGAATCTGGGCAACTGAATGGAGCTAGCAGAGTGTTTACTGGCCGGATGCCCTTCTTGACGCCAGTGCGGAGATTTGTTCAACAGATATATTCTCAGTGTGCCCTGAGAGAGAAATAACTACCTCTACCTAGGATCGAACTCACAGGCTCCGGATTGTGAGACGAGAGCTCCACCTCTAGGCCACAGCACCACTCGGTCTCCCCCTCTTATATATACGTAAACACAACAAAATAAATAAATATAAACACGACAAAATAAATAAATAAATGCATATAGCCATATACATGACACAGAGAAACAACACAGTCTCGTTCGGATGCATACATGTACATGGCGAGAGAAACCATGGGTTTTTCTAACCATGGGCAATATTCTTGCCGGATTGACCTCTCTGTGTTCACCTGCAGAAGTCACGGAAATAATTCCCTCTACATTCGAAATGGGATAGGACCGCTTTGATGCAGAACGGACATGGCGGGATCAAAAAGTTTCATTCTGAGGAGTGCAGCAGTCGCTCTGCAGAGTTTCAAAGAGTCAGAGATTTATTGGATGAAAAGATGAAAAGATCAGCAGAAGGGCTTGTGTAGAAAACTGACTCCAAGAACTCCAGCGAGTGAAACTGGAAAGAAATCCCGCCCTCTCCCTGCAACACACACACACACACACACACACAATCAAAAGGACTTTGCAAGGGGGGTGGAAGAACATCCAAGAATCTGCAAGCCGATTTCGGTGAAGCATTTTGTCGAACGGTACCACTGAGGCAGATGAGCGAATGGTATTGAATACCCGCAGTAAAGGTCACACATGTTATTCATTACTGGGAGGAGCTGTTGCGTTTCACGCCTGCTGCCTGTTGACGACGTTACTCCATTCTCATCTGGTGGAAAAATGTGTTCCAATTAATTTACAACATTTGCCGATTCAGACCGTTGCTTTTTTGCCCTGTTCAGGCGCTGAAGTCTAATCCGGAATGGATATTTATTTGATGTATTTACCATTACGGTGGCTTACTGTTTTGAGGACAAATGAGCACGTTATTTCAAATCCTTTCTCTTGACTCTCCCATCGCTGTCTTTGTGCTTTTAAATCCGAATGGTACAATATCAGGGAGGGAGGGTGATTGCTGTTGTTTGTCGGTACGGTGTTTTGCATTTAAGGAGCATAACATTTCTCGCTTATTGCAAATGCAAGCATATTCTCCGAGTTTTCCCCCCAGATTGTTTCATTACCTGGAGCGTAGCAGCTGTTTCTACATCCATTCCTTGAAAAATGTGCACCTGTCATAAGAAGCTTTCTCATTTAATGTTCGCGGGTGAACCTGTCACTGCGACATTGGCAAAAAAAATGTAAAATCCTACTCTTATCCCATGAAAAATGATGCAATTCTGATCGAAGCGCCACTTTCCCTTAGACATCCAATTGATATTCTGGCTAATCTATTTTTATTTAGCAACAAAGATTGTGGTTTTACTCAGTGGTGGGATTCAAGTAATTTAACAACCGGTTCTCTGCTCTAATGATTTCTTCCAACAACCAGTTTGCCAAACTGCTCAGAAAGTTAACAACCGGTTCTCCCGAAGTGGTGCGAACCGGATGAATCCCACCACTGGTCTTACTCACACGTCGTGGTGTGGTTCAAGATACTTCTGACTCTTCATGAACCCACGGACATCATTTTGCCTGGTTAAAGGCAGGGGTGAAATCCAGCACGTTCTGGAGAACCGGTAGCGGAAATTTTGAGTAGTTCGGAGAACCGGCAAATACCACCTCTGGCTGGCCCCAGAGTGGGATGGGAATGGAGATTTTGCAATATCCTTTCCTCTGAAGTGGGGAGGGAATGGAGATTTTGTTGTATCCTTGCCCTGCCATGCCCACCAAGCTACACCACGCCCACCAAGCCACGCCCACAGAACCAGTAGTAAAAAAAATTGCATTTCACCACTGGTTAAAGGTAAGGGTATTCCTTGTCCAGTCATGTCCAAATTTAAGGGATGCTGCTCATCTCCGTTTCTTAGCCAAGGGAACCGGCATTGTCTGAAGATGCTTCTGTGGTCATATGACCAGCATGACTACACACCAAGGGAGGTAACGCTGTTACCTTATCACCGAAGTGGTACCTATTTATCTACTTGCATTTGCATGCTTTCAAACTGCAAGGTGGGCAGGAACTGGAGTAGTAATGGGAGCTCACCCCGTCTCACGCAGAACTCGGTCTTGAACTTGGCCTGTCAGCTTTCCAGCTGACAAGCTCAGCACCTTGAAACGAAACTCTTTTGCCTGGTTGTCCATCACTAATTACTGTTTTGAGTTCTTCTAAGCGCCTGCCTGGGTCATAGTAGCTAAGCTATCACATGGATGCTTAGGTTTTGGCTTTGTGTTGAACTCAACCGCTGTAGTTGGTAAACTTTGGTAGGAGGATAGCAGAGGTTCTCAGATGGATACTCAAAACCAATAGACACCTCTGCAAAGCCACCAGAAAAATATCGTTTTTAATTAGGAGGAGCTTATGAAGCCCATGGGAAATATCTATGTTTATTTATTAATTTAATTTGAATTTCCTGTGAAAGTGGATGAAATCCAACCAACATGAATGTTTCTTCTACTGGTCCATCCATGTCCTTGTCTTGGAGTCCTTAGTGTGCTAACTCAACAAGAGAGCATGGTTCTTCATTTGAAAACATTGAGCAGGTTTGGATTATGGCTTTGACCCAGGGGTGAAATGCTCCCGGTTTGAACCGGATCGCCCGATCCGGTAGCGATGGCGGCAGGTGATTCGGAGAAGCAGTAGCAAAAATCCCACCCCACCCCCATGCCCAGCTGAGCCGCGCGATCATCAGAGGCTTCTTTTTTTTAATTTTTAAAAGCATTTTTTCAGCCGAAGAGGTTGTAGAAAAAAAATGGTTTTAAAAGTTAAAAAAAAAAACAAGTTGGCCACGCCCACTCAGTCACATTTCCCCCCTCCCCAAGCCACACCCACAGAACCGGTAGTAACAAATTTTACATTTCACCACTGACTTTAGCCCACATATGGCTTTTAAAACAGTTCTCATCCTTTGCCTTTCATTCACTGAATGCATAAAAAAAAAAATTGGCATCCTGCAATTTCAAGAAATGAGCCTTGGATTTCACTGCAGGTACTTGTGGGAGTCTTAGCGTGCTTGCTGTATTGACGGTAGACCTCTTCCAAAGCAAATCAATGTAGGTTTTTTCTGTTCACAGCAGAGAAGTGGTTTGATAATGTTTTCTGCTAAGAGGTTATTGATTTAGAGGATTCCGATGCTGCCCACTCCCTCGGCAGCTCAGAGACTTCCCAATTTTAGCCTGCAGGCTAAACCCCTGGTAGTCTCCCATTCAAGTTTGAAACAGGGCTAATGCTGCTTAGCTTCCAAGCCAAGCCGAAGGCAGGAAGCACTTTGAAGTGATAGATGCTCCTTGATGCTTCTTACCTCCTCCAACGATCTGAGCTTAACAGCTGTTTATGTGATCAAAAGGATCTGCTTTTATTGTCACAACATTGGGAATGTTTCCCTTTGAAGGTACTGGCTTTTTTCAAAAGCCATCCCAGATTCTACATCAGACGATATCACAGTCTGCATCACGGCTGTCTCTTCCTCAAAGGAATGAAATCAGACGCTATCGAGTGGCATCGACATCCTCAACGTTTAGTTATTGCTGTTCAAGAGAGCACGCCTACTTTCCTGGAATGAGATCAGCAAAAATCATTTTTATACGATCTTCGAGAAATGAAATGGCTCCAGCTAACAGCGCTTAAGCAGAAAAAACATGGACATTTAGACACAATGCTTTACTGGCCAAGTGTGATTGGACACACAAGGAATTTGTCTTTCCTTGTGTGTCCAAGGAGCATATGCTCTCAGTGTCCATAAAAAGAGAAGATACATTCGTCAAGAATCATAAGGTACAACACTTAATGAAAGTCGTAGGGTACAAATAAGCAGTCAAATCATACTAGGAAACAATCAGATAGATAGATAGATAGATAGATAGATAGATAGATAGATAGATAGATAGATAGATAGATAGAATTTTTTATTGGCCAAGTGTGATTGGACACACAAGGAATTTGTCTTTGGTGCATAAGCTCTCAATGTACATAAAAAGAAAAGATACATTCATCAAAAATCATAAGGTACAACACTTAATGATAGTCATAGGGTACAAATAAGCAATTGAATCATACTAGGAGATAGATAGATGGATGGATGGATGGATGGATGGATGGATGGATGGATGGATGGATAGATAGATAGATAGATAGATAGATGATAGATAGATAGATAGATAGATAGATAGATAGATAGATAGATAGATGATAGAATTCTTTATTGGCCAAGTGTGATAGGACACACAAGGAATTTGTCTTTGGTGCATAAGCTCTCAGTGTACATAAAAAGAAAAGATACATTCATCAAAAATCATAAGGTACAACACTTAATAATAGTCATGGGGTACAAATAAGCAGTCAAATCATACTAGGAAACAATCAATATAAATCGTAAGAATACAGTCCTCTAGGACTGACCGGTTTGATGGCCTTGCAGTCCAAGGGACACACAGGAATCTTTTCCAGCACCAGAGTTCAAAGGCCTCAATTCTTTGGTACTAAGCCTTCCTTATGGTCCAACTCAGTGGTGGGTTTCAAAATTTTTTACTACCGGTTCTGTGTGTGTGGCTTGGTGGGCGTGGCATGGCTTGGTGGGCGTGGCTTGGTGGGCATGGCAGGGGAAGGTTACTGCAAAATCCCCATTTCCTCCCGATCAGCTGGGACTCAGGAGGCAGAGAATAGATGGGGGATGGGAGGTGGGAGGTGGTATTTACTGGTTCTCTGAACTACTCAAAATTTCCCGCTACCGGTTCTCCAGAACTGGTCAGAACCTGCTGAAACCCACCTCTGGTCCAACTTTCACAGCCATCCATTGCAACTGGGAAAACCATAGCCTTGACTATACGCACTTTTGCTGGCAGGGTGATGTTTTTGCTTTTTAGTAAATGCTGTCTAAATTTGCCATAGCTTTCCTCCCCAGGAGCAAGCGTCTTTTAATTTCTTGGCTGCAGTCCCCATCTGCGATGATCTTGGAGCCCAGGAAAATAAAATCTATCACTACTTCCATTTTTCCTCCCATCTATTTGCCAGGAATTGAGAGGGCCGGATGCCGTGATCTTAGTTTTCTTAATGGTGAGTTTCAAGCCAATTTTTGTACTCTCCTTTTTCACCTGCATCAAGAGGCTCTTTAGTTCCTCTTTGCTTTCTACCATTAGAGTGGTATCATCTGCATTTCTGAGGTTGTTGATATTTCAACAATCTTAATTCCAACTTTTGATTCATCTAGCCCAACCTTTCTCATGATGTGCTCTGCATATAAGTTAAATAGGCAGGGTGAGAGTATATAGCCTTGCCGGACTCCTTTCCCAATTTTGAACCAATGCTCTCTTAACCTGGGTTAATTTTGTGGTATGACTCCAACCAGTATTTATTGCCTTGAACTCCAAGGAGGAACGGCATCAAAACGCATCCAAGAACGTCACCACAATTAGGTGTCAAATTCTTGCAAAGCCCTCTGATCTTTTACTTGAACCTTTTTTTAATTGTATGCCTCCTAATTACTTCTCCTAACTGTCTTAACCTCATTATCGCCTGTAAAGTGTACGTTTTGTGCAATTCCTCGAGCCCCCAAACCATAAAAATCATTGATCTTGGCTCAAACTGCTGTATATTTACACTCTACAAGCTCATCAACTCATCGCTTACCAAAACAACAAGAACAACAACAGAAACCCCACAATAATAATGCAATCTGGGTGCCAAAGAACTGGGTTCTTTTTTTAAAAAAAAAAATCAACATGCAGCAAACTTTGTGGGGAAAAAGTAATTAGTATGGAGGACTAAGGGTCATCATGAACTACAAAGGCTGTAGAGCAAGACTCTTTGGCAGTCTAGAAGATGGATGTTGAGAAATGGGGAGTTTTATCTTCATAAATCAGAACAGGCAACCATTCCCTTGAAGGAAACACATCTTTTGGCCTAAGTTCAAAAGTACATTTTTCTGGTAAGAACAGAACATCTTTTCCTTGCCTTCCATTGAGGACCTGTATACTGCAGGAGTCAAAAAGAGGGCTCTGAAAATATCTACAGACCCTCGCATCCTGGACATAAATTGTTTCAACTTCTGCCCTCAAAACGACTATAGAGCACTGCACACCAGAACAACAAGACGCAAGGACAGTTTTTCCCCAAATGCCATCACTCGGCTAAACAACTAATTCCCACAACACTGTCAAATAATTTACTAAGACTGTATTACTATTATTCTTCTCTTCCTTACTAGTATCTATCTCTTCCCACTTATGACTAGAACCATGTTGCTTATATCTTTCAATTTATATTGTTTTTATTTGTTTCCTAGTACGATTTGAAGCTTATTAATAACCTTGGCTATCAGTAAGTGTTGAATCTTTTTATTCTTGATGAATGTATTTTATTCTCCTTATGTACACTGAGAGGGTATGCACCAAAGACAAATTCTTTGTGTGTCCAATCACACTTGGCCAATAAAGAATTCTATTCTATTCTATTCTATTCTATTCTATTCTATTCTATTCTATTCTATTCTATTCTATTCTATTCTATTCTATTCTATTCTATTTCTCCTCGTCTTGAAGTTTGGGGGGGAGGGGGAGGGAGAGGAGAGGAGAGGAGAGGAGAGGAGAGGAGAGGAGAGGAGAGG